>OY986437.1:157543746-158143746 GCA_963920525.1 Dichetophora obliterata | reverse complement strand
CGACAGCGCAACGTCGACAGCGCCAGCACCAGCACGCTCAACAGCAGGACGACAGCGGAAAGTCAACACCAGCGCCAGGAAAAGGCCCAGTCATTAAGTATCCTTTAAATATACATATATTCTTTCTTTTTGTTAAAAATTGTATAAATTAAATGTAAAGATATCAAAATTCGACTACATGGTAGTCACCTAGGAGTGCTCATTTTTCTTTAAATTAACATAATTTTGCAAATTGCTCCTTGTTAGGAGCCCTTCCACAATGCCTTTTCCACCTACCTATCCAACTGAGTTAAGTGAGAGTCGCTGCTCAAGTTGCCCAACCTTGTCCGTCCATCCTAGTTCCGACCTGAGTAAAGTGAGAGTCGCTGCTCAAGTTACCTCCTCCAAAACCATCCTGTTTTAAGTTAAGTGATACGCTTGCGTCAAACACCAAAATAACCCATCTTAGCTTGTGTTAAGTGAGAGTCGCTGCACAACGCTACTCTATCCTAATTCATTCTAGTCAAGGGCTAACTGCTACGTCAGTGGCTCGGGCTATCTATCCCACCATCCGGCTTTGTTGTTAAGTGAGAGTCGCTGCACAAAGCTACTCTAACCTCCTTACCCACTCTAGTTTTGGGCTAATTGCTACCGCCATTAGCTCGGGCTATCTATCCTATCCTCCGGCTTTGAAGTTAAGTGATGCGCTTGCGTCAAACGCCAAAATAACCTGTCTTGGCTTGTGTTAAGTGAGAGTCGCTGCACAACGCCACTCCAGTGTCCTTGAAACCCATTTTCTTTTCATTTTCGAGCATATTTTCTTTAGTCAAATTTAGATCCTAAATTCAAACACAGAAGCACTCCTAGCCCGACTTATATGTAGGTCGAATTCAAACCGAGACATTATTCAAGATTTGTATAAATTGTATTGATTAACAAGAGAAAATGAAATAATAATACATTATAACGATATAAAATACAGAGTTTTGATTTGGCGTTCCAAATATAGAAATATTTGTGACGGAGCCTGGGTCCGGCGAGCCGACCCCCAGCCTTAGGAAAAACGAATAGTTACAGATGTCAGCGTATAGCTCATACAGTTCATTATTCCACCGTATTCGGTACTCGCCATTGACGCAGATTGGTCCGTAGATCTTACGAAGAATCTTTCTCTCGAATGCTCCTAAAGTCTTTTCATCTGAACTGCTCAGCGTCCAGGTTTGTGATGCATAAAGTAGGACGGGCATGATGAGCGATTTATAGAACGCGATTTTCGTTCGTCGAGAGAGGGCTCTGCTTCTCAATTGCCTACTGAGCCCAAAGTAACACCTGTTGGCAAGAGTTATTCTTCGTTTGATCTCAATGCTGATGTCGTTGGTTGAGTTAATGCTGGATCCCAGATAAACGAAGTCCTTCACAATCTCGATGGAGGTATTGTCAACGGTAACGTGGGTTCCAAGACGCTGGGACTACTTTTTTGTTGACACCAAGTATTTCGTCTTATCTGCATTCACTGCCAGACTCATTCGACTTGACTCTCTTTCTAATCTGGAAAATGCTGCACTGATTTTGCGCGTATTATGGCCAATGATATCGATGTCATCAGCATACGCAAGCAGCATAACACTCTTGTTGAATATTGTGCCACTACGTCTCAGATCAGCGGCTCGGATGATCTTTTCCATCATTAGGTTGAAAAAGTCGCACGATAAGAAATCACCTTGTCTGAAACCTCGTTTGGTAACAAATGGTGGGGAGAGGTCCTTCCCGATTTTAACTGCGCTGCTGGTGTTGCTCAGTGTCCTCCTGCAAAGTCGTATTAGTTTTGCAGGAATACCAAATTCAGACATGGTGGAGTACAGGTGCTTCCTTATTGGGCTGTCAAAGGCGGCTTTGTAGTCGACAAAAAGATGGTGGGTGTCGACTTGTTTTTCTTGAGTCTTCTCCAAGATTTGTCGTAGCGTGAAAATCGGGTCGATATTTTTCACATAAACCGCTCGACAGGAACTTATATGCGATATTAAGAAGGCTTATCCCACGATAATTATCACATATAGTGGTTGTGAATTGGGCAGAGCACACTGAGATTCCAATCGTTCGGAATGCATTCTTCCGCCCATATTCTGCATAGAAGCTCGTGAATGCATTTAAGTAGAGCTTCGCCTTCGTTCTTAAACAGCTCAGCAGGTAAGCCATCAGCTCCCGCGGCTTTGTTATTTTTAAGCCGAGCTATAGCTGTCAGAACTTCATCATAGTCGGGCAGCGGAACCTCAACGCTGTCATCCAAAATTGGGGTTTCTCGAGTATCATCTCTATTGGCGGGATTGTTGTCAGCGTCACCATTTAGAAGCTTAGAGAAGTGTTCCCTCCATAACGTCAGTGTACTCTGGACATCTGTCACTAGATTCCCGTTTTCATCCTTGCAGGAAGAGGCCCCGATTTTAAAACCATCGGCAAGGCGTCTTATTTTTTCGAAAAATTTTCGGGCCTCATTCCTGTCACATTATATTATTATAATACAATTGCATAAGTCCGGCAACAGGTCTATAATCGATAACTATCGTATGATTGCTAAATTAAGTGTTCTACCTAAACTTTTCGAGGCAATCGTAACTTCACAATTATCACATAGTGTTAAATCTATAAAACCACCATTCCAATATAGTTTTCTTTCTGTGAAATCTACTGTTACTAATATCCTTGAATTTTCATCAAAAACAATTGTTGTGACTCACAACGAGGTATTCCCCAGAATATTGTCGTTGTACTAATGGCCAGCTGCTGGTACTGGAACAAAAAGCGGGCGATCAACGCTCATTGCATTGCGGCATTTTTATATGAATTCAATGCCAAGACCAAGTAAAGTAAAACAAAAGTAAGACAATAAAATGAACACTGATTTACCGCAACAACTGCTGGGCTATCAGTTTTCATTTTATTTAAAGACAAAATAAAGCTAACAATTTACTTCTGTGTGGCCAGCGTATGCTGACAAAGCAAAAACCAGAAGTAAATTAATTTAGCAGTAAATACATTTTGGCTATGCAAAAAAAGTAGAATAATAATTTATCGTTGGGCAATATGACCCAATTACACATGTTATACATGTTTGTACAATTGTTCAATTTAATGCTTGGTTACGAAATACGTATGAATGTATGCGGATTGGTAGTAATAATAAATATTAAGATTTCAAAAACTAGATAAAGAACATCAAAATGACGTTCCTACTGTAAAACTAGATTGCCTTCATGCGGAAGGCAATCTTGCACAAACGCTAAGTAACATAGTTATAGCTAAAATTAAGAATGTATGAAAAGTTAAGAAGAAGAAGCGCGGCCAAATATGTTATAAATAGCTGTTCCACGCTAAAATAAAGTTCAGTTTTGATTCAGTTGTTATCCATAAAATTACAGTGTTTTACCTAAACAGCATCAGGACCGATCCGGCGATTAACACCTGGAGGATAAACCGTACCAGCAGACAAGGCCAGCAGGAACCAAGACGGATAACCTCTGCGTAAGTATAAACCCACTCTCACGTCTTAATGCACTTTCGGGTGGCTGCACCGAGCTATTTTTTTAATAGATGCCCGTAGCGTTTTATAGCGCTGGCATAAATCATTAGGGATGGTGCTGCACGTAACGTTTCTTAGCGCTGGCAAAAACTATTAGGTAGGGTGCTGCCGGTAGCGTTTTTTAGCGCTGGCAGAAATTTTAAGTATAGTGTCGCTCGGCGACTGTAGGAACCTATGCGTGTCATCTCAGAGAGGATACAACACTTTTGAAAATTTCAGAGAAGGATTGCAAACGGCTGTCATTTACACAGACTTTTTTGGGGACTAATATTAGGTACTAGTGCCTAATCAAAGGCACCGCCTGGTGTCTAAGACCGATCATAAGTGACGAAGAGTCACATGTGGCGAAGAGTCACATCATGCGCGAGGTGTCCCTGCTTTTACCGAATATGGCAGATCTAGAGCGGAAAACTCGAAGTCGCCTAAAAGCCCTAAAAACCAAAGCTTTGAATTGGCGGAAGGCAGCTCGCGCAGCAGGCTATTAAGACTGTCATTAAGAATGCGCCACTTGCTTTCCCGGAAAAGTCAAAGTGCGAGTAGTCAAATAGCACAACATCGCAAAACAATCCTCCGAAGCGCGCGGCTTTAGTAATAGGAGGAAATATAGACGAGGCACCTACTCCAAAGCGAGCAACCATTGCTACAGGAGACCGGGTGGTTGTAGTGTCCTCTACTAGCGCACAACCTAAAGACGCAGGGGCTAGAGTGTTCCGTTTCAAGGAAGTTGCAGATAACTACAAGGTAGGAGTCATACCACATGACTACCCCGACACAGTCTGGGGTAGACATATCACATGACTACCCCAAGCTCATCCAGAATGCCATTCTGAACCAAATTCGAGTGAAGAGAAAGGGGCTATCAAACCTCAATTTGGGATTTTTTAAAATCCTAGACAGGATGCTGCCGAAGGTAAACTTCACAAAACGCTACAGGGTCGTTATACCAAATAGGCAACTATGGAGGAGTGATAGCTTCACAGTTGATCCCGGCTCTTCCAATGGGATACACGCCGACTATATTCCAGGTGGAGGTATATGCAATTGAAGTATGTGTCAGGGAATGTCTCCACAGGAAATCCAAGGGGACAGACATCTACATACTTTCAGATAGTCAAGTGGCCTTAAAAGCCCTTCAAGCCTACGAGCTTGAATCAAGACTAGTCTCTAACTGCGTCGAATTATTAAACAAGCTGGTACAAAGCAATAAAATAGAATTATGGTGAGTTTCAGGTCACGAAGGATTCGAGGGCAACGAAAGGGAGGACTGCCTTGCCAAACGAGGAGCGTCTCGAACTCTGACAGGACCCGAAACATTCTGTAGCCTAGCTAAAGGCTACATTCTAGAAAAAATTAGAATATGGGAAGACGAGAAATTTCAGTTTTTTTATAATAGAATATGGGAAGACGAGAAATTTCAGAAATTTCAACTGGAACGACAATAATGGACTGAGGCAAGCTAAGAAATTTTTAACTCTCAGTAAAGCAAAATCAAAAGATTTACTCAAGCTTACCAAATCAGACCTTAGAATTATAACTAGCTACTTCACAGGTTCACTCAATCTTAAAAAGATGGGTCTTTCTGAATCAGACGTCTGTAGATTTTGCGAGGAGGAAGAAGAAACCCCTGAATACATTATATGTGAATGTCCGGCAATCTACAGTCTAAGAGACTCCATTTTGGAGGGGAAGTAGTGCCCTCATCAAAAATTTGGAACACCAAACCAGAGACAGTGCTAATATTTATTAAAAGCCTAAATCTAGAGAGTTATTTAAGGGCATGCACAATAGATACTATGCGTCGCGGTGCACGTGGGCCCACTACAAACTAACTACACAGATTTTAATAAAGCTTTTGATGTTGTTGATCATAATCTTTTAACTTTAAAACAATCTCTTCTGGGATTTCCAACTCACCTGGTGAGATAGATTGAATCATATTTATCCAATAGAACACAAAGAATTATATTTAAGCTCGTAAAGTCACCAGAGTTTCCTACCGTTTCTGGTGTGCCTCAAGGAAGCATCTTTTGCCTCTATTGCTTTTTCTTTATATAAATGCTTTGCCATCTGTTATAAAATATTGCGATATTTTATTATATGCGGATGATGTAAAACTTTTTCTCTCATATAAAAATGAGCAAGACGCTTTATTACTGCAAACTGATAAAGATCATCTATGTAGTTGGTGCGAAGTTAATTACATGAAGCTCAACTTAAAGAAATGTAAGCACATTACTTTCTCCCGTAATCAGCCATTTAGAAGTAATTATAAGGTTAGGGACTGTATACTCGAAGTTGAGGATGTTTTTAAAGATCTCGGAGTGACTATGAACCCTAAACTTTGCTTTCATATTCCTATAAACAGAATAACTAGTAGGGTTAATTTTACTTTAGGGTTTATAAAACGTTGGTCAAAGGAGTTTAATGATCCTTTCATAACTACAACCTTATTTACGTCAATAACAAAACAAGGCCCATTTTAGAATATGCATCAAATGTTTGGTGCCCCTGATATGGGTGTTATATTGACGAAATTGAATCTGTTAAAAAACAATTTCTTTTGTTCTGTTTGCGTCATCTATATCGTGACACAAACTTTCTATAACCTTCTTATGAATATCGATTAAAATTAATAAACCTACCCTCTTTAAAGAATCGAAGAATTATGCTAAATGTTAATTGGGTTCAGAGAACAAGTAAATTGAAAATCAGGCTACTTGAAAAAACATCAAGCTTTGAGTTGAATTGCAGGAACTTGATTTGTTTTTTCCATACGATTCGCGACTTGCTTCTGAAAAACGAATTATATGGCTGACTTAATTCAATTTTGTTTCTACCCTACAAGAGTTGGCAGAAAATATCAAGTTTTCTACTTTTCAACTCTGTTTTCGACTCTATGCGACTGCGCTGCCGTCGGAAGCGACTGACGATCGTTTGTTTTTTTGTTCGTTTCATTTATGATGCGGAGTTTGTGTGACTTTTTTTCTGTTGTTATTGCGTTAGGGATTTTTGTTTGTTTATTTTTTTTTTTTTTTGCTTTAATTGAATTTGTTGTTTTATGCAGATGCGTTGTCGTTCTGTGAATACGTATGTTTGTATATGGGGCATCGTTTTGATTGTAAAAAATACAATACCTGGGTAAGAATTAATCATGGAGTAATAAAATTAAGTGGTTACTATTGGAAAGTATACAGTGGGGAAGATAGGGTATTTAAAAATTAATGTAACGCTGTATTTCAGTATATATTGACGCAGGGATAATGACTATTCAGATGACGTTCAGCTAGATATGGTATGTAGACGAATGTGAAAGCGATCGCATATATGCATATGATAAAGAATTAATTCAAACATTTTTAAAAATGCTTTAATATTACACTAGGACTTGAATATAATGCAAATGCATGTTTGTAATGGGCATCTTAAAATGGAAATGGTTAAGTTATCCTTACGAATTATGAAATTGTCTTTAAAATGGCATTCAATCGTTAAATCGTTAAATTTTGAAATAAATGCATGGTTTTTCATATTTTACAAAAAATGCCTGTTTTTGCATATTTATTGCGCATATTTCTTTATATTTTACACTAAATCAGGGACTGAAAATAAAAGTAATTTTCGAAATTTTTATTCAAAGTTAGATGGAAATAATAAGTCTATTCGATATTTGAATATTATTTTAGCTAAGGAATAATAATCTTTAATGATTTAAATTTTTCTGACTTTTTTATAAAAAGTCGACAAATAATCGTTATTTTTTTACTAATTTTATTTCAATCAAAAATATAAGTTAAAATTTGACTTTAAATAGCAATATAAAATCGGTCAAAAAATAACGATTATTTGTTGGCTTTTTTGAAAAAAAATCATAACCGTTACGTCCCTACACTAAATACATATGGGTTTTTGCAACATATTTTGGGAAAAGATAACACCGTACCACAATTATCATAAACAAATTTCACACACGATGTAAAAAATATACACGTGATAGAAGAGGTAAAGAATTGTAAAACTGCGTTCTATCTTTTTCTCTAGAATGGCAGGATTTGTTTTAAAATGACTTTTTAGTATCATAAATAAAATCTTTAAACCAATATTTTTTATAAAAGAGATTGTCTTCTTTCTTTTGATACCCATATTGCTTTACCCAAATTGTTTTAAAAGTTTTAAGTTGTTAAATAAATTCTTTTAAACAAATCCTTTTTACTTTAAGCACTTTTGAAAAATACTGACGTTCACTATAAAGTGAGAACGCAATTTTACTATCCTTTGTCTCTACTTTTAAGTGTATACGGTCACTTATAATTATTTCTTTTATGTCCACTTCATATTTTTGTTATTTTTGATAAATTATTTTTATTTGTTAAAAAAATGTTAGAAAAATATTTTTAATTGCATACTTTATCCATTTTTAACGCATTTTAAAGAATTTTATAGTTTTATCTTACTTGTAGTTTTTATTTACTTCTTCATTTTTACTTATTATATGTTTTTTTTCTGTAACCCAATATGGTATTTAAGTTTAAAACAAATTTTTACTTTTAATATTTTTCGGCTCTTTATTTAAAAACAGCTTAAAATTAGAAATAACATTTTTTATGAATTAATGGTACTTTGTAAAAGTAAATGAATTTACATTTAAGCTGCATCAAATCTTGTTTCAGAATCTGCAACTTTACTAATAACTCTATTGATATTTAATTGGCTATAATAGCTTTGTAAGTTTTTGCACAAATTAGCATAAGACTATGGCATAGCCAACCGTGAAGTTAATTTTATAAAGTTTGTATTAGTGGATTTTAAGGGATTTTTGGCAATACCAAAAACAGACACTTAGGAGATTTTTTTAAAAAAGTCAAGTTTCAAAAGCTATAACCTTTCTCCGATTTTTTATTTTTGTAATTTTTTGCACAAAAAAGCTGTAGAGTTTTCCATAGCCACCCAACATGTCGTTTTTTTAATTTTTGTATTTTTGCGGATTTTTGTCGTAAAAATGTATCAAATGTTACACTTCTCATTATAAATTTCATAACGACCAAGTTATTCAAAGTAATAACACTATACTATTGTATTTGTATTAAATGTTGATTCAAAAATATTTTAACATTTCATTGCAACTTTTACGCATTTGGATTTTAACGATTTTTTTTTTTTTATTAAAAAAGAAAAAAAAATTTATATGAAATTTATTTTCACAACTTTGTTACTTTTCATCCAATTTTTATGCTCTAGTAAAACGCTTCTCCAACTATCTTAAGCAATTTCTAAAAGTTTGTCAATCGTCAAGAAACTTTCTAGATTTATGTTTTATATAAAATTTATATACAATTCGAGCTAAAAAATTCTCCGTGCATATGGGGGCCACCTTTCACTGTGCGCACCACCAATATAAAAACAACTCCACACTACTGTAACGATTCGTTTTTCCTAAGGCTGGGGTCGGCTCGCCGGACCCAGGCTCCGTCACAAATATTTTGTTATTTGGAACGCCAAATCAAAACTCTTTATTTTTATATCGTTATAATGCGTTATTATTTAATTTACTTCAATTATCAATACAATTTATACAAATCTTAATTAATGTCTATGTTTTATAGTTCGACCTACATGTAAGTCGGGCTAGGAGTGCGCTTGTGGTTGAGTTTTAGAATCTAAATTAAAAATGCTAACAGAAAAGAAAATGGGTTTTAAGGACGACAGAGTAGCGTTGTGCAGCGACTCTCACTTAACATAAGCCAAGACAGGTTATTTTGGCGTTTGACGCAAGCGTATCACTTAACTTCAAAGCCGGAGGATGGGATAGATAGCCCGAGCTAATGACGTAGCAATTAGCAGGCAGAAATGCGAGGGCAGGCTTCAGGAAGGGGCGTAGACGACGGGTCAGGTCCACCAAGGACCCCTTCCCCACGAGACTAGGGCACAAGAGCCACATAGGATTAAGTTTAGGTTTAAGCTCATAATAATTTTTGTTTTAGACAAACAACACTGAACTAATATACTTTAATTTTGCTATTTCTTTTTTTTTATACTTACATATATATATTTACATATCGAAAATATAATAAACCCTGAGGCGGTAAGAAACCGAGTTGAGCTGGTTGATTATTTGATCGTAGTTGGCTTTTACACATTCAGGCCTTAGGCCCAACCAAAGGAATGAGTTTAAGCATTTCTACAGGGGTGGCGCAATAACGTTTGGGTTATTGCATCATCCACTGTGTTACTACGCAATAAAATATTAATGCTAATTAGTGTCTCTAATAGTTGTTGTTCTTTTATTTTCATGGCAACGGGACAATCGGACGATGCCTCGAATAACAATGAACACCTGCAGTGGAAAATTACCACGAGAAGGGAGACCGCAATAATGGCATACAGGCGGAAGGGAGACAGAAGATTCGTGATGGTATGATTCGAAGGTCTGAAGTAAGAAATTGAAGACGGAGAACTTCATTCAGTAAAGTGCCGTCAAACATAGCAGAAGCTCTAGTCCGGGAACAGCAGTCATCGAGGGAAGTAATTTTTAAATCAGTGCGCGATAACGAAGTGCCGTGCAGTCTCGGCCCGCGGTCGATATTTCAACGTCTACGTCAACTACGCAGCCGCCGCCAACAGCAGCGTAACGTCGACGCGACCAGCACAGTCAGCAGAAACGTCCACGTCAACTGCGCAGTCACTACCAACGGCCGCGCAACGTCGACATCGCCAGCACAGTCAGCAGAAACGTCCTCGTCAACTGCGCAGCCACTACTTACGGCAGCGCAACGTCGACATCGCCATCATCAGCACGCTCAACAGCAGGACGACAGCAGGAAGCCAACACCAGCGCCAAGAAAAGGCCCGGGATCTAAGTATCTTTTAAATATATATATATATTCTTTCCTTTTCTAAATTGTTTAAATTAAGTCAAAAGATATAAAAATTCGACTACATGGTAGTCACCTAGGAGTGCTTATTTTTAAATTAACTTTATAAATTACTCCTTGCTAGGAACCCTACCACAATCCCTTTTCCACCTACCTATCCAACTGAGTTAAGTGAGAGTCGCTGCTCAAGTTGCCCAACCTTGTCCGTCCATCCTAGTTCCGACCTGAGTTAAGTGAGAGTCGCTGCTCAAGTTACCTCCTCCAAAACAATCCTGTTTGAAGTTAAGTGATACGCTTGCGTCAAACACCAAAATAACCCATCTTAACTTGTGTTAAGTGAGAGTCGCTGCACAACGCTACTCTATCCTAATTTATTATAGTCAAGGGCTAACTGCTACGTCAGTGGCTCGGGCTATCTATCACACCATCCGGCTTTGTTGTTAAGTGAGAGTCGCTGCACAAAGCTACTCTAACCCCTTGTCTACTCTAGTTTTGGGCTAACTGCTACGTCATTAGCTCGGGCTATCTATCCCATCCTCCGGCTTTGAAGTTAAGTGATACGCTTGCGTCAAACGCCAAAATAACCTGTCTTGGCTTATGTTAAGTGAGAGTCGCTGCACAACGCTACTCTGTCGTCCTTAAAACCCATTTTCTTTTCTGTTAGCATTTTTAATTTAGATTCTAAAACTCAACCACAAGCGCACTCCTAGCCCGACTTACATGTAGGTCGAACTATAAAACATAGACATTAATTAAGATTTGTATAAATTGTATTGATAATTGAAGTAAATTAAATAATAACGCATTATAACGATATAAAAATAAAGAGTTTTGATTTGGCGTTCCAAATAACAAAATATTTGTGACGGAGCCTGGGTCCGGCGAGCCGACCCCAGCCTTAGGAAAAACGAATCGTTACAGTAGTGTGGAGTTGTTTTTATATTGGTGGTGCGCACAGTGAAAGGTGGCCCCCATATGCACGGAGAATTTTTTAGCTCGAATTGTATATAAATTTTATATAAAACATAAATCTAGAAAGTTTCTTGACGATTGACAAACTTTTAGAAATTGCTTAAGATAGTTGGAGAAGCGTTTTACTAGAGCATAAAAATTGGATGAAAAGTAACAAAGTTGTGAAAATAAATTTCATATAAATTTTTTTTTCTTTTTTAATAAAAAAAAAAAAATCGTTAAAATCCAAATGCGTAAAAGTTGCAATGAAATGTTAAAATATTTTTGAATCAACATTTAATACAAATACAATAGTATAGTGTTATTACTTTGAATAACTTGGTCGTTATGAAATTTATAATGAGAAGTGTAACATTTGATACATTTTTACGACAAAAATCCGCAAAAATACAAAAATTAAAAAAACGACATGTTGGGTGGCTATGGAAAACTCTACAGCTTTTTTGTGCAAAAAATTACAAAAATAAAAAATCGGAGAAAGGTTATAGCTTTTGAAACTTGACTTTTTTAAAAAAATCTCCTAAGTGTCTGTTTTTGGTATTGCCAAAAATCCCTTAAAATCCACTAATACAAACTTTATAAAATTAACTTCACGGTTGGCTATGCCATAGTCTTATGCTAATTTGTGCAAAAACTTACAAAGCTATTATAGCCAATTAAATATCAATAGAGTTATTAGTAAAGTTGCAGATTCTGAAACAAGATTTGATGCAGCTTAAATGTAAATTCATTTACTTTTACAAAGTACCATTAATTCATAAAAAATGTTATTTCTAATTTTAAGCTGTTTTTAAATAAAGAGCCGAAAAATATTAAAAGTAAAAATTTGTTTTAAACTTAAATACCATATTGGGTTACAGAAAAAAAACATATAATAAGTAAAAATGAAGAAGTAAATAAAAACTACAAGTAAGATAAAACTATAAAATTCTTTAAAATGCGTTAAAAATGGATAAAGTATGCAATTAAAAATATTTTTATTTGTTAAAAAAATGTTAGAAAAATATTTTTAATTGCATACTTTATCCATTTTTAACGCATTTTAAAGAATTTTATAGTTTTATCTTACTTGTAGTTTTTATTTACTTCTTCATTTTTACTTATTATATGTTTTTTTTCTGTAACCCAATATGGTATTTAAGTTTAAAACAAATTTTTACTTTTAATATTTTTCGGCTCTTTATTTAAAAACAGCTTAAAATTAGAAATAACATTTTTTATGAATTAATGGTACTTTGTAAAAGTAAATGAATTTACATTTAAGCTGCATCAAATCTTGTTTCAGAATCTGCAACTTTACTAATAACTCTATTGATATTTAATTGGCTATAATAGCTTTGTAAGTTTTTGCACAAATTAGCATAAGACTATGGCATAGCCAACCGTGAAGTTAATTTTATAAAGTTTGTATTAGTGGATTTTAAGGGATTTTTGGCAATACCAAAAACAGACACTTAGGAGATTTTTTTAAAAAAGTCAAGTTTCAAAAGCTATAACCTTTCTCCGATTTTTTATTTTTGTAATTTTTTGCACAAAAAAGCTGTAGAGTTTTCCATAGCCACCCAACATGTCGTTTTTTTAATTTTTGTATTTTTGCGGATTTTTGTCGTAAAAATGTATCAAATGTTACACTTCTCATTATAAATTTCATAACGACCAAGTTATTCAAAGTAATAACACTATACTATTGTATTTGTATTAAATGTTGATTCAAAAATATTTTAACATTTCATTGCAACTTTTACGCATTTGGATTTTAACGATTTTTTTTTTTTTATTAAAAAAGAAAAAAAAATTTATATGAAATTTATTTTCACAACTTTGTTACTTTTCATCCAATTTTTATGCTCTAGTAAAACGCTTCTCCAACTATCTTAAGCAATTTCTAAAAGTTTGTCAATCGTCAAGAAACTTTCTAGATTTATGTTTTATATAAAATTTATATACAATTCGAGCTAAAAAATTCTCCGTGCATATGGGGGCCACCTTTCACTGTGCGCACCACCAATATAAAAACAACTCCACACTACTGTAACGATTCGTTTTTCCTAAGGCTGGGGTCGGCTCGCCGGACCCAGGCTCCGTCACAAATATTTTGTTATTTGGAACGCCAAATCAAAACTCTTTATTTTTATATCGTTATAATGCGTTATTATTTAATTTACTTCAATTATCAATACAATTTATACAAATCTTAATTAATGTCTATGTTTTATAGTTCGACCTACATGTAAGTCGGGCTAGGAGTGCGCTTGTGGTTGAGTTTTAGAATCTAAATTAAAAATGCTAACAGAAAAGAAAATGGGTTTTAAGGACGACAGAGTAGCGTTGTGCAGCGACTCTCACTTAACATAAGCCAAGACAGGTTATTTTGGCGTTTGACGCAAGCGTATCACTTAACTTCAAAGCCGGAGGATGGGATAGATAGCCCGAGCTAATGACGTAGCAGTTAGCCCAAAACTAGAGTAGACAAGGGGTTAGAGTAGCTTTGTGCAGCGACTCTCACTTAACAACAAAGCCGGATGGTGTGATAGATAGCCCGAGCCACTGACGTAGCAGTTAGCCCTTGACTATAATAAATTAGGATAGAGTAGCGTTGTGCAGCGACTCTCACTTAACACAAGTTAAGATGGGTTATTTTGGTGTTTGACGCAAGCGTATCACTTAACTTCAAACAGGATTGTTTTGGAGGAGGTAACTTGAGCAGCGACTCTCACTTAACTCAGGTCGGAACTAGGATGGACGGACAAGGTTGGGCAACTTGAGCAGCGACTCTCACTTAACTCAGTTGGATAGGTAGGTGGAAAAGGGATTGTGGTAGGGTTCCTAGCAAGGAGTAATTTATAAAGTTAATTTAAAAATAAGCACTCCTAGGTGACTACCATGTAGTCGAATTTTTATATCTTTTGACTTAATTTAAACAATTTAGAAAAGGAAAGAATATATATATATATTTAAAAGATACTTAGATCCCGGGCCTTTTCTTGGCGCTGGTGTTGGCTTCCTGCTGTCGTCCTGCTGTTGAGCGTGCTGATGATGGCGATGTCGACGTTGCGCTGCCGTAAGTAGTGGCTGCGCAGTTGACGAGGACGTTTCTGCTGACTGTGCTGGCGATGTCGACGTTGCGCGGCCGTTGGTAGTGACTGCGCAGTTGACGTGGACGTTTCTGCTGACTGTGCTGGTCGCGTCGACGTTACGCTGCTGTTGGCGGCGGCTGCGTAGTTGACGTAGACGTTGAAATATCGACCGCGGGCCGAGACTGCACGGCACTTCGTTATCGCGCACTGATTTAAAAATTACTTCCCTCGATGACTGCTGTTCCCGGACTAGAGCTTCTGCTATGTTTGACGGCACTTTACTGAATGAAGTTCTCCGTCTTCAATTTCTTACTTCAGACCTTCGAATCATACCATCACGAATCTTCTGTCTCCCTTCCGCCTGTATGCCATTATTGCGGTCTCCCTTCTCGTGGTAATTTTCCACTGCAGGTGTTCATTGTTATTCGAGGCATCGTCCGATTGTCCCGTTGCCATGAAAATAAAAGAACAACAACTATTAGAGACACTAATTAGCATTAATATTTTATTGCGTAGTAACACAGTGGATGATGCAATAACCCAAACGTTATTGCGCCACCCCTGTAGAAATGCTTAAACTCATTCCTTTGGTTGGGCCTAAGGCCTGAATGTGTAAAAGCCAACTACGATCAAATAATCAACCAGCTCAACTCGGTTTCTTACCGCCTCAGGGTTTATTATATTTTCGATATGTAAATATATATATGTAAGTATAAAAAAAAAGAAATAGCAAAATTAAAGTATATTAGTTCAGTGTTGTTTGTCTAAAACAAAAATTATTATGAGCTTAAACCTAAACTTAATCCTATGTGGCTCTTGTGCCCTAGTCTCGTGGGGAAGGGGTCCTTGGTGGACCTGACCCGTCGTCTACGCCCCTTCCTGAAGCCTGCCCTCGCATTTCTGCCTGCCTACTGGGACATTCCCTCGTCTTTTGGCTGGTCTACGACCCAGCAGGAATATCTGCAAGAAAAATAATTTTAAACAATCAAATATGTAGGGCAAAACTTTAGGGAAGTTTTGGTCCTTACACTACATCTCAAAACGATTCGTTTAACACAACGCTGACATATACCACTGTACGCACAGCCGCAAAGTCTTATAACAACAACCAAAGTATATGTCTAAAAATACAACAAAAACAACAAAAAACAAAACAACATAAAAACAAATTTAAAGGAACTTGAAACCATTGAATGAATCCATTCATGCAGATCTCTGGTTGGGTTATAAAACTTTTACATGGCTATGTTAATAGTCCATATTTGTAAAGTAAAATTTACTTTAATGTCCCTCTTCGACCCAGAATATCTTTTGAGAGACTTTACATCCACTTTTGTAGATCGAATTTACAAAAATGAATAAAGCAAAATGAACCACTGAGAAGTGTTTGTGTGTACTTTAAATTTTTCTCTGATGTTATATCTTTAAATTAATCCTTATACTCAATTAAACATAAAATTTTTGATTATCTACAGCAACGTGACTGATTTTGACCATGCTATAACAAGGATACTTAATTTTTATCTGGAGTCTGATGAACGTTATTCTGCTATGCAAATCGGGCTGGTTTGGAAATTTTCCCAATTAACCAGCGCACAGAGGGGTGTTTTGACGATCTGGGCGGATAAAGCTATTTCAAGTAAATTTATGAAGCAGAATGTTAAAAAATTACTCGGTGAGGCTGTAGTGCACTTCAATCTAAACACTGCTATAACTGCAACTTAAACACATTTATTTGATATACTTATTATTTATAAACATTTAACACATAAAGATCTATTCTACTAACTTACATTTCTATAAACGTAGCCTAAGCACATTTATGTAGCAAACAAACAAAACAAACACATAACTATTGTTTACATTCTTACTCGCTTGCACTTTATGTTTACATAACCACACTACATAACTACATTACAATGACTACATAAACTAAAATTCTATTTAGTTACGATTATATTAAATTAGATATATATTTCATTTTGTATTTATTTTTAGGTCTAAAAAAATACTGTTACTTAGCTTTATAAGCCGAAGAAAATCTAAAATAAAATCACTTAAGTTTTGAGCTTTAAACTGATTGCTCCTTATTTCAATTCTAAAGCGCCTGAAGGCACCTTTGGGTGACGGCTCTAAAGAATCTGTTTTTTAAACTGGCCAGTAGCGCTCTTAAGCGCTGGCAAAAATAATAATCGCGAATCATTATAAAAACCGCGTATAACTTTTAATTCGCGTAAAACACGTAAGCCGCGTATAAGTAAAAGTCGCGCGCCCAACATTACATGGCGATCCTGCCCAACACGAACCAAAATCTGATGCGCACGGAGGAGAAAATTTTGCCGACGGCAAAAGGCAATGGTGTCGTGAACGCACCAAAAGCCAACCGTCGCGTATGATCATTGAGGGATACCGACGACAACCAGCTTAAGGAGCAGCCGATGCAGCAAAAACAATATCAACAATAACAACGACGAAATGTACCATAAACACATTAACGATGCGAAGCAGCAACAACAACAACATGAACAACAACAACATCAAAAATAATCAAAGTAACAAAACGTAAAATGCAGTCAATGCAGCAACGAAAACATTAAACAAGATTTTTTCCTTTATTTAGTTTGAACTATTAAAAAAAATAAAACAACATGAAAAACATAAATAACCTGTAAATAAAAAAACAAATAATATTTTTTATAAAATTAAATTAATTTTTCATATTATTATTTTGGAGCAGCATTTTGAACAAAAAAATATTTTTTTTAGCATTCAACCGTTTAACTAGTTTAAACAAAAACAAAAGTAATCAAAACAACACTCACATACACACATTTTTATATATTTTTATATATTCTTGCAGAAAAAATTTGCACATATGTTTTTTAGGTTTTTTTATTTTCGCTTTTGCATGCTGCAACAAAAACTAACAATATATATTTGTTTTTAAACACTACATACACAATAATTGCACATATTTAAACACAATAAAAACAATTTAATTAATAAAACTCAACTTACTTTTATATTTTCCTAAACAATTTTTTTTTATATTTAATTTACGCACACGCGATTGGCTTAGATTCCATTCAATAATATAAATAATTCAATTATAAAAGTAATACAAAAAGTTTAAAAGAAATTGTTTCTATGGATTTAGATTTATTAAACATTTGGGAGCAAGAGAAAATTTCGCCAAAAATGTCAGATTTCGACATTAATGTGGTAGGTAAGAACCTACAAGTTTTTAAAAGAAACTATAATGGATTAGAGGATTTTATTGTACAAGCAGAATTATTGCATGATTTAGTGAAGGATGATGATAAGGAAATTTTTGTTAAATATATTTATAATTTTAAATTAACTACCCAAGTACGCAGCATACTTGGACATTCAAACCGTCCTTCTACATTGGCGGAATTAAGAACTTTATTGGAAAAATCGTACCTAAATCCGAAAAATTTGCAACAAATATTAAATTAATTTAGTTCACTAAAAAAATAATATGCCAATAGCAGCATTCAGAGAAAAATTGATAGAATTTTTAGAACAGCTGAGTTCTTATGAAATAAAAAGTCTAGAAAATCCAAGTAAGGATGCGAAAGATGCGGTATACAAGATAAATGAGAGCATGGCGCTCAATATTTTAATAATGGAATGGAAATGGAAATAATATTTTTCAAATTAGAAACAATTTTAGAGAACAGAGATATAACAATAATTTTAATAATAATCAGAGAAATTATCCAAATAGCTATTCAAACAACAATTACAGGTATAATAACAATAACAACAATTTTAGAATCAATAGAAATAATTCAAATCAAGGCTTTAACAGAAACAATAACTTTTCAAACAATAACAACTTTCAAAATAACAATAGTTTTCGATACAATAACAACACAAACAGAAATTTTAACAGGAATAATAATAATTTTAATTACAATGTGCAGGGAAACGGCGATGTCCGGGTAGCAGGAGCTGTTACCCGCAGAGGTCACAATTAATATTACAACTTTCAAAAAATTCATCTAATTTCATAATTTTAAAATGTAAAAATTCCAATAGAACTTGAAAATTCCTTATAGATACGGGAGCTGATATTTCCGTTTGTAAAATCGAAAATACTAATAATTTAAATACAAGATATATTACAAAGATAACAGGCATAACGAACGAAACTATAGAATGCATTGGCACATCAAATTTAAAATTTTACATTGAGAATGAAGAATTTGAACATAATTTTCAAATAGTTGAAAATGATTTTCCTATAGCAACAGATGGAATAATAGCGCGAGACATGATGAGGAGGTATATGTCAAAAATAGACTACGAGACATATACAGTTACATTTATGATTAATGAAAAAGAAGTAATATTACCAATAATTTTAAAGGATTTTCATAATGTTACGGTACCTGCACGAACAAAAGCGATGATTTCAACAGTTTTAGAAAACGAAAATACAAAAATACTAGCCATAACGAGAAGTATGGATAAAAATAAGCATACAAAAAACTCAACCAGTAACAATTTAGAACGTATTCCAGGCAGGAAGATTGATCACCTTTTTGTGTGGGAATGCACTTCACTATCGGACGTAAACAAAATAAGAAAACTAAAATTTATAACAGAAAAAGATTTTAAGGGTACTCAGATAGACATAGAAGACAATCAGGTTTTTGTACGATGCAGTGACAATCCGATGTTCACACACATGGCTTTGGAGAAACAAAAGATGCAAAAACTAGGGATTGAAGAATTAGCATTGAGTATTAATGATGATATATTTAATACCATGGCCATGGAAAATTTTAAAAGAGTTTATAATAATTTAAAGATTAGTGAAAAAAAGAGTACAAATATTCATTTATAGAGACGCAAAAAGAATAATAGAGATAGAAAATCAGAAAAGGATAATTGAAGAGTACCATAATTCGACCCATGGAGGTGACATGGGAATTAGAAAAACGATTTTAAAAATAAAGCAGAGTTATATATGGAAAAACATGAGTAGAACGATTAAAAATTTTATAAATAATTGCGAAACATGCAAAATTAACAAACAAACCAGACATACAAAAGAACAACTAACTGTGACAGACACACCAGGAACTAGTTTTGAAGTAGTTTCAATAGATACTGTAGGTCCTCTACGATTAACAAATAACTACCGGTACATACTGACCATGCACTGCGAATTAAGAAAATATGTTATAGCATGTCCTATGGAGACGAAAGACGCCAAAACAGTAGCCAAAACTTTAAAAGAAAACTTAATTTTGATTTATGGGCATTTTAAAACAATAAAGTCGGATAGGGGTACAGAGTTAACCAATAAGTTGTCGCAAATATGCAGTCAATTGAACATAAAACAAGTATTTAGCACACCGTATCATCACGAAACTCTTGGTTCTATAGAGAGGAACCACAGAGTACTAAACGAATTTTTACTTAATTTTTACAAAGATGACGAATGGGACCATTGGATCCCATACTTCACATTTGCGTACAATACGACACCTCATATCCTATAGTACAATTGCGTACGACACCTATAGTCCATTTGAACTTATTTTTGGCAAATTGGCAAACCTACCAAATGAACAATTAGAAACATTAAACAATTACAATACTGAAAATTAAGAGCTAAAAATTAGATTAGCATATTCTTTAAAAAAAGCATATGAATTGATAAACATAGCTAAAGAGAAGCGAAAGAAAGATAATGAAATTTCAAACCCACTTAATATAAATATTGGTGACAAAATAATTGTAAAAAGAATGAATGGAAGAAAGTATCAATCACCATATCATGGTCCATACTCTGTAACTAAGAAAAATGGAGTAAATACAATAATAGATGTAAATGGAAAATTAAAAGAATACCACAATATTTTTTGAAAAAATGGATTTAATTGAAATGAATATTGTATTAAATATATTGAAATTTGTTAAAATATCAAAATAAATATATTTGAATTGTATAATTACCAATTATAAATATATTGAAATTTATTAATATATCAAAATGAAAATATAAACAAACATGTTTTTATTGTATAATTACCAATTTATTTATAATTGAAATCTATTGAAATCTAAAAATTAAAATATTTAAATTATATTATTACCAATATGAAATTTATTAAAATATTTTAATTGTATATATTATAAAAAAACAAAAAAAAAACATTTGCATTGTATAATTTTAAAAATTATTTTTTTGAATCAAATAATTTTATCTTAACGATGGGGGTGTAGTGCACTCCAATATAAACACTGCTATAACTGCAACTTAAACACATTTATTTGATATACTTATTATTTATAAACATTTAACACATAAAGATCTATTCTACTAACTAACATTTCTATAAACGTAGCCTAAGCACATTTATGTAGCAAACAAACAAAACAAACACATAACTATTGTTTACATTCTTACTCGCTTGCACTTTATGTTTACATAACTACACTACATAACTACATTACAATGACTACATAAACTAATATTCTATTTAGTTACGATTATATTAAATTAGATATATATTTAATTTTGTATTTATTTTTAAGTCTAAAAAATACTGTTGCTTAGCTTTATAAGCCGAAGAAAATCTAAAATAAAATCACTTAAGTTTTGAGCTTTAAACTGATTGCTCCTTATTTCAATTCTAAAGCGCCTGAAGGCACCTTTGGGTGACGGCGCTTAAGAATCTGTTTTTTAAACTGGCCAGTAGCGCTCTTAAGCGCTGGCAAAAATAATAAACGCGAATCATTATAAAAACCGCGTATAACTTTTAATTCGCGTAAAACACGTAAGCCGCGTATAAGTTAAAGTCGCGCGTCCAACATTACAAGGCGTAAAAAAATAATTTGTTAACATTTGGCCGGTAGAGGGGATCTTTTACAGCATTTCGAAGAAAATACCTCAAATTTTTGAAGTGGAAAATGCTAGATATGAAATAAATGTGTATTTTTTTTTTAAATTTAAGGAACTTGTTATCCAGAGGTAACTTAATTATTCGGACATATGGTCATCGCTTGAGCATGAAGTATTTGCGTTCATTGTGTCCGTCATATTTTCGTGGCTGCCGCTGTGATCTGTCGAAACAAGCCTTTCTAAACCTTCCTTTGAGAAAGGTGTTGGTAATTTTTTGGCTTCGACCTAATGACCATTAGCAAAGGATCGGAAGTTAGCAGCAATCTATTTATAACATCCCTATTGCAGGCCTCTCTTGAAAACTTTCGCGCATAGTTTTGACGGTATTGGCGAAAGTGTTTATTTCTGGCCTCAGCGGCTTCTTCGGACAGCTAGCCTATAGGTAGTAGAGCTTTTTCAATCACAAGTTGTCCATGTATCAAAATTTTGTGCATTGTTGGACTCATCGGGTACCAGTGGTACAAACTAACATACATTTTTGCTGTTTTGGTAGCATAGTGATTAAATTTTTCGCCGTCAATTTTATGGCCACTGCAGATTGATTCTAAAATTACTTTTAAACGAAAAACAAGGTTTCGGTCAACCCCCGTAATCTCTGCTGCCAAATCTGGATCGGAAAAAAACGTTTGCTTGTGTTGCCGTCATTACTATTTCCAAATCCAGGCACACGTCCACAATTAGTCCCATTCGGCATTTCAACTCTCCCTGCATCTTTGCTCTTTGGGTTTTTACAACATCTTTTTCTACTTCGGTCATTGCTTGCCATTTGTTTAGAGGAAGTTTATAAGACAAATGCAAAATACCCTCAAAGAAGCGAAACGTTAGCGAGCTTTCGTCGATTTCACCAATTTTGTCCAAATTATTGAAATCTTTCGAAGTTTTCTTGCAAATGTAGCACCTCATGGTGAAGCTGGTGTTAGTAATAGCGTTACAAACTTTAGCATCGATCATAGTCAGTACCAATGTATGATGCACACTAATTCTAATTCCATTTAGCTCAAACTCCGTTTGAACCAAGGCGCTAATAGCGTTTTGAATGTATTGCACTTCTTGGTTTGTAACGTCTAATGACTCCTTCACAAATTGAATTCGTATCGGCCGACAGTAGCGTGGTGAAGATGGAGTCGGGTTCTTCCAAATCACCTTTTCCGTTGTTGTTGATAACAGTTGCAATGGGTCCAGCGAACTTTGAAAAATATAAGCGTCTGAATCGGCATCGTTTTCAAAAGCTTGCTTGTATTCACATTGATTGGACCCATCACAACCCCATTTTATAAATCAGCGCTCTTATTTGAAACAATAAGAGCGCAAACTTGAAATCTCACACTCTTCTAAGGATTCAAGTACTTCTTGAAGATACTGCAGTAGTCGAGTGCACGTGTGGTTCAAAAGATCCTGTAATCTTATCTCAGCACAGGTAGCAGTAATTTTGATAGCCGACGTTGGAGGGTAACAATCTTTCTTAGCCTCTTGGAGTTAGCTGTAGCAAGGGTAGTACTTACAGTGGCTCCAGAGTTGCCAATATTCGAAGCGCCCATTTTATTTTTAATTAAATCAAAGAAACCACAATTTTTTGTCTGTTCGTCATGAATATCATTTAATTGGGTTCAAGTAGATTTGCTTACATTATTTATTGAATATGATATCTCGTAAATGGTCGCCATTGGCCTCTACGACATATTGTGCGCGTTTTGCAGCATTTTCCATGGTTTTCTTCAACATTTCGATGGGAATGGCGGTTATTTCTTGACGGATGTTGGTTTTCAGCTCTTCTAGGGTCTTTGGCTTGTTGACGTAAACCTTTGATTTCAAATAACCCCACAAAAAGAAGTCTGGAGGCGTTGATTCTGGTGATCTTGGCGGCCAATCGAAATCACAATTTTTTGACATCAAACGGCCAGGGAACAATTGCTTCAAAAAATCGATTGTAGTGCGGCTTGTGTGTGGTGGCGCGTCGTCTTGTTGAAACCAGTAGTGCCTGATACGCTTTCGACGAACGATTGGCATGAAAAAATTGTTTATCATATCGCGATAACGCTCCTGATTGTCAGTAACTCTGTGGCCATTATCATCTTCGAAAAAGAACGGCCCAATGAGCATTTTAGCACAAACGCAGCACCAAACAGTGACTTTTGCATCGTGAAGAGGTACCTCTTGAATCTCTTGTGGATTTTCAGTGGCATAAATACGGCAATTTTGTTTGTTTACCGTTCCGTTCAACTGAAAATGAGCTTCATCGCTCATTGAGTTGAGTTTTCACTATTGACTTGTTTTGTTGAATGTAAATTTCAACAATTTTAGAGCGTTCGCGTGGCGTGTACTGTTCCATTGTAAACATTTGCTTGGAATGACGCTTCAAACGCGGTATGTCATTAGTCGATTTGGCATCACTGCGGAAAGTTACAGTGTTGCCAGATGGGCGCTTCGAATATTGACAACCCTGTAAATGTTTAAACTGACAGCAGCACAAACTGCTAAAACTGTTACTTTATATAAAAGCAACAAAGTAGTAAATACACAATTAACAACAAGAAACTTTGACGTGACGAAAACGAATGTTAGCAAAAAGGAATGAAAAAACGGAATCTAGTTAAGCATTCTATTCTCTTTAACCTACAATCGGTAATTATTAAAAACACTGACTTTTGAAAAATCAAATTTTGGCCGCCCAGATACTTAAAATACCCCTCTGTGCAGCGTGGAGAATATAATCACCTGCAGTACCACCACCGATATTAACCACGTTTTCTCAAATACATAGCTGATTGAAATTTGTGCGAGAAACCACCCTTTTAAGCCAGGGGCCCTACTCTGTAATGCGATTCGAAAGTACAATTGCTCGAATTCAAACAGAAGGTACTCTGTAATCTGACATTAGCATTTTATTTTCCGACTTTCGCATTTTAATTTATCCCTTTTCGCCTTTTCGGCACTTGGCAACGCGAATGCGAGTGTCAACAGCTGTTTTTCTTTAGCAAAAGTGAAAAATATATTAAAAAGATCAACATATTTGAATCAAGAAGCGATATATAAATAAAAATGTAAGTTTTTACGAATATTAACATGTTTTAATATGTTTTAACCATTTAATTTTTTACACAGGGAATCTTGCAAAAATATCAGCACAAAGCCGCGGCAGTTCGAATTGTTGGTGAATTTCTTCCAGGGACATCCTGACTTGGCCAAGGGGCAATTAAAGACGGCAACTGCAAAAACATATGCAAACCAACTATGGAAGATGTTGGCAAACGAACTGAATGCTGCTGGGCCACCATCACGCGATGTCGCTGGATGAAAAAAAGTAAGAATCCTACTATTTTTGTTTAATCTAAGCATAATACTAAAAACTTAATATTCATAAGGCGCAACAAAACTTATATTTCTGACACACCGCCTGTCAAGATATTGCTCATCAAATTCGTTGGGAGGAACAAGTCAGTCAATTGCTTTGCATGGACGAAGCCGTCAGTGGTATAAACGGTATGGAGTTCGGTTTTGGCCAATGTTTGAGCTCACATTTGCCGGTGACTGAAAATGTCGAAATAAAGCAGGACAGAGCCAGCAGCATTTCTCCTGTGCGCACCACTGATTGTGTGAATACACCGCAGCGTAGAAGTTTTAGGTCGGCTTCGAGGAGCAAAGAAAACCTTTCCCAAAAGCAAGTAGACAATCAAATAACTTACCAAGAAAACTCTAGAAAGGTTCGTGCCAGAGATTACCACAATTTTGATATTATTTTTAACTTAACATTTTCTAAAAATCCATCAAGGTCCTAAAAGAAATCCGGAATGGCTTAATTGATAATAAAAAAAATTTCAAAGAAGAAGTTAGAAATGCAACAAAAGAAACACAAGCTTACGAAAGAAAAATTCGAGTATAAAAAGAAACGATAACGAAAAAAATAAATTACTTTTTACAAAACTACAATAGAACTGAAACAGCAAATGTTGGACATAGAAGATAAAAGGGTGGAATAGAGCCTAAAAATTATTTTTTTTAATAAATGAAGGGCTTACCGTAAAAACACAATATGCCACACAAAAGATATAAAATATACATTTTAGAATTCGTTTGGCTTTTCATGTTTTTCCAATTAGCCCTTCAAATGATCTCTTAAAAATGAAACAAATGATCTCTTTAAATTAAAAAATTAATTTAAAATTTTTTCGTTGTATTACTATGTTATTTGTTGTTTTTTTTAAATAAAACGAAAGCTAACCCTACTCTGCATGACTTTTTATTATTTTAATCTTAAAAATCTATTTCCAACGGTGTAGATTTTAAAGACATTTTACGGTTAAAATAAAGTCACTTTGTATGGGAGGTAGGCGTGTTTTTTATCCAATTTGGCTCAATTTCGAACTTGCTCTTAAGTTTTCCAACAGAAGCTTATATATTGAATTTCATTACGATAGCTTCAAAATTACGACTGTAATCGTGACGACAGACAGACAGACAGACGGACATGGCTAAATCGACTCAGGAGGTGATGCTGACCAAGAATATATATACTTTTATTTACAGAATGACAAAGTTAATATATCGCTTAAGCAGTTTATTGGAAAAAGAGATTGAACTAAAGTTGTATAATGTAACTTAATAGATTTACGATATCATGTTGTTTTTTATTTCATCCCTTATTCTCTTAGCGATATTCGTTAAATAAATATTTTCAGCAGAGTTTTCATTAAAAGGAGTCGCTGCTTCTTCTTCTTCTACGATTGACAAGTCTGTAGGTATGTCAACATTAAAAAGCAAACAAATGTTATGCAACGCACAAAACAGCTTTTTCGGGAGCGTAATGTAGTTCCCTTGCAGACAGTAGGCAACGAAATCGTCCTTTCAGTATTCCGAAAACTATTTCAATAGTTGACCTGACTTTGGAAACTTGTCATTAAATAATGATTCCGCTGAATTTTCGGCTGCATTCCTGTATCGTGTTAATATCCATCCAAGGCTCTAAAGGATATCCAGAATCACCTAAAATGAAAAAAGCAATTACATATTTCAGTTAACTTGTTCTGTATGCATTTCAAGCATGGTGTTTTTTAATCATCATGTTGTTCGTGGGTTTAGTTTTGTAGTTTTTTAAATTAATACTCCGTGTTTATCTTACTGCGATAAATTTTTTATCCCATTCTGACCATACCTTAGAGAATATTAAGGATTTGAGCTTATATGCACAATTTTCAATCATCAGATTAATTTTTGGGAAATTTAAAGAGTTTCAATAAACTCTCTTTGTAGGGAAAGTGGGCGTGGTATACATTCGATTTTGTCCAAACTCGAAAATATGTAATTTAGATCAAAGCTTAAGTGATTAAAATTAAATAATATAAAAAAATAAGTAAAGATGTACTTACCAAGAACCCATGTTCCACTGTGGCCATTTTCATAACATTCCTTTAAATGTATAACATTCCTAGAGAGATTCCAAACATGTGAATCATGACATGTACCTCCGAACCGGCCATTGACGGACCTTATGGTTAGTCCGTGATCGAAAATCTAAATGAATTTATAATCAATTTTGAAGCAATGAAAATTTTTAACTGTAGATAACTTACAATAATAGCATTTATACTATGCTTTAGTTTTCTATTAAAATATAAATGCTCGTTCCTCAACGGCCTTATCATTTGGATGTGAGTACCATCTACCACTCCAATTATCCCTGGAATGTTGGATTTATCATGAAAAAATAATTTCAGACATTTCAAATGAAATATGTTTTGGGCAAAGTATTCTTTCAATTGCGCTGCAGACCTCAAATAAGCAACAAGACATAGTCTGTTGTGCTATGCAAACAAAGCGGTCCTGGCCAATTTGTTGTTGGCACCTACCCTGAGCAAGAAGTTTTAAGGTCGCTGATAGCTTGATTATTGGAGGAATAGCGGTAGACCTCTGAGGAACTTTTAAATCATTAGTGATGCTCTTCAAAACGTATATAAAAAGGCTTCTTTGTTAAGGCGAAAATTTTTAACAAAACTGAAAAATAAAAAGGCAATAATTAATAGGTTAATGCTTAGCGGACGGCAATATACATTATTTCTTAATTACCTCTTATCACTGATAGCCATCACATTACAGTGATCCCTTATAATTCGCCGCTGCAACCGTTCTTGCTGCTCGTCATCACCATGAAACTACAAAGCCACTGAATCCATTTTTTAAATTTAATTTTTTAAACTTTTGAACTTATTTTTTGTTTTTTTTTGCTCTCAGCTCTGAAAATTTCTTTGTTTTATATTTTCCTGACAATTTTTTCACGTTTAGTAAAAAGTGATGCCAAATTTTGGACAAACTTCCAGGAAAATTTAGCAAGCAAAAGAAAGAAAGAGTTACAGAGTGCGATTTTAAATTCGGATCGCATTTGGTTTTCAAATCGAATTGGTTTTCGAATCGCAAAACAGAGTAGGGCCCCAGGATTCCAACGACTTTGGTAAGGCAGAACGATATATAATATATATAAGCTTATTGGAGCGGTGTTTTATTGAGTATAAGACCTCGTTTGTCTCTATTCCACCGTTTTAGACCGACATCAGAATACATGAATGGCCTTATTTCGTAAAACGCAATCAATTACCTTACTTGGGGTTTTTTGACTGCCAATTCCACTTCCATATGAATTGGAAAAAACTCTCTCTCTCACTTAAATTTTTGGTTACGCAAAACTTGAAGTGTTGCTAACTTGACCTTATTTGTCTTGATAACGCGATTCTTGAAGTATTGCTAACTAGACCTTGTTTGTCTTGAAAACGCATTGTTCCTAAGCTGTCGGATAATATAATTTTTATTTATTATGTTATTAATTTTGAATTCTTTGTGAAACTGTTGAATATGTAGACTTAAATGTTATTAATTTCCTTTTTTTTATAATTCTAAATTGCTATAAAGCCTGTTAAGGCTTAGCAACTAAATAAATAAACTAAAAACTGGTCAATAAAACTTATTTCAACAGTTTTACCGAGATATTTTTGGGAGTGCAAAAGTTTTATATATCATTGGAAGAAAGAGAGAATCATTTTCAGGCGGGAAAAAGAGAAAGATAGGAAAGCGGTATAAAAAGAATATTGAGACATGGCGACAGGAATTATGCAAGAAATTTTTTAAAAAATATAAGCCGTTTGGGCGATGCTTTTTTCATCATATAGTTCCTTAAATTTTATTGAATCATTAAAGTATTAGTATTTTCATATACTAAAGCATTTAATATTGTTACTAGTAATTTTTTTGAGAATTCTATTGTGTACATTACTAAAGGGTTACATTACTAAATTGTAAGGAACACAATTTTTACTAATTCTATCCCTACATGTATTATTTAACCTTTTCTTTTAGTTTGACAACTGGGTCAGGTACCCCATAAAACCATAAGAGATGGCCCCGTTGAAAGTCACCCTCAACCGCGCCAACATTTGGATGATGGTAACCACTCAGGTGACCAGTCCAGAGCGCGTCTAGGCGACCACACCACCACTGCAGCTAACGATTTATAAGCCACAGCAGTTGTTAGTCTAAGTTTAAAAATAATTTAAGCATTACCTAAAATAAGCTTAAAATAAGAGGTACTAAATAATGTTATGGATTTATAGGCGCAAGAAGTGCCAAAGTAATTAAAATAAAAGAGGTAAATAAAAAATATTTACCATTACATGAATTCTAGTGTTTATCCATTTATCTAAACTACGATACGGGAACGTTAAGCTCCGATATATTTTAAACTAAATAAACTAACTAAAATATAATGAGACAGAGCGGCGGAGATTGAATAAACGATGAAGGTGGAAATTAAAGAAAATCGTACGGCCGGTGGCCTGACCCCAGGGTAGGTCCCGTGAGTTACCCGCTGTAACTTAAATCACCCACTTCATCCTAATCAGTAGATGAACCTAAATCATATCATTAGAAAATAAATAAATAAGTTACTAAGCGGATAAGAATATTGACTCTAAGTTAGCGTAAAGAAAGGAAAGGGTTGTCGCTCCCGAACCACCCATAGGTGAACAGTCGTTGTCAGGAATCTTTCAGTAGTAGAATATCCAACCCCTTACCTGGGCACTTGACACACACCCAGCCGCTAATTCATTTCCTACTGGGGTGATGTTATTAAACATGTACTTTTAATTTATTTTCATGAACATAAGTTGCATACACACGCACCCCATGCGATGGAGCCGGCTGGTACCTGCCTACCAAAGTGATCGAGTGTGCAAAATGGCACAATCACATGATTTTAAGGGGAAAGTTGAAGAAATGATGGAAGAGGAAGCATAGTGTGCCTGACGACGAGAAGGCTATATAAGGGAGAACTCGAATGAAACGGGAGCTTTTCTTTGAGCCCGCGTGGTAGCGATCAGTCGATGGTCTGGCTCTACAAGCAGAATAAATTGGTGATAAAAGTACAGCTAGCAGAGATAGCAGCGCGCTGCAGACAGAACACCAGGCAGAGGACTGGCAGAACAGCAAATCGTGCTGCCGACCGAGGAAACAGCAGGAATAGCGACCGCGCCATAGCAGCGCAACCGGAGACGCTGACCGCACCGCGGCAGAGGAAGAGGATAGAGCATCAACCGCGCTTCAACAGCGCTGCGGCAGAAAAGGCCGAGGACAGCGTAAATATAAAAGAATCGCATTAATTAAATATTTTCGATTAAATTAAAGTTATTTATCTATGTGCGATTTCAAGTGAACTTAAGACCCAGAGAGGGCATAGGTAACGTACACCTAGTACGATTAAGTTAATAAAGGGTGTTTTTTTAGAGGTATAGAACTTCGAATTGAAATAAAACACAAGAAAATCGTTTTAATGTCCATCAATTTAGCTTTATTGGAAGGATAATTTTATGCCATTAATGTTTAAATATGATTTCGGGCATGTGGCCGCCACGGCTGGCTCGAATAAAGCCAATTCTACAGGTCCAATTTTCAACCACTTTTTCGAGCATATGGGGCCGTATGTCGGCAATAACGCCACGAATGTTGGCTTCCAAGTCCCCTAACGTTTCTGGTTTGTTGGCGTAGACGAGCGACTTCACATATCCCCAAAGAAAATAATCCAATGGTGTCAAATCACACGGTCTTGGTGGCCAATTGACAGGTCCATTCCGCGAAATTATGCGCTCCTCGAATGTTTCCTTCAATAAATCGATTGTGACGTGCGCTGTGTGGCATGTAGCGTCGTCTTGTTGGAACCACAACTCATCCACATTCATGCCATCCAATTCGGGAACAAAATAGTCGGTTATCATGGCTCTATACCGGTCTCCATTAACGGTAACTGACTCTCCAGCATTATTTCGGAAGAAGTACGGCCCAATGACTCCACCAGCCCATAGAGCACACCAAACAGTCAGTTTTTGTGGATGTAATGGCGTCTCAAGGGTGTCATGTGGATTCTCTTCACTCCAAATGCGGCAATTTTGCTTGTTGACGTAGCCATTCAACCAAAAATGAGCCTCATCACTGAACAAAATTTTGCGATGAAAATCAGCATCGAGATCAATCTCATTTGCGGCCCATACACAAAAATCACGACGCATTGCATGGTCTCGCGGCTTTAATTCTTGCACAAGTTGGATCTTGTAAGGTCGCAAGCTAAGATCTTTGCGCAAAATCTTCCATAAAGTTGATGGACAAAGCTCCAATTGCTGTGCACGGTGGCGAATCGATTCATTCGGGTCCTCTTCAACATTTTGGTCTACAACGGCAATTGTTTCTTCGGTGCGCACAGTTCGACGTCTCTGCGGATGCGTATTATCACATAGAGTAAATGTAGTGCGAAAACGACCCATGGTTAACCGAATTAATTGCTCTGATGGACGATTATGTCGACCATAAAATGGACGGAGCTTGCGGTAAACTTCGCAACCTGAACCATTATTTTCGAAATAAATTTGCACGATTTTGGCAAACCAAACTGAACAAAATGCCAGTTTTATCTCTATTCGAAAAACAAACCTCTAAAAAACACCCTTTATAACTATTTCAATAACTACTGAGAATAAAATAAAGATTAAATAGAGTGTCAATTTTCCATAAATTTAAGATTTAAACAAAGTGTTAATTTACCCTACTCCGAGTAACAATCTTGACGCGATGTAGGGGCTTAAGTTGCAATGACACAATACTGCCGGTTGGAGTAGTTCCTCCCTGTAGGGCATAACCCTACAGCTCAGCAGAGCCTGCATCTTTTGTGAAGCGACAACTAAAAGTTACTCCCCCCTAATCCAGGGTGTCATGCGCACCGTGCCCATTGGATGGTTTGCAGTCAGGGGGTATACCGACTGTATTGGAACGGAGCCTTCATGATAACAGGCCGCCTCATGAAGTAACTGTGGCCTTACCATGGTATGCGGGCTCTGGCTTGGTCGACCACCCTTTCCCAGCCATAAAACATAGACTGCGACGCTTTTGTCCTCGGATACGAGCTACCTGTCGAACCCAAAATATGAGTACAACAAAAAAAACAAAACACAACAAACAGGAAGACTTGCGGGGAGTCACCGCAAGCAGAGCAGCAGACCTCATGGAACAGAGATTCCAAGAGGAAGGTCAACGGCAAGGCACCAAACCTAGGAGAAATCCTCCTCCGCCAGCCAGAACACAAGTCAATAGGACTGTACGCAGCAATGATCAGGTGGAGCATAGAATCCATAATGATCACAGACACTGCAGCACACAGATGAGGAGGCACCAGTACGGCAAAGATCGAGTGGAGCATACCATCCACAGCGGTCAAAGGCCTAGTACCAGCCACCAAAGAAAAACTGCGAGCCCCAGGAGATCACATCCTGTCAAAATTCCCCCGGAAGAACACCGGGATGATACGACGTCGGCTCCAAAAAGTATCCCAATCACGGAAACTGCGTCAACATCCAAGGATGCGGCACAGAAAAGGGAATTAGAAGAAGGGCAAAAACACAAGCCCTTCCACAGTAGACGTCGCCGTGTCCACCTCCCTCAGCGCGGGGAGCCAGGAGGGCTAGACGACCCACTAAGAGTCGGCCTTAGTGGAGCAGGCGTAAGATGGTATCTGCGCTATCTGGAACAGGGCATGGCACCCGAAGTAGCTCATGAAAGAGCGGTAGAGCATCGGGGTAAAGCTGGCGAAGCACCTGTACCAGAGGCAACGAAGAGGAGATGCAGCGAGATAACGCCTCCTCAACGTCCAGAGAGCAAGAAGGCCAGAATAGCTCCTGGAAGCAACAGTAGGTCAGTGCCAGGGGCTAAGGTACCCGAGCCAGAACCGCAGAAAAATAGGAAAAGCTATGCAGCATAACTAAGGGCATCCAAATAGCGGTTTTGCCCAAAGAATACCCCCGGCAAATGCTAAGTCCGGATGAGCTCTCGGAGCTAGAAGAAGCCATACTGAGCGAAGTAGTGAAGGGCTGGTCCACCAAGCTACAGTGAGGGAATTCACTTTCGTCCGGGCATGTTACTGGTCGACTGTTCGAATCCCTCAACAGCAGAATGGCTGCGAGCAGCAGCACCAAAGCTCGAGCAATGGAAAGGGCTAGAACTTATGGCTTGCCTAGGGGAGGAGGTCCCAAAAGGGCATACTGTAAGAATGTTCTTGCCAAGAAGTTCAAGCACGGAGATCAATAGATCGATGGGACTAATTGCCGCCCAGAACGATGGTCTCAATACAAAGTATTGGAAGATATTGAGCTCCAAGGATGAGGGAAGTGGGCATATGCTCACGTTCTCAATAGATAGGTAGTCACTTGAGACTATCAAGTCAAGGGGCTCCACTATCAGCTTCCGCTTTGGAACCATTCCGGTGTTGGGCACAAAATCGCCACCAACGACCAAACCGGTCAAAGCAGCAACATCCACAGCTGCAGCGCCCACAGCTGTAACGTCAACAGTGGTAACGTCCACAGAAGCCACATCTGCGACTCACAATGAAGGAAAAGACGCAACGCCACCAATACAACTAACTGGTGAAGTTGTTACGGAGAAGTTCGCCTCCGTCTCGGTCATCACCGCAACACCTTCAATCGGAGATCAGGCAGAGGGCATGAACCTCGCCGCTCTCTCGATTGACGGTTGTAAACGCGAGACTTCAACTGTGGTAGTAGCAACGCTGCCTGAAGTAGATCGGGGCAGCAGCCCAGTGCTATGACGATCGGCACAGTAACCAGCACGAAATTTGCCCAGGTAAACCTCCACCATGCAAAAGCTGCTTCGGCAGTTATTGCTCGGAGGTTTACCACAGAACAACTGGGCTTCGTGCTGATCCAAGAACCCTGGTGCTACAGGGGAAAAGTCAGTGGCCTCTACTGCAAAGAGGGTCAGGTAACTTGCGATCAGAGAACAATCAATCCTAGAGCATGTATTCTAATGCAGAAAAATATTAATTATATTTGTCTTTCAGAATTTATGACGCGGGACCTTTCAGTTATCGAGACTCACATCGAAACTGATGGCAAGCACCGCGCCATAGTGATCGCATCCGCTTACTTTCCTGGGGACGATCTCAACATTCCCCCAGCGGAGATAAAAAGACTCGTGGAGCATTGCAGGAAAGAGCACCTTCCACTAATCATCGGCTGTGACGCCAACGCGCACCACACAATTTGGGGAAGCACCGACGTCAACACCAGAGGTGAGTACCTTTTAGAATTTCTTTTAAGTAGTAATCTAGACTTTTTCAATGTGGGGGTAACACCTACCTTTGTAACTAGGGCTAGAGAAGAGGTCTTAGATCTCACCATAGGAAGCCCAGATGTGGGGGGTATGATTAGGGAATGGAGGGTATCAATGGAACCTTCAATGTCTGACCATAGAATAATAGAGTTTAGATTTGGGGCGAAATGTCAAGAGACAGAACCCAAAAGAAACCCAAGAAATACCAGTTGGGACACATACACCAACAACCTGAAAGAAAACCTACAGAACGTAAAAGCTAGGAGTAGAATTAGTAACATCCTAGAACTTGAATGCTATGTAGAGCAAGTAAACTATGCAGTATATAATGCCTACGAATCTAGCTGTCCAACAGGGCACAAGGCAAGAACAAAACATACTCCTTGGTGGAGCGCTGAGCTGACCAGACTCCGGAAGAAGGTGCGATGCAGCTTTAATGCCGCAAAGCGCAACGGAGAATGGCACAACTACACGGCGACTCTGACGGAGTATAATAAAGAAATCAGGAAAGCCAAAAGACAGAGCTTTAGAACCTTCAGTGAAGACATTTCTTCCACGCCAGCCAGGATACACAAAGCAATGGCTTAAGGCAGAGTGGAGACAAGAATGTCACTTCTATTGCCAGACGGAAGCTATACGCTTAGAGAAGAGCAACGAGCCAGTCACCTTCTAGAAACTCATTTCCCGGGCAGTACACCGGTAACTGAGTATGAGACAGCAGACAGGCAGATTACTCCAAATCAAGAAGAATGGAAACTTGCAACGAGCATTTGTACTAAAGCTCGTCTAGATTGGGCACTCAGAACCTTTCAACCATTCAAATCAGCAGGTGTAGACGGCATCTTTCCTGCACTTCTACAAAAAGGTGCAGAAACTATATTGCCTCACCTAGTCAAAATAACTAGAAGCAGCCTTGTGCTGGGCTATATCCCAAGGAAATGGAGAAGGGCGATAGTCACCTTCATACCAAAAGTAGGGAAAATAGACTACAAGCTACTAAAGTCGTTTAGACCCATTAGCCTTACCTCATTTGTACTTAAAACAATGGAAAAGGTAATAGAAAACTATATAAGAACTGAGATTCTGGAGAAGGCACCAATGCACCCCTGTCAACACGCGTATAGGGCGGGCAGGTCTACAGAATCTGCGCTATACCAGTTGGCAAGCAACATCCAGTCAGCTTTCAAAAACAAAGAAACCGTACTCTGTGCCTTTCTAGACATAGAGGGAGCCTTTGATAATACTTCTCACGAGGCTGTGAAGAAGTCTTTACACAAAAAAGGAGTAAATGATATGCTCAGCAGATGGATATGCCAAATGCTTAGCACTAGAACTGCAGAAATAAAAGTGGGAAACACCACTATAAGAATCAAAACAACAAAAGGCTGCCCACAAGGCGGAGTCCTTTCTCCACTGCTGTGGAGTCTTGTTGTGGACGAATTATTAACGATGCTAACCGAGAATGGCATAAAATGTCAGGGTTACGCAGACGACATCGCCTTAATAGCGAGAGGGAAGTTCGAGGATACACTCTGTAACCTGATACAGAGAGGACTGTCAGTAACAAAGGAGTGGTGCAACACAGTGGGATTAAGTATCAACCCAGCGAAAACCACCATAGTACCTTTTACTAACAAAAGAAGCCTGCCAAACCTCCGAACAATGAGAATGGATGGCACTGAAATTCCCTTCAAAGGAGAAGTAAAGTATCTGGGACTTACACTAGATTCAAAGCTTCTCTGGAGAAGACATGCAGAGGTAACTATAAACAAAGCAACGCGCGCACTCATGGTATGTAGGAGCCTGGCGGGGAAAAGCTGGGGTTGTAACCCAACAATTCTCCGCTGGATGTATACCATGATGGTGAGACCCATCCTCACCTATGGTGCAATAGCATAGGCTGAGAGAACCAAGCTAACCACAATGAGGAATATGCTAACAAAGGTGCAGAGACTGGCCTGTGTATGCATCACAGGGGCCATGAGGACATGCCCTACAGCAGCACTAGAAGTAATTCTGGACCTAACACCCTTACACCTTGTCATAGAGGGAGTAGCCAAGCGAACTCTGTTGTGCATTGCAAAAGAGGGGACAGGTTCAGGTAAAACTATCAGCAGTAGAGAGAAGGAGGATATTGCAAAGCACACTCCCTACATCGATCTACCAAGAGACGATATAGTAAAAAGGTATAACTTCGAAAAACACTTCGGAATTAAGCTTAGTACCAAAAAAGAGTGGGACAGCGAGATGATATCGCAGTTCAAGAAACCACACAGTATAGCATGGTATACAGATGGGTCCAAGACATTGGAAGGTATAGGCGCAGGGGTGTATGGGCCAAGAACCAAGCACTTTGAACCTATGGGGACAACACCCAGTATCTTCCAAGCGGAAATCCTAGCAATACAGCTGTGTGCACAATTCAATCTGGACCGTAAATACAAAGGTCAGGATATAGTTGCGATGTCAGACAGCCAAGCAGCAATCAAAGCATTAGTTTCCTATGAGATATCATCGAGAATAACATGGGAATGCCTAACAAAACTCAACGAACTAGGCAAGAATAACAATGTTACTATACTTTGGGTCCCAGGACACAAAGGAATACAGGGTAACGAAGAAGCCGATGGTCTAGCGCGACAGGGTGCAGCCACAAAATTTATAGGACCAGAACCATTCTGCGGATTGGGCACACATTCTATAAAAGAAGAACTAAGAAGGAAGGAGAGGCATAAACGTTCAAACCTTTGGAAAAGCCTCCCAAAGCTAAGACAATCCAAATTGCTCCTCAGAGATTTTAACACTCGGAGAGCAAAATTGTGCATAAGCTTAGGCAAACCGAATCTTTAATACGCTTATTTAAAATTTTTTTTAGAAACACAAAAGCGTTCAATTTCTATTTTAAAATTGTTTGGTTAATTTTAAAGTATGTTTTTATTCTCAGTGTAAGTAATATAAAAAAATATTCCAAAATATATTTTTGGTTTGTTTTTAAATGCATCTTCTGCTCGATAGGTGGCATGAAAAAGTAGTCCTTTTCCGCCGGTGTCAAGATATTTTGGTGCCAATTTATTGGAAACAAAAAAATCAAAGTGCATTTGAATAAGGGTATTTGTAGCTTCAACTTTTACTAGAATTATTAAGTTTGGCCCAATATGAAAAAATTAGCACTACTTTTTAAAAAATGCTGTCATTTTCAACACTTTTGATCCCCATTGCAGGAGAAAATTGTCGTAATCTTATTAACATGCACTTTGATTTTTTTGGTAAATATCAACGCTAGTTGAATTCGTTGAAAACATTTTACGCCATAACTTCTGAACCCTTAAAGAACACATGTCATATCTTTGGAAAGGCAATGGAACGTAAAAAAATTAAAATAATGAAAATGAAAAAAAAGTATAACGCCTGTTGCTGGCATGGGTCATGTAACTGTAATTTTTTCAAAAGTTTAGTATTTTGCACTCAAAATGAAGTTTACAATAATACCATATTTACGAAAATAGCATTTAAATTGACTGAGATACGTTGTCTCAAAATATACCCTATTTTGGCATTCGCATGGCTATGAGTCCGCGAAAAAATCTCAAAACCTCAAACTCCGGATTTGGTTTTCTAAACAAAAAACTAATCGAATACCATAATTTGAGCCAAATCAGAGATGGTCAGTGCAACTGATATTACACTTCAATGTGAAATGGGCGACATATTGAAAACAATTTGTTCCTACTTTGACGAAATATGTTTAATACAAATTTTTTTGTAACATAAAGTGGTTAAAAGAATTGCTTGAAACATTTTTTTTTAAATTTTGTGTGAAAAATTATGCATTGATATTGATCGTGAGTTGATCACAGCTTAATCACTCAAAGACTACTGAAGAGGAAAATGTAGCGATTTCCGAAACAGAATGTCTAGTCAGCTAAGTGATTGACTCTATACAGAGTTGTTGTTGGTGTTGTTGTTGCCTTCTTAAAAACGTACTTGATCTAAAGCTCGCAATTTAATTCATGGAATAAAATTTATTTTCATAGAGTTATGTAATTGTATTATTTTATTTTCAACACTATTTGTGTTCCAGTAAAGAAATTTTAATTTCGATTTATGGTCCTGCATTACCATAAACATATTTTTGGGCATATTGGAGAACAAGAGATGATTGATCAAATGAAGTTTTACATTTACTGAGTTCAACTACAAGGTACTGAAATGCTTGAAGAAGTTGTGTCATATTTAGTATTTGATTTAGATTAATATTATTTTTGTTGCTAGCAATTTCGCTCCACATTGCTCCACCCTTGACCTCCAGAAGTCGCTGGTTGTAAAATTCATCTGAGGCGCTTTAGCGACTAGCTTGGTAAACTCTGCAAGTCGATGGACAAGATCACGCCTGCAAGGTTGTCGCTTCAGCTTTTGGAATATTTTACCTTTAGCTAAAATGAATTTTTTCACTTTTTTTCGTGGAATATATATATAAAGGCCTTCTAATTCCAAATCTGAAGGTCGCTCTCATCTGGTTTAGAAGTTATATGGGTCTTAAGTTGAAAAATGGGCTAAAAAAACTTGCTATATCTTTGCTATACATAAACAAAACTAAGCAAAATGGGTATTAAAAGAAAGGCTATTCTATTACCTATTCAATAAGTTATTAAACACAAAATTCCATTAATCACTTTCTAAGATATAACTCTTTTTATGTAAGAACTATTTTGCATCAAAATTTTAGATACATTTCAGATTCAAATAAAAACGACGAAGACAAGAAAAATTGTTATTAAATATCGCGGCGATTTTTAATAACAATTTTTCGCCTGCGGCGCTTTATATATCCACCGTTTATTTAACAGTTCCTAAATATTTTACAAATTCTTACAAAATTAACTGTATAACTTAATCCGTAAATGCTTTAAAATTTCTCGAGTGTGGCCCTTTCTTCCTCAATCGTTCATGTAACTATTTAACTTACTTCGAAAATATTCCTCCATCATATATGTTACATCGTATATGTAACTAGTTATACCTTAGTTACTTAAAATGCAATAATTCCTTTTTTTATATCATTTGGACTTGCAGCTTAATAGTGTTTTGCCCTTGTACGGAACTATGTTTTTAACACTACAAAACGAAAATGTTAAAGTATAAAAGAAGTTATATCTTAAAAAGTTATGCATGGATTTTAATGTTTGATATCTTGTTGAATAGGTGTTCGTTTTACCTTTCTTTTGATACCCATAATGCTTATTTTTCTAGGAAAATTTAAAAAATTACAGCATGTTTTTAAGGCCATTTTTCCTAACTTTGGACCCCTATAAATTTTAAACGTCTTAAGAGCGACGTGTAATTTTTTCACTATTCGCTTTTTTAGCTCCAAATACACATTTTGAAGAAAAAAAATTAAAAGAGTCCATTTTATCTAAAGGTAAAATGTTCCCAGCTTTTTGTACAAGTTTGATTTGCTCCTCACCAATGCTTTAAAATCATCGTTTACCCACGGCGCCATGAGGTGTTTCACTTTAACGCGGGATGTTATTTGCGTCTTATGCAAGTTAATTGCATTCAGAATAGTTCCTTCTATTTCATCGTATACAGCATTGGGATCAGACAGACATTATTTCGTCGTCTTGGAGATCGCTATGCAAACGCTCCGCTATTTTTTTATAGTCATTCACAGTTTTATTATATATTTTGTACTTATTTAATTGGCAGCTGAGTTCGAGTGTACAGCAAATAATGTTGTGATCACTCAGCGAGCATACAATAGACACCGTCTCAACCCATAGAATGTTTGAAATTATGCAGTCAATGGAAGACATGGAAGCAGGCCGACTTACAAGATTATGACACAGGCGCAGGCAGTACGTGGCAGCCAAGGCGTTAAGCTCAAAATTGTCGGACGATGGGGTTAAGCAATCGATGTTAAAGTCACCAGCTACGACACAGTTGTAGCTTGGAGCACGGCTGAGCTGCGATTCTAGTTAAAAAAAATTGCTTACTGAACATTTCAGAGATCTATACAATCCTATAACCATGAGCGATTTCTCGTTGACCTTAGTTTTTGGCAAAGTAGCCCTTATTATCTGGCAGAAGAATTTGTTGACAACCTCTTCAACCGTGAATTGAATATGTTCGCCAATAAACATCGATAGCCCACCATAGCTGCCACCACTACAGCAGGGCACAGTTTTATAGCCTGGCATTTATTATTATTATTATTTAGTTTATTAGTTGATAAATAACTATTACATTTATAATTCTGTACAGCATTATTTTCAATTATTATTCATACTAACAAATTCAGTGTATATTTAATTTTATAAAATCTACTATAAGCCTTTTAAATTGATGAATATTATGCTCATGTTTTATAATATCCGGAAGTGTATTGAATAACTTTAAGCCATTATACATTATCGAGTTCTGCGTGCTACTTTTGTTGAATCTCATAAGTCAAAAGTCATTTGCTCATTAAGTCATTAAGTTGTACGGTTGTATATCTCTGATATAAACAAGCTCATCTTGTAGGTACTCTGGAAACACACAGTGTTTTACATTGAATACAAATATCAGGACTCTAAAGGAAAGACGTTGTTTCACATTTAACCACATTAACATTTGTAACATATAGGACGTAGGGGTGTAGATATTGCACTTAAATATTACTCGCATTGCTTTATTTTGCAGTATTTGTAGTCTTTTCTTAATATAGTTTTTGCACATGTATAAAATAGTTGCACAGTAGTCAAAATGTGGCAGTAAGATTGTATTGAAAATCATTACTACATTTTGGAAGCTTAACCTGTTACTAATTCTGCTTAAAAAGCCCACTTTTTTTACTTATTTTGTTGCATATGTAATCTGCATGCTCATTAAAATTTAATTGTTTGTCTACTAACACACCCAAGTATTTTATTGAATTAACTTCACTTATATTTTCACTGCCGATTTGCAAAAGGAAGCTTTCATTCGAATTTAAAATTATATATTTTGTTTTGTCCATATTTAACTTTAGCTTATTCATACAAAGCCATCTCTCTAAATTTCGTAAGTCTTCTTGCAATTTGTTCTGTATATCACTTAAATTTTTGCAGTTTGTATATATTAATGTGTCATCCGCAATTAACGCAATATTGCACAATTTTAAGACAGTGCTAATTTTGTTAATGTAGAGCAGAAAGAGATCCACCCCTAGTGTGATGCCCTGTGGTACCCCGATATTGACAGCTTTTTCTTGAGAAGTAATATCCATAATTTTTGTGCTCTGGGTTCTTCCACTTAAATATGATTCAAACAATCTTTTTTTGACGCCCCTTATTCCATAGCTTTCCAATTTCTGTATAAGAATTTCACGGTTAATAGTTTAAAATGCCCTTTTGAAATCGAGGAAAATCGCAACAATCTTGTCACCATCATCAATCTTCTTGTTCCATTCGTGAATTGTCACTATTGTGAATATTTTTGAACTGAGACCCAATAAATCTTTTTTTTTATTCATTCGTGTAAGAACTTCTTTTAAGTCTCTAAATGTTATTGTTACAAACGAAAATTGCTTTCAATTGGACGAATGTTTAACAAATACGGCACATTTACAATTGATCTATTTAATTCAACGACACCTTCAACAAAAAATTCATTTAAATAATTAGCTATTGCACTCGGGTCCTTTTCTATTGCACCATTTACATTTAAACTATAAATATATTTACGATCATCGCCTAAAACTAAGCTTTTGATTTCATATAACTGTATGACATTCCCTACGAACCATACCTACCTCATACATACCCATAATAGAATTACCAGGTAGTATTAATCGCTACTTTTACTCGTTACTTTGGGCATATATTGCCAAATAAAAGTATTGCAGTCACACCAAGAAGTGAAAGGGGAATTTTTGGTCTTTACTTTTGCCTTGATCTCTACATTTGCCAAATGTACACAATTACAACGAAGTCGGTAGTTTTTCTGCTTCTAGTTACTTCTATTAAATTCTATGCCATAGACTTCATTTAAGTTTTGAGAAGTTTAAAACATAGGAGTCCTTATTTTTATCAAATTTTTTAATTCATTAATTAATCAGTCAAACATTAAATTTTTAACTCATATTTTTCATATTGTTTTTCTTATGCAGAACCTTAATTTTAAAGTTAATTTTTGATGCAATGAAGCAAAAAATTTTCTATTTATCAAAGTTTATCACGTGGCTTATATCAAGTTCAAAGACAAGATAAATAATTGTTTGTAGTTTTCTCTTTTCAAAGAATATAAACAATTTGTCTCCTTTAATACTGAAATCTCAGCCCTTTTAAACGTAACAAATGGTGTACCTCAAGGCTCAGTTTTGGCTCCTATGCTTTTTATGTTTTATGTTAATGATTTTGTTGATTGCTTAGATCATAATTCTTGCACTCCTTTCATCTTCGCGGATGATATACAACTTCTGTTTAAAGGTGATATGGAATTTTTGGATGTTTTTGGAGCTGTTATCAATTATAATATACTAAGGGCATGTGACTGGATGAAAAATAATTATTTCAAGATTAATCCGTACAAAACTAAAGCTATGCTTTTCGCTAACCGGAGAAACGCCAATATTGACCTATGTATTAAAATTGATGACAGTAGAATAAACTTTGTTGACGAGCTAAATTGCCTAGGGGTTCACTTAGATAACCGATTATCCTTCGACATAGATATTAATAGGCTGAGCTCGAAGATAAATTGTATATTGAAAAAATTGTATAGCCTTAATTTGCTGTTGCCCTATCATGTCAAACACAAATTGGTTGATTCCCTACTACTTTCCAATTTAATGTACTGCGTTGAGGTATTCTCTGGTACGCTTGCATATAACGTTAAGAAAATTATTCTTTTATTTAAAAGGATAGTTAGTTTTTTGTATAATTTACGTCCACGTGATCACGTCTCCGCCCGCACGCAACAATTTCTTGGATCCTCCTTTCTTAGTTTTATTCAATGCAGACTGATGTTGTTCTTTTTTAAAATTATTAAGAACCAACTGCCGTCTTACTTGGTTAATAGCTTCAAATTTTCTCGATAGACTAGAAATCCACAAATCCTGTTTCCAAAAATCTCTACGTTACACATTATACGAGCGATCATTTCTAATACGTACTGCTAGAATCTGGAATAAACTGCATCCAAGTCTCAAATCTTTTTCTTTATCGCCTAATGCATTTAAATTGAACTTTTTAGCGCTTACATAAATTGGACTTTGGTTTTTCCTTTCCTTTACTTATAACTATCACTAAGATATTATGGGCTAGTTACTACTTCTACTACTACATTTTTCCGGCTTTAACAATATTTATTGTTGAGGGCTTAGTGAGTGAATCGATTATACAAAAATTTCATTATATATATTCAATTTTCAATTATACGTAATGTTATTAATTTTTTATTACTAATTTTAAATTTCTTACTCGTTTTATCTGCTTGTAATTTGCTTTATTGGCCCTTGTGGCTTTTAAATTACACATGAATCAATAAAATAAAAATAACCATTCGAGAACGACATATTTTGAAAGCGGATTCGGTTTGACAACCAAATACACATTAAAAAAAAATTCGGGTCTCAAGTAAAATTATTCTGCTTTAAAAATAAAATATAATTTTGGTACCTTTTTTAATTACAAATTTCAATTATGATGTAGTTTTGCTTATAAAATTACAAATACGCTTGCAATCATATTAGTATCGTATGTCATTGAAAAGGTAATTTAATTATCTTTCAAATGACATACCAATCTTTAAGATCCATAGGATAATGGCAAAGAAATGGAAACTAGATGAATAATCGATTTTTTGTTCGGCCAAACATTTTTTGTTGGTCTCTTCCAGAACACACTTTCAAATCGCGGCACCCCGGAAATAGTAATCTTACCCTAATTACGAAATAACACAATTTTGGGAATAATTTCACTTTAGGGCCTTAGAGCCTTTCCCCTATCCGTGTATTTTTCACCTAACAGAAATCAATTTTTTAGGTGAGCCAACTTCAAGCGTGCGGGGAGATATATGATAATGCCATAAATGTATAATTTTATAATCTTTTATAGACTAGGTCAAAATTACGTTTACTTTTTAGAAAATTATATTCATTCATCATACCTTCTCGATGTAATAATTGTTTCATATAGTTCACTTTATTCTGATGAAGTATGCGCAGCTCTCGGCCTTCGTCAGAACTCAATATATTTATGGCTTCAATAGCTCCACAAAGGACCATAGGTGGAAGAGATGTTGTAAAAATGAATCCTGCAGCATAAGACCTTATCATATCAATTAATCTTGCTGATCCAGTTATGTAGCCACCAATATTTCCATAAGCTTTACCTAAAGTACCGGATATTATATCCATTTTGTGAAGCTGATTTTCTAATTCTCCAATTCCTGCACCTCGATCGCCATATAAGCCAACTGCATGGACTTCGTCAATAAATGTGATTGCGCCGTATTCGTGAGACACTTCAAGCAATCGCGACAATGGGGCTATCGCACCTGACATAGAGTGGACTGTCTCAAAAGCCACTATTTTTGGAACATTTTTATCCACAGTTTTTAGTAAATTGCTTAAATGATCAACGTCATTGTGTCTAAAAATATGTTTTTGAGCTCCGCTATTACATATACCATGAATCATGGATGCGTGGTTCCCAGCATCAGAAAAAATGTGGCAATTGGGAAGAAGTTTGGCTAATGTAAATAGAGTTGAATCATTAGCAACAAAGCATGATGTAAATAGAAGAGCAGCCTCTTTTTGGTGAAGTTCCGCAATAAGGCATTCAAGATGCTCATGGTATATTGAATTCCCAGATATATTCCGTGTTCCTCCAGCTCCAGCACCATGTAACTGCAATGCACGAGATACCGCTTCCTTAACTTTTGGATGGCATGACATTCCAAGATAATCATTGGAACACCAAACAGTAATCGGCTTTTCATTTCCAGAGTACTCAAGTGCGTATGGGAACATACCATCTTCACCAAGACGATTGACTTTTTTAAAGACTCTATAGGAATGATCAATTTTTTTCTTCATTATTTGAGCATCGAAAAACTGATCATACATAAATTGGTCAGAGTCATTTTGACTCGCCGGGGAATTTAAATTCTCAATTCTCCGTAAACTGCTTGCAGAAATATTGATTGTGTTAGTTGTATATGAAAACAATCTATTTGAAGATGTTAAGCTATTGATTTTGAGAGAGTTTGAAGGTTCGAGACTGTTTTTTTTTATATGGTTGCAGATTGAAAAGAAATTTTTTCTTATAAATAGGCAATAAGAAACGCAGCCATTATATATTGGACCGTAATGGTTTCGAGCGTAGTTTACACAATGGCTACATATAATAGGAAACGACATTTTAACTGTATCCTTTTTTTAATCAAGAAATTCTGTTTTATTAGATATCCCAAATTATTTAAAATGACTTTTTCCACTGCAGTTTAAAACAAACCATTACATAACGAAAAATTATAATGCCCAAAACTCAATAGTGCGTTAGGTCGGTCGGCCGTTGCTTGTACTTTAGTCTGCGTCATAAGGCCCAACCAAAATAGACGAAATGAGACGATAGCATTTTGACGAGCGTCTGCACTCGTTACGGATGTTTACGGATTTAACCCAAAATGAAACGATTTGCTCAACTCGTCTGAAACAGCTGATCAGTAGGCAGTCGAGTATTATTTATTTATTTATATTGTGCATTTTGTAATTTTTAATAAATATTTGTGAAAAATGAGTGAAATAATGGCGAAATTGAAACAAATTGATGCAAATAAAATAAAAACGCACTCTGCACAGCTGTTGTTGTCATTCAGTTACGTTAGCTCATTTTGGGTAACAGCATTAAAATGCTCTTAACCGAACACTTACGTTTTTAAGGCCCAGTTATAATAGACCTAACGTAATGTGGTCTAATGTCGATTGAGCAGTGTGTCCTTTCACTTATTGTTTCAAACAATGCTTTCTTATACAAGTGATTATAATAAACGTAATTTAATGTAACGGGACGTAAAGATCCATTGGATTTCGATTTCTACGTTACTTTACATTACGTCTCTTCAAAGAACAACTAAACATTGAGGTTAGATTCGATTATTGCTCTATTTTACATTGTTGAACTACGCTTTTTGTTGAGTTTTCGTTATTAATGTGATAGTTCTATATATCCACAGCTATGGATGACAAAGTTTTAATTGAAATTGTACGGGAACGTGCTATTATTAAGGACAAACAACCGCCTGGCTACTGCCTATTATAATTGCTACAACGTTTTCTTACATTACGTTCCGTTCCGATGACAGTTGACAACATTTCGTTACATTACATTACGTCTATTATAATTCTACCTTTACTCGTTACGGGGCAAAACGTCTATTTTGGTTGGGCCTATAGAAGTATAAGATAAAGATGTGGTGTTCTACTCAAACACATTAGCTGCGTTCCATTCGCTTCAAAATAATCCAGATTATTTTTTTTTACCTGCAAAGCAAAAACAAAAATAATAATCCTATAACATATAGGGTTATTTTTGCTATCCATATAAAATTGTGATATAGCCTTTAAAAAATTTGAAACACAGGTGCCGCACCAGTATATTTTTATGAGTTGTCATTTCATTTTTTGAATATTTTGTTTGTTTGATACAATGACTATAAGGTAGCCATGACAGCTACCTATTTTCTCACGAGCTGCTACCATCGAATGTTAAGCAAAAGAAAATAAAACAAACCGCGTGTGTCACGCCCATTGGACGCATTCAGCGGAGCCAACAATTGCACTTAAATTATTTATATAATTGCATAATATTAATAATTAAATTAAATAATTTACAATTTTTCTGACGTTTAGAGTAAAACAGATTCAGAGAAAAACATCGTTCACTAAGGAATCGCTACCATAACAGTTCACAACAGTTTTTAACGACACACGTTCTCATGACGTTCTCATATTTATTTCAATAATAATTGGTGTTCGACAGTTTGTCGAAATGCACCATAGAAATGAAACGAGTTTTTTGCTTCTCCAGCAATCATGACACCTAATAGTTATTGTATTATGATTGATTGTTTGAATTTAGTTTTGACTGCAACGGTAGTTCCTTTGAGAAAATTTTTTATCGCGATTATATAAAGGCGAAAGGAACGCAGCTATTATATATGAATTATATATGAAATAATTTTTTAGACATATTGATTCAGATCCTATCTGCAGCAAAAGTTTGATTGCAGAAATAGAAGAAATAAAATGTTCAAATAAAGAAAATTTAAAAATTTTACAAAATATTCAGATAATGCCACCTAGGGAGAATGTGTTAGAAATGGTGCAAAAACCAACTGCAAGAGCACTAGAATGTGTTGAAATCATTCCACCTAGAAATAATAAAGAACATGAGCCAAAGCCACAAAACAAAAAGCTCGCATTAAAAATAATGTTGGACTCTGATGATGATTTTTTATCATCTTACGAAAGAAAGAAGCAAAAAATAAACTTCGGGCGCTTAGAAAAATAGTTAAAAAAAAGTAGAAAAATTAAAACTTTGAATGAGAAAGTTAGACGCAGATCGAAGCGAATCGGAAGTTTGACTGAAATGATAGGGGCAATAAAAATAAGAAACTTAATTAACGGTGAAACCTCGGAAATTCTGCAGAACTTAGGAGCAATGAATGCAGATCTCTCCGAGGAAAGTTTAAAAAAAAGGTTTACCAAACTCCAGAATTCGATCGTATGCGTTAAATTTGAACTTTTTGTCACGCTTTTATATGTAAGAAAAAAATTTCGAAAATTGCTGACCACATTCTCGAACGCTCGCCAAATGGTACGAAGGAATTGATTGCTGCTCTGGATTTAATACAGAGGCCCTGTAGTATGTATGTAAGAAAAAAATTTCGAAAATTACTTACCACATTCTCGAACGCTCGCCAAATGGTACGAAGGAATTGATTGCTGCCCTGGATTTACTCGATGCAATCAAAGCAGCTGTGAAAGAAGCGAATACTTCGCAAAAAATAGTTTTAAACCTAATACTCGATGAAATGACAGTTCGGAGGTAAGAATATTAGTGATATAAGCAATACTTTTCTTTATTTAAACATTTTTCAGACATATAGACTGGAGCAGCAAAGGAGCTTTAGGATACACATTCGTTGGAGATGGTGATTGCAGCAGTACTGAGGCAACGCAAATACTCGTCTTCCTGGTGGTTTGTGTCAACAAAAGTTGGAAAATTCGAGTTGAATATTTTCCAATCACTAGCCTGGATGCCAGTTAAAAGGTAAATATGACAAAACATTGCTTAGAAACCATTTAAGCCACTGGTGCGGAGGTAATTTGAGTTACCTTTGATGGGGCTGCAGTAAACTTCACTGCAGCAAGACTGTAAGGATCCGACATTTCTGATACTTGTACTTGACGTTTTTAAATTAGATTTCTTAAATACAAAATTTTGTATATTACCAGACCCTTGCCACAGATAATATAGATGTACATCCTAGAACAAAAAAGCGGCCGTAAAGTTTTTAAAATTTTGCCTCCAATGCTAAAGCTCTTTCCTCTGAAGCTAAAGCTCTTGCCTCCAATGTCACTAACACAAGCACACGAGACACTTTCATGCACACATATATTGCTTCCAGTTGACAAGCATGATAGCAACAATGTTGTATAATATTGGACGCGTGTTATTTTTGCAATACGCGGCTTACATCGTTTAAAAAGTTTTCGCGCTTTAAAAAAAGACTGTGTAAGAGTTAAATTTTTGTCCTCCCTCACTTATTTCTTAAGGATTATGCTATCTTCTTTTACTTTGATATCGATCGGGACTACCGCTTCTGTTCGTGCAGGTACAGTAACATTATAAAAAACCATTTAAAATCATCGGTAATATTATTTCTTTTTCATTTATCATAAATGTAATTGTACATTAAGGTGGGTCACCAAAAAAAGTTTGCGGAGTCACCACCTAAAATGAAAGTTTATTTTGAGACAAATTTAATGGCTTCAAAAATTTTTTTTTTAGTGGTCCCGAAGTTTTCCCCAAATGGTCATTTTGGTAAAACGTCCATAACTTTACCAGTTTACAACCGATCGCAAAAAAAAGTATATCGTTGAATAGATCTTAGCTAGAGCTTTAAATCTTTCTTATAAGTAATTTACCTCCGATGCCATCTTATACTAGATAATCAAGTTTTTCGTTTTATTTCCCTAGGATGAATATAATTTTTGATTTTTTTTTTAAGAAGATAAAACTTTAGAAAAAAACGCTAAACTTTTCCCAAGAAACTTTTTAATTTCACTCATAGGGAAAAAAGTTACAGCGCATCAAATTTTTGATGAAGCTCATATTTGTTTTTGGTCGTTAGTCTTCGGTTCGGCTCTATTTGCCTTTAGAATTACTTCGTTTATATTCGGCTTTGTTCGTTAATCTTCGTTTTTCATAATAAATTTGTTCACAGTCGGTCTGTTTTTTCAGGCGTTATTGAGCCAAATCAATTTTATTACATTAAGCTACTTTTATACAAATTTTTGAAACTTCTCTAGCAACTGTCTTTGAAACTTCTGATATCATATCTTCTTTTGCTGGATCAGGAAAATCTTTACATTAAATCTCATCAAAATCGCTCCAGTCGTTGAGCCACAAACATATTTTTGCATAAAAATAAACAAGCAAGCAACAACTAAGGGAAAAGGCATACAAACTCACGCACAAGCGACAAAATTTTTTCAGTTTTAATATGCTCTACATCATTCAAACAACTTTTATCCAAATATCATTGCAAGAGCTTAATTTTTGACAAATTCGAGGCCGTGCTTTGTGATGTTTGTTTACTAAGGCTAGTCGATCAGCTGTTTGCCATCTGGCTCTCTCAAGTGATCCACATTGCATTCTCTGCTGCAGTTTGTTTAAATTCCGGCAAATAAGACAAATTTTAGTATCCATCAGAGGACAAACTAACAAAAAGCATTGAAAAAAAAGCTTAATATATGTTATTATTTCCAAGTTGGATCTGTCGGTAAAAATTAATCGAAGTGTAGTGACTTAATTGTTTTGTGGAACTTCCGAATTAACTTTGAAAACATGCCTTTCGTTAAATGTGACTTAAATTTATCAAATCTGCCTTCTAATCGCGATGTTATTGAGTACATGATGTTTCTTAAGCATGAAGGAACCGAAAGTGTCGCCAAACATCTTAAACTTTCATGTTATATTGCAGGCACTATTAAAACACTCTGTCAGTTGTGGAATCGTGCAAATATTCCAATAATTGGGAAAACAGCAATACGAAAAAAAATTACAAATCTTTTAAAAAAGTATGACGATTTTATAAGACATCCGGATAGATTTGAAGCAAGTGAATGGAACAAAATATTTTTGCTTTCGAAATGCAAATGCGACGTTGTAAACCAAACCTGTAAATGCCCTGCTACTCAAAGAATTCCGATCAGTGCAATGAAATTTTTCATCGACCAATGTGGACCAAGGTTACTGTCATTCGAGGATCAGTTCGAAAATGTTGGCGATGTAGAAATAGCTGGTGATATTGAGAGCTGCGAGCTGCAATCAAATGTTTTTTCTGGTGTTTCTGAACGATCCATGACTACCGCTCGGTATAATCCTGGTTCAAGTGACGAAGAGGAATTTCAAGAAAGTCAACGAGAAATTCTTCCCCAAATAGAATCAGAATTGAAAGTAGCAGATATTCGGCTTTCAAATTTCTCTGCTGCATTAGACCGAAGTGATACTTCAAACCGTTTCGGATCCCTGCATGCTACAATGTTGATTAAAGATTTAAAAATTTAGCTGGCCACCAAGTCAAAAAAAAATTTGTCAGAAGGTGTTGCCGAGAAAATGATACAATATCTGGACAATCTTATTATCGACAAAAATAAAATTCAACGGGAAAGAGCTAAATTCAGAGCAGAAGCTAGAGCAGCATCACAATGCCAAAATTTATTAAAATGCATTTCTTTCGATGGCAAAAAAGAACTAACTTTAAAGAAGAAGGAGGTTTTAAACAAAATAAGATTAGTGAGAGTTACCGAGGAGCACGTGACTATACTTAAGGAGCCAGGATCCAAATTTATCCTCTACACAACACCAACTGTGGGCACTGGCGAGGAAATTCAAAAGGCCATAGTTGATTTTTTGGTAAAAGAAAACTACCTTCTGGATCATTTGGTGGCGATCAGTTGCGATGGGACAGTGATTAATACTGGCCATAAAAATGGTGTTATATCATTTATGGAACGATACCTTCAAAGGCCATTGCAGTGGTTTGTGTGCCTGTTTCATTTTAACGAATTGCCGTTAAATGCATTGGTAAAAAAGTTTTTTGGAAAACAAAAGGGACCTGGAATCTGGCCTGGCGAATTCGGAATAGAAATTTTGAATTGTGAAAGATATCCAGTAAGTTTTTCGTTAAGTGCAATCTGATGAAATACTTTATATTTTTCCTTTATTTGTCTAAGGTCGTGCAAGGTTTTGTGCCAATTGCTATGGGCTGTATGCCTAAAAATATTGATTCCTGGCATATACGCGATGATCAAAAATATTTATATCGAATGGTTGTTGCTGTCAACAACAGTGTTTGCGATGAACGATTAGCAAGAGATAAGCCCGGTCCAGTTAGTTCAGCACGTTGGTTAACAACCGCTGGTAGAATCTTGCGCCTCTATGTTACTAAGAGGCATCCCTCTCCAAATTTACAAATTTTGGTAGAGTTTATAGTTAAAGTGTATGCTCCATTCTGGTTTCTTGTCAAGAGCCAGCCTCTTGCTATTCACGGAAGTCGGCATGTATTTCAATACATTACTTGGATCCGTCAGTTACCGATGGACGTTCAATTGGCCTTTCGTCCAACAATTGCAAATAATGCGTATTTTTTCCATCCGGAAAATATAATGTTGTCCATGATAACAGATCCTGATCAATGTGTACGTTGTGAAGCATTTGAAAAAATTTTAAATGCACGTCTTGAACCACCCGCAACGCTACGCAAGTTTAACATCCCACAAGAAGGACTTATAAAATTTGACAGTGATTCATACACAAACATGATTGACTGGGATCATTTCCCAATTGCTGAACCGCCAATTGTACAGTTTTTCTTGCAAGACAAGCTTAACGAATTCAAGTTGTCTGACGAAATAATTAATATTCCAGGTAAACGTTTATAATAAAATCAAACAATGTTTTGATTCACTCATATCGTGTTACATTTACAGAATTTTTGTGTCACTCTCAAAACACCGAGCGATTTGTTCATGTCGTGAGCCAATCCGCAGTTGCAGTCACTGATGATCAACGTCTAGGGCACATTTTCGCCAAGCTTGATAGCCGCGAACGATACAGCCAACTTGAATCGCGGCAAGATTTAACATAATTTATTTGCTACGCGTGAAAACAAAAAAAATTAAAACCAACATCATATATGAAACCAACAAGAAAATCCGCAACAAAGAAAGAGAAAAGGCACACAAAGTCACGCACAAGCAAATAAAATATTTTCGGTGCTAAAATCAACGTTACTCACAAACAATAATTGTTCTAATAATTTCGAAACATCAAAATATTATTAAACCATGATAAATTTTATTATTTTTCGCAATTGATTTCATCTTTTTGCATTTTTTTCAATGCTTTTTGTTAGTGTGTCCTCTGATGGATACTAAAATTTGTCTTATTTGCCGGAGTTTAAACAAACTGCAGCAGAGAATGCAATGTGGATCACTTGAGAGAGCCAGATGGCAAACAGCTGATCGACTAGCCTTAGTAAACAAACATCACAAAGCACGGCCTCGAATTTGTCAAAAATTAAGCTCTTGCAATGATATTTGGATAAAAGTTGTTTGAATGATGTAGAGCATATTAAAACTGAAAATATTTTGTCGCTTGTGCGTGAGTTTGTATGCCTTTTCCCTTAGTTGTTGCTTGCTTGTTTATTTTTATGCAAAAATATGTTTGTGGCTCAACGACTGGAGCGATTTTGATGAGATTTAATGTAAAGATTTTCCTGATCCAGCAAAAGAAGATATGATATCAGAAGTTTCAAACACAGTTGCTAGAGAAGTTTCAAAAATTTGTATAAAAGTAGCTTAATGTAATAAAATTGATTTGGCTCAATAACGCCTGAAAAAACAGACTGACTGTGAACAAATTTATTATGAAAAACGAAGATTAACGAACAAAGCCGAATATAAACGAAGTAATTCTAAAGGCAAATAGAGCCGAACCGAAGACTAACGACCAAAAACAAATATGAGCTTCATCAAAAATTTGATGCGCTGTAACTTTTTTCCCTATGAGTGAAATTAAAAAGTTTCTTGGGAAAAGTTTAGCGTTTTTTTCTAAAGTTTTATCTTCTTAAAAAAAAAATCAAAAATTATATTCATCCTAGGGAAATAAAACGAAAAACTTGATTATCTAGTATAAGATGGCATCGGAGGTAAATTACTTATAAGAAAGATTTAAAGCTCTAGCTAAGATCTATTCAACGATATACTTGCGATCGGTTGTAAACTGGTAAAGTTATGGACGTTTTACCAAAATGACCATTTGGGGAAAACTTCGGGACCACTAAAAAAAAAATTTTTGAAGCCATTAAATTTATCTCAAAATAAACTTTCATTTTAGGTGGTGACCCCGCAAACTTTTTTTTTCCCATATGGGTCGACCCGCCTTATTGTACATGTCTCGTAATCAATTTTTGAAATATACCTCCTCATCATGCCTCGCCCTTTTATTCCATCTGTTGCTATATTAAAATCATTTTCAACTATTTGAAAATTATTTTCAAATTTTTCATTCTCAATATAAATTTTTAAATTTGATGTGCCAATGCATTCTATAGTTTCGTTCATTATGCCTGTTATCTTTGTGTTTAAATTGTTAGTATTTTGGACTATAAGGAATTTTGATGTTTTATTTGAATTTTTACATTTTAATATGATAAAATTTTATAAATTTTTTTAAAGTTGTAAAATTATTTGAATATCTACTTCGATAATTTCTCTGATTATTTTTTTGCACTTTGCTGTGTCTTAAATTATTGTTATATCTCTGTTCTCTTAAACTATTATTATTTCTAATTTGGAAAATATTATTTCCATTGGCCTTTAAATTTTCTTCTACATACACCTCTCAACAGCTTCACAAAAAGTTTAAGGTGGATTTGCTAGTAATATATTACTTTATTCTGTATCAACACCTTTTGAGAAAATATTGAGCACCATGCTCTCGTTTATTTTGTATACCGCCTCTTTCGCGCCCTTACTAGGGTTTTTTTAAACTTTTTATTTCAAAAGAACTCAGCTGTTCTGATAGTTCTATCAATTTTTCTCTGAAAGCTGCTATTGGCATATAATTTTGTTTAAGCGAACTAAATTAATTTAATATTTGCTGTAAATTTTTTTGGATTTGGCTACGATTTTTCCAATAAAGTTTTTAATGCCGCCAATGTAGAAGCCGGTTTGAACGTCCAAGTATGCTGCGTACTTGTACTTGATAAATTCCTTATCATCCTTAATATCCTCCACTAAATCATGCAATAATTCTGCTTGTGCAATAAAATCCTCTAATCCATTAGAGTTTCCTTTAAAAGCTTGTAGGTTTTTACCTACCACATTAATCTCAAAGCTTGACATTTCTGGCAAAATTTTCTCTTCCTTCCAAATGTTCGATAAATCCAAATCTAAAGAAACAATTTCTTTTGGACTTTTTGTATTTTTTATAATTAAATTATTTATTATTTTTACAACTTTTACAAATTTTGCTTTTAAAATTCGTCAATCTTCACTATTCTCAATTTGAACTTTTATATTTTTAAAAATTTCGGTTTACTTTTTATGTATTCACCACTGTATGTTCTTTATTTACTTTTTCAAGTTTAATTTAAATTTTTCTAATATTAAAATGTTCTTTTCAATTTTACTTTTACTATGTTCTTTTACTTTTTCCGTGATCGAGTAAAATTGTACCAGATTGATAGGCACTTGTCTCGTCGTCCAGACAGCCACGCGCATGCAGTCGAAATATGATCCACGAGCTCACGGTCACCTCAGGCTGATAACATCGCTGAAGCGACGTCGCCAATTCAACCTGTGGGAAGCGCAGCGTCAATAAATTAGGGTTAAGCTAGCTTAGGAAATAATTATCTTTATACTTAAACTAACAATTAAGAATCACTTTTAATTCGACGACCGAACTAGATGGTAATAAAGCTTATAAACTTAATCTTTTGAGTTCTTATTTAATTTGCAGGAAGAACAAGGAGCCAGTGGTCTTCTCCCAACTTTAATTTTTTCGAGTGCACTGAGGTGCACTCGTTAACTGACGCCCGAGCAGGGACCCACTTAAAATGTGGGTTCTTGAATAAAGGATAACCCACTTAAATGTGGAAGTTCTCGCAACAGGACCCTTCACAACTGGTAAAAAAGTTTGTATAACAAATATAACAAAAATAGCTTGTGATGCAAGACATCTTCCCAACCGTGGTAGGAGGTTTTGCAGGAACTTGGAGACTCTCCCACCAGTGGTAGGAGTCTCTAGAGAAGTTTCTTTGCTGAATCAATTTAAACCTGTGCAGCGGCGCTCCCCCACCAATGGTAAGGGGTTTCGCAGACACAGGAACATCAAATAGACCAAGAGATTCCCCCTCCAGTGGTAAGAATCTCAAACCAGTTTATTTGATGAATAAAAATAAAAACAAAAAACAATAAAAAAGTAGAAACCAAGCTGCGAATTCCCGCGAGAATTCCAGCTTATAAAGAAAAATAAAATTAAAGACAAACAAAAAAGCTCACTCCAATAGTACACATAAGAACACTAGCGGAGATGACAATGCCAATGAAGGATGTTGCATTAGTTACTTGTTACGCGCCGTTTAAAATTCTTTAAGAAAAATTCACAAATAAAATATATTTATTTATTTGAAAAACTGAAACTGGGAAAAATTAGCATGCTTAAAAAGGTTGCACCGGCTAGCCTACCTGTGGTCGTGTTCTTCCCGCAATTTCAAACGCGTAAGCACAGAAAAGTTGCATGCTTCTGATAGGCAATAAAATAAAAAAAACTTCAAAAGAAAAATTCATTAATTTCTCCGACTCTCGTGGCTGGGTGGTTTGCCACTTGAGCTCACTTGTCCCTCCCGTCCTGTGGTAAATCTAAGAGCCCTGCATTTGTTTACCCCCGATAGCAAAATTGAGCCCCCTCTACATTTACCTCACTCACACATCCTCAGCATTCCCTTAAATGAAAAATTAATGTTTCATTTTATTCATTTTATTAATTTTAATTTCATTTAATCATTTAGTCAAAAATTGTAAAAAAAAAACCCAAAATAAGTTTAGTTTTAGTTGTTTTTTTTTATAAAACAAAATATAATATATTAAAATATAAAATATAATATATAATAAATATATTTTAAATATAGATAAATATATACTTAATTTTTATCCGTGGCCACGGTTGCTGTCCGGGTTTCATCGGCTAGTTGATTGTTGTTGTTGCAGCTCTTGTGTATGCGTATATGTAAATTTTTGTATATATGTATCATGCTAATGTGTGTTTATTTTATTTGATTCCATTAGTTATACTGGGATGAATTGAACACTTTACTTTGCTCAAAAATAAAGACTGCAAAAGATTGTTTCATTTTAAGTTTAGCTTTTATATTCTTATCAGAAATAGCTTAAATGCTAAATGAGCAGAAATAACTAGTGGTCTTAGTTTTTATTAGCGTTTTGGCAATATTTTAGATTTTATTTAATTGCATTTTTTTTTACTTTATACTTCATTCTATAAAATTGCTGAGTCTACATTTTTTTTTCTTTTTTTTTTAATTAAATTTCATTGATAACTTTTAAAAAATTTTTCAGCATTACTTCAATCAACACATTTTTTGCTTAAACAGCATAATAGTTACATTAAATATGCGGTAAATAAACACTTATGTTATTCAGATTTTAGCTTTTTTTTTTTCATTGTTTTGTTTGTTTTTGCAAATTCGCACAAACACATATTAAAGTTGCTCATCTTATTCAACTTTCATTTCATTGCACAAAAGGTTTTGCAAAAAAGTAATAGAAATTTTTCTTAGAAACAGATTTACAGTAGTTCAAAAATAATGATTTTTTTTTGTGTGAATATTTCATTTGTATTTTTATTCATATCAGTATTTGTACAGTATTCACTTTATTCAAATTTACATATTTTTTTTTTTATATTAACTTTGTTAACACTTTGTTAACCGTCTATTTTTTTTTTCTTTTATGTTCATGTTCTTTTTTTTAGCATTTTATGTTAGTTATTCATAAAAATTTATTGAGTAATTTTAAGAGAGATTCTTGTTTATTTTGTTACATTTTGTTTGTTTGTTTTTGTTGTTCTAGTTCGTGTTCTTGTTGTGCTTCAACAATAATTGATTAAATAGAATACACGAATCTACAAATCTTAATATGTATTTGCATGTGTGTAACTACATAACTTCAAAATGCAATTTTATTCAATATTCTTAATCAATTTGATTTGATTTTTAACGCGTTTCGAAAAAAACAATATTCGATCGATTTAGCTTAGCTATTTTTTTTGTATGAAAGTTATTTAACTTTGGCTTTGTTTAGTCCAGTTAAATTCGAATATTAACATTTTTGTAGAAAAATTACGCGTCTATAAGAGTGTGTTTTTTATTTATAGTATTTGTTGAAAAAACAAAACAAATGCAATTTCTTAATGTTAACAAAATTAAAATCATTTTAATTACTTTCAATTCTTGCTGCTGAGTGCATCACAACATAGTAGCACGCACACACACACATTGGTTTTTCTTTCTTTTTTTTTACTTTTAAACTATTACTATTAGACAAATATAACTATGTTTATTCATAATAGAGACTGGATAACTTGTTTTTAGTATTTTTCACACAAATTTGGATGCATGATTTGACTCAATGATTTAAAGGTTTTCTTTTTAAATTGTTATTGTGTAAATGTATATGCAAACTTTAAGTGTAAGTTAAAAGTCTAGGAGCGAGCATTTTTGTATCTTAATTATTAAACCATTGTTTCACTTTTGTTCGTATTAAATAAGCATTGTTTGGTGTTGTAATCAAACTTATTAGCACAAAAGTATGATAAGCAATTGGTAAATTTTTTTTATATATATATATTATGATGACTTGTTACATTAAATAAGGTCCAAAATATTTCTTTTTTGTTTGGTTTTATATTATTTTTATAACAATTCAAATTTTATTTGTTTTCCATTTTCTTTTGCGCACTTCCGCCACAATCATTTTGTTAACCTTTTCGGCTTGACTCTAGACCAGCAACTAACTTTGCACGCCGCCCTTAAACTCTTTAGAGCACAAATTCTTTTTGTGCTCCCCCGGTCGCCATGTATTAACACTCTCGCAAAGTGTTCTGCGCATGACCTAATATGGTCATGATAACGTTGGTTGCAGGAAATTTTTTTTCATGTTCATATTTTTTTATTATATGCTGCAAGCAAAAGACAAGTGTATTGGTCAAAACTAGTTGCCGTGATTAATGCTCTCGCAAAATCTTTTCCGCATGACCAAATATGGTCATGATGACACTTGCTCCAATTAATGTGCATATAGATATTATATATTTGTTTATTATTTTTATACGCGACAACAGAGTGTGGGATAGCGGGGGGGGGGGGGTATGTACACATTAATGAATGCGCAACTTGTGGAGGCATTACAGGGTGCGAAGTATTAGAAACTATTAACCCCTTTAGCCAGCCGTAACAAACCTGCTTTGTTTTGAAGACCTTTTCGGACGCCAAAACAAATAGGAAAACGGGTATATGATTGAAATTCAAAGTTAGGCGGTGCAACCGAAATCTAAAGTTAGGGGGACATCCGCATGCAACATAGAAGACATTTGTCGAAAATATATATTTAATTTTTTTTTCCAAGGAAACGTGTGGCACGACCCACGATAAGCCGGGCAAAAGAGCAAAGTTTTAAGCAAGCGTACAGCTCGACCACCTATATAAGAAAAATTAATATTTTAAGAGACGGAGTTAAGGTTTAATTTTGTCAGCGTGATATGTTCCAATAAAATTCCCATTTAAGTCTTCCAATTCATACAGAGCGTTTCCTAGCTTCTTTTTTATGCATTTTTTTTATGAATTTCCGATTGAATTTAGAACGTATGCCTTTTGAAAAATTACTGTGGCTAACATTTTCTCTAAAAACTTCTTGGCCGATACGATAGTTACCTGGTTTTGTCCGGGTATTATACGTTTTTGTCGCTTTTGCGTGAGCGATTTCTAAGTTTTTACGAATTTTATCGCGCATTCTATTTAAACGGTCAAAATGAAACTCAATATCAACATTGTCGTATTTTATACACCCAAGTTTTTTTAAGATCGCATAAGAAGAAGCGTGTTGACACATATTCTGTCCAAAGACAGCGAAGTATGGGGAACATTTTATTGCCGAGAGGTAATCACTACGCAAAATTGAAAGAATTTGAGGTATGTATCTATCCCAAGTGCAGTGGTCGCTATGGCCTTCAAGGAAAATACGTAGTTTGGAAATGATTTCGCGATTAGCTCGCTCGGACGCATTTGCTTGCGGAGAATAAAACCCAGTTTTAATATGATTAGCCCCATACACCGAAAAAAATGGTTGCATCTCCTTCGACACGAATTGCTTACCATTATCGCTGTGAACAAATTGAGGCACCCCAAAGGCGGGAAAAACTTCGTTCTGTAAAAAGCTTATCACATTGGCCGTTGTTGCCTTCCTCATTGGCTTAAGAAAAATATACTTGGTCAGATGGTCCAAGGCAATGAAAAGTGAAGTGTTTTTGGTCGCTTTATTCATGGGATAAGGTCCCAAAAAGTCGCAATACAACCGTTGGAAGGGTCGTTCTGTTATTAACGCTTGGCCCATGGGCGGTCTTAGAATTTGATTTGTTGGTTTCATACATTTGCAAGTGTCACAGTTATCTATAAAAGCTTTAATATCTTTTGCCATGGATGGCCAAAAATATTTCTGACGGACCCTTGCAAGTGTTTTCACATATCCGCCATGACAACCAGTTGCTGAATCATGAGCACTCTCAATGGCTTCAGTAGCCAGATTTTTGGGTAACCATAACCTCCACAAATCATCTTCCTCATTTTCTACGCCCTGCCTGAACTTTACCCGTTTTAGTACAAGATTCTCATTTGGACTAATGTATAAATCAGGTAGAGAAGATTTATTTTCTGTGATGGTCTTTCGAAGCTCTTGGTATTCAATGCTGTTAAATTCTGACGAAGAAAGGTCAATATCAGGCATGTGCGATTTTGCAGAAATTTCATCTACATCGAAACGGGATAAAGCGTCTGGAACTACGTTTAAGGATCCTTTTCGATGCTCGATTTTAAAATCAAAACACTGCAGTGCTAAGCTCCAGCGAGCTAGACGATTGTTTAAATCCTTTTGAGTCATGAGCCACTTAAGGCTTGAATGGTCAGTTATGACTCGAAAAGGCAAGCCTTCAATGTACAGTCGAAATTTCTTTATGCACACCACCGCTGCCATGCATTCCAGCTCCGTAACTGTATAGTTACGCTGAGCTTTGTTAAGCTTTTGGGAAACATAAGCAATGGGGTGCTTTCTGCCCTCATCATAGCATTGGAAAAGTAAACCACCAACACCAACTCGTGAGGCATCACACTGTATAAAAAATTCCCTAGAGAAATCTGGCTGAGCCAGAACAGGCGCTGAAGAAAGTGCTATTTTAATTCTTTTAAAAGATTCAATGGCTTCATCGGTTAGCCGAAATTGACCAGTCTTTTTACGCAGGCAGTCAGTCAGGGGACCAGCTAAGTTGGCAAAATTATTTATAAAAGAACGGTACCAATTTGCCATACCAATAAAACGTCTTACTTGCCGAGGAGATTTAGGCAAAGGAAACTCTTCAATGGCCTTCACCTTTTCAGGGTCAACCTTTAGACAGCCATTACCTATGCGATAGCCTAAATATTTAATTTCTCTTTGGCAAAATTTGCTTTTTGCAACGTTTATGGTCAAGTTAGCGTCTTTTAGGCACTTAGCCACTTCGCTCAACAACTGCAAGTGAGTGTCAAAATCTGCAGAACAAACCAATAAGTCATCCAAGTAGATGAATACGTTTTCGCGGAACTTTGAAGGAATTACCTCATCCATCAAGCGGCTCATAGTCTGAGCACCGTTACAAAGTCCAAAAGGCATTACCTTGTAGTGATACAAGGGTCTCCCTGGAATTACAAAGGCGGTTTTCTCCTTAGAAGCTTCAGATGATTTTATTTGCAGAAACGCATCCTTAAGATCGATTCCACTTATGAAATACGTATCCTTCAATCTTCTTAATAACCCGTTTATATGGGGTAATGGGTAAGAATCCTTTTTGGTCAAGTCGTTCAGCTTTCGCGAATCAATGCACAGCCTCACTTTTCCTGGTTTACGAACTAAGACTACAGGACTGCACCACGGCGAGTTCGACTCCTCTATTACGCCCATTTTCAATAATCTATCTACTTCTTGAAACGCTTCTTCCTGTCTTGGAGGTGAAAGAGGAAAATGTCTGGATTTCACAGGTACGGCCTCACCTGTGTCTATATGGTGCTCTAATAAATTCGTGCAACCAAGTCCAGTCTTTTCGAAAGAGGGAAATTGAGAAATGGTTTTTTCAAGCGAAAACTTTTGTTCGGCAGTCAAAATATGAAAAAAACAATCATTGGATTCGGGGGATTCTTCATTGATACTAAGTGAATTAACTTGTGGAAAAATGTCTGGTGCAATAGCAAATGCTCGCCAAAAATCTACTCCAAAGTAAGCTCCCTGAGTTAGCGACGGCGCAATATAAAAAGGAGTTAATCTCGTTATTTTCTTAAAAGTGATAGGAAGTTCGCAAAATCCAATGATTTTCTGCTTATTTCCGTCTGCAGTAGAAAGTGACGATTTAAAAGGTTTTATTGATATGTTGTGTTTTTTCAAAAAGGTATGGCAATCTTTTCCCAAAACCGAAACACTAGCTCCTGAATCAAGGAGTCCCACTAAAAGTCCATCAAAAACTTTGACTTTAATGAAAGGACGATCGTCATTATCAGTGGATAACACAGTGGATTCTACCATCTTCCTATACCTTCTGCGTTTTTTATACCGTAGTCTGCACTTTTGGAGTTTTTTTAATTTACTTATAGAACAAATATCTGTTTTGAAAATTCGGCTTCTAACTGTCTGATAGTTATTTAAGCGATTATGGAAGTCAGAGCAAGTAATATCTGTTTGACCAGAAAAGTCACGGGCAATTGGTTTTAAAATTCTAATTATTTTATCCAGATTGGGCTTGGGTAAATTAAATTCACCATCTGGAACTGTTCCAGATGATATTAGTTGTAACTCGGGGTTTGGTGGAAAGAACGTGAGTCCCCGGTAGCCTTCACGCTCTGCTTTAGGTTTCCCTGATGATTATTAGGACAATTTGGAGTGAGTACTCCTTTTTGTCCGCACTTAAAGCAAAAAATATTTACAATTGCCTCATGGCAATAAATGTATGAATGTCCGAGTTTTAGACAGTTCCAACATTTTATTTTGGAATAATCCGGTCTAGTAAAACTACGAGTAAATTGCAGCGCTTCTATTTGCGGATCAGTTTCAGAGTCAACAACAGAATCCTTTGAAACGAGATCGATTTCATGTACCTGTCTTTGAGGGTTTACAAATGAGGTAGTAGGTTTAACCTCACGAAGAACTTCTTCACCCTTTCGAGCTTCATCACGAAAATTGTCTAAATTATGAGCCTTACAGTTGAACAGCAAATACTTTAGATTGAAGTTGAGATTTTTCTTCATAATATCAATTAAAACGCTATCGGTCATAGGCTGTTTTAGTCGAGAATTCATCCCAACTACGTCACCGTAAAAATCGTCAAAAGACTCTTTATTTTGTTGTTTCCGAAGAGAGATTTTAAGAATGACTTCATGATCATCCTCCAGCCTTCCAAATTGTTTTTTAAATAATAGCAAAGAAGCGGATAAGTAGCCTCAGGATTTTGCCTTATGAATTGCCAAAACCACTCATTAGCTTTTCCAAGTAAAAGCACGTGAAAGCTGGTCATTAAATGATCAAATGAACATCTGGTTCGTCGACAAAGAGTTTCAACTTTAAAAAGAAAATCTTGAACATTGGTAGATCCGTCGTATGTAATTTTCCAATCTTGTAGCTTTGGAAAAGTTTCAAACCTAGAATTAGAAATGGGCTGTGATTCAGACAAAGGCATTTGTTGAGAAGCCTGTTGGCTGGGCAACTGCAATGGCAGTAAAGACTGTTGACTAGGCAACTGTAATGGTTGTAAAGGCTGTGGGTTTTGTCTCGGTAACCTATTATTAAGGCTGTCCATATGACATCTGATGACTCTTAGTTCTTCCTGTGTGTTGGTAATTGACTCTCGCAAAAGTGTACCTAGCGCATTAATTGACGTTAAGTGTGAGTTTGGGTCCTCAACAACCTCGGGTGATTGCTTGTCCTCAACGTTTTCCATGGTTGGAATCAAATTTTGCGCTTTTGGGTGTGGTGTTAAAATCAAAGAAAGGTTTAATAAGTTATTTTCAGATTCGATTGAACCAGTTTCAGATGGTCTTCCGGACAAATTTGGTAAAAAGGACTTTACAAGAGCAGGGTCTGCAAAGACTTCAGGCTGCCTGTCACGCGATCTATCCAGCAATACTTTTGTGGTGGTCGGAGGTGAGTGCTCAACGGGATTTCGAGTAATGGCTCTCTTGGAGGAGCTTGTGTCACTTGTACTTGCACTTCGGGCGATTGGCTAACCTCGACCTCTATTAGGAGTTACCGTTCCTCTAGAGCTACTGCCATGATTCCGGGTTGTTGGCATAATACATTCAAAAAGCAAAAAAAAAAAAAATTTAACTGGTTTACTATTAAGCCGTACGAATATTAAAAGATGAGCAAAATAATAATATATATTTAAAATACATCCGAATATACCTCGGTTACATGCGGATGCCTCTCCTTCAAGATACGGACGCATACGCAAAAAATAACCTTTTCGTTAAGAAATACCGGAAAGGAAAAAAAAGAAGAGAAAAAAAAGCTGCGTGCAAAGTTCGTTGTTTTCTCCGCCGTGCGGGTTGGCTTTCCAGTTTTTTGAAAGTGAATAAAGTTCAAATGAATATGGAAAAAATTTACAGGGAATGCTGAGTTGTGTTTATGAAATAAGATATATGTAGAGCTACCTAGGAAAACAGTGTACTAGTACATTAGACTAACGGTCTTAGTACCGACTACTGCAAAGTTACAAAAAAATTTAAAAAAACGATATAATTTAAACAATGTCATTCTAAAGTTTTTTGTTTTCTTTTTTTGTTTCTACAAGCAAAAAAAATCTTTTGTGTGTTGTCAATTCAAAAACCAACCAACATTAATCGCAACCTGAAACTCCTTTACTAGGGATCTTCAGGGACTGATAACTTCAGTATGGCCTGTCAAACTCTTGTGGCCGTGCTATGTGCAACACAAAAATAAACCGATTTAAAGATCGATTTCCGTGGACTACCATCCCTGGTCACAAAAGTCTTACGTCCATAAAGCAGGAGAAAAAAAGAAATTAATTTTCAGATAACTGCTATTTACATAAACAGCCACACGTATGTTCTAGACGGAAGTCGGATACTACACTGCTGCTCAATTTAAATTATTTATTAATTAACAGTCCTGGCGACTAGTGCAGGATCTCAACTTCGGACTTTGAACAAACTGCTTGCAGAGAGAAAAAAAAACAATAAATTTAAAATCGGAGGAAGAAATCGTCACAGTTCAACTTTACGTTAAATTTACATTGGGCTTAATCTATGTTACGCACACAACGATAAGCAAAAAAAAATTAAACTGTTCTGGCGTTAAATTATCTTTGTATTTGCGTTGGGCGCCATCTATGTTACGCGCACAACGATAAAAAAATTTAGCGCAAAAAATAAATCTTTCGATAGCTTTGCGTTGGGCGCCATCTATGTTACGCGCCGTTTAAAATTCTTAAAGAAAAATTCACAAAAAAAATATATTTATTTATTTGAAAAACTGAAACTGGGAAAAATTAGCATGCTTAAAAAGGTTGCACCGGCTAGCCTACCTGTGGTCGTGTTCTTCCCACAATTTCAATCGCGTAAGCACAGAAAAGTTGCATGCTTCTGATAGGCAATAAAATAAAAAAAACTACAAAAGAAAAATTCATTAATTTCTCCGACTCTCGTGGCTGGGTGGTTTACCACTTGAGCTCACTTGTCCCTCCCGTCCTGTGGTAAATCTAAGAGCCCTGCATTTGTTTACAACCGATAGCAACCTTGAGCCCCCTCTACATTTACCTCACTCACACATCCTCCGCATTCCCTTAAATGAAAAATTAATGTTTAATTTTATTCATTTTATTAATTTTAATTTCATTTAATCATTTAGTCAAAAATTGTAAAAAAAACCCAAAATAAGTTTAGTTTTAGTTGTTTTTTTTTATAAAACAAAATATAATATATTAAAATATAAAATATAATATATAATAAATATATTTTAAATATAGATAAATATATACTTAATTTTTATCCGTGGCCACGGTTGCTGTCCGGGTTTCATCGGCTAGTTGATTGTTGTTGTTGCAGCTCTTGTGTATTCGTATATGTAAATTTTTGTATATATGTATCATGCTAATGTGTGTTTATTTTATTTGATTCCATTAGTTATACTGGGATGAATTGAACACTTTACTTTGCTCAAAAATAAAGACTGCAAAAGATTGTTTCATTTTAAGTTTAGCTTTTATATTCTTATCAGAAATAGCTTAAATGCTAAATGAGCAGAAATAACTAGTGGTCTTAGTTTTTATTAGCGTTTTGGCAATATTTTAGATTTTATTTAATTGCATTTTTTTTTACTTTATACTTCATTCTATAAAATTGCTGAGTCTACATTTTTTTTTCTTTTTTTTATTAAAAACAGATTTCATTTAATCATTTAGTCAAAAATTGTAAAAAAAAAACCCAAAATAAGTTTAGTTTTAGTTGTTTTTTTTTATAAAACAAAATATAATATATTAAAATATAAAATATAATATATAATAAATATATTTTAAATATAGATAAATATATACTTAATTTTTATCCGTGGCCACGGTTGCTGTCCGGGTTTCATCGGCTAGTTGATTGTTGTTGTTGCAGCTCTTGTGTATGCGTATATGTAAATTTTTGTATATATGTATCATGCTAATGTGTGTTTATTTTATTTGATTCCATTAGTTATACTGGGATGAATTGAACACTTTACTTTGCTCAAAAATAAAGACTGCAAAAGATTGTTTCATTTTAAGTTTAGCTTTTATATTCTTATCAGAAATAGCTTAAATGCTAAATGAGCAGAAATAACTAGTGGTCTTAGTTTTTATTAGGGTTTTGGCAATATTTTAGATTTTATTTAATTGCATTTTTTTTTACTTTATACTTCATTCTATAAAATTGCTGAGTCTACATTTTTTTTTCTTTTTTTTTTAATTAAATTTCATTGATAACTTTTAAAAAATTTTTCAGCATTACTTCAATCAACACATTTTTTGCTTAAACAGCATAATAGTTACATTAAATATGCGGTAAATAAACACTTATGTTATTCAGATTTTAGCTTTTTTTTTTTCATTGTTTTGTTTGTTTTTGCAAATTCGCACAAACACATATTAAAGTTGCTCATCTTATTCAACTTTCAATTCATTGCACAAAAGGTTTTGCAAAAAAGTAATAGAAATTTTTCTTAGAAACAGATTTACAGTAGTTCAAAAATAATGATTTTTTTTTTGTGTGAATATTTCATTTGTATTTTTATTCATATCAGTATTTGTACAGTATTCACTTTATTCAAATTTACATATTTTTTTTTATATTAACTTTGTTAACACTTTGTTAACCGTCTATTTTTTTTTCTTTTATGTTCATGTTCTTTTTTTTTAGCATTTTATGTTAGTTATTCATAAAAATTTATTGAGTAATTTTAAGAGAGATTCTTGTTTATTTTGTTACATTTTGTTTGTTTGTTTTTGTTGTTCTAGTTCGTGTTCTTGTTGTGCTTCAACAATAATTGATTAAATAGAATACACGAATCTACAAATCTTAATATGTATTTGCATGTGTGTAACTACATAACTTCAAAATGCAATTTTATTCAATATTCTTAATCAATTTGATTTGATTTTTAACGCGTTTCGAAAAAAACAATATTCGATCGATTTAGCTTAGCTATTTTTTTTGTATGAAAGTTATTTAACTTTGGCTTTGTTTAGTCCAGTTAAATTCGAATATTAACATTTTTGTAGAAAAATTACGCGTCTATAAGAGTGTGTTTTTTATTTATAGTATTTGTTGAAAAAACAAAACAAATGCAATTTCTTAATGTTAACAAAATTAAAATCATTTTAATTACTTTCAATTCTTGCTGCTGAGTGCATCACAACATAGTAGCACGCACACACACACATTGGTTTTTCTTTCTTTTTTTTTACTTTTAAACTATTACTATTAGACAAATATAACTACGTTTATTCATAATAGAGACTGGATAACTTGTTTTTAGTATTTTTCACACAAATTTGGATGCATGATTTGACTCAATGATTTAAAGGTTTTCTTTTTAAATTGTTATTGTGTAAATATATATGTAAACTTTAAGTGTAAGTTAAAAGTCTAGGAGCGAGCATTTTTATATCTTAATTATTAAACCATTGTTTCACTTTTGTTCGTATTAAATAAGCATTGTTTGGTGTTGTAATCAAACTTATTAGCACAAAAGTATGATAAGCAATTGGTAAATTTTTTTTATATATATATATATTATGATGACTTGTTACATTAAATAAGGTCCAAAATATTTCTTTTTTGTTTGGTTTTATATTATTTTTATAACAATTCAAATTTTATTTGTTTTCCATTTTCTTTCGCGCACTTCCGCCACAATCATTTTGTTAACCTTTTCGGCTTGACTCTAGACCAGCAACTCACTTTGCACGCCGCCCTTAAACTCTTTAGCGCACAAATTCTTTTTGTGCTCCCCCGGTCGCCATGTATTAACACTCTCGCAAAGTGTTTTGCGCATGACCTAATATGGTCATGATAACGTTGGTTGCAGGTAATTTTTTTTCATGTTCATATTTTTTTATTATATGCTGCAAGCAAAAGACAAGTGTGTTGGTCAAAACTAGTTGCCGTGATTAATGCTCTCGCAAAATCTTTGCCGCATGACCAAATATGGTCATGATGACACTTGCTCCAATTAATGTGCATATAGATATTATATATTTTTTTATTATTTTTATACGCGACAACAGAGTGTGGGATAGCGGGGGGGGGGTATGTACACATTAATGAATGCGCAACTTGTGGAGGCATTGCAGGGTGCGAAGTATTAGAAACTATTAACCCCTTTAGCCAGCCGTAACATACTTAGGCTAGAAAATATCGCGCACCAAAACACCTAGGCCGATATTCTCTTCAAATATGCCAATGGGTTAACAGGTTTGCGGTCCTAAAATATCTTTTCAATGTTCACATTGGAACACACCGAAGATTGCCAATGGTCCAAACTACTGTTGTGAAGCAAGTCGTGCCTAAGTAGGTTGCCTGCAATATGATTGCAGACGATTAAACAGGATCACATGACCCTTCCTCGACCACCCTTAAAGACATGAGGTTGTGACACATGTCACCGTTCCCATAAGAACAAGGTAGAAATTCACAATATTAATAATTATTTTACTTTTTTTCCATTTCAGGAGTTATTTAAAACGTAAGAAGAAGTTGGGGAACTGGGGGCGATGGAACAATGTAACATGTCTGACTGTCTCAACCTGGCGAGGCCAGCATAATCTTTGTGAAATCGCCTCAAGTCGACTCAAACCTCCACGTGGTGTTTCTTGGGCAACGTCAAAACTGACAACCGTTAGTTTGGCGGCTAATCTGAGCGGCGGGCCTCCCTAGGCTTAAAATAGGTTGTGCGTCGGGTGTTGAAGCCCACCCGTAAAAACCAATTTCAATGAAAACAAATAAGAATAGAAGAAAAATGATCCCCAAATCTGATGACGACTACCCCAAACGAAAAACTGATAATGATTTACGGATATGCACCTGGAATGTCCGAACCCTTAATTGGGAAGGTGCCTTATTCCAACTGACTGATGTCTTGGAAATATACAAAGCTGATATCACTGCTATCCAAGAAATGCGATGGAAGGGACATGGTTGCATTCGGCATGCACCCTGTGATATCTACTACAGCGGCCATGCGGAGAAGCACGAGTTTGGATGCGGATTTGTAGTTGGCAAGAGACTACGGCCCCACGTCCTGCGATTCTCACCTGTGAACGAACGACTTGTCATAATCCGCATCAAGGTTCGATTTTTCAATATAAGCCTAATATATGCGCACACTCCGACAGAAGACAAGGACGATGAGATCAAGGAAATTTTCTACGAGCGCCTTGAAAATGCTTACGAGCGCCTTGAAAATGCTTACGAGCGCTGTCCCCGTCACGACGTAAAAATCGTGCTTGGTGACTTCAACGCTAAGGTGGGCAAGGAAAATATTTTTGGTCCAACAGTCGGAAAGTTCAGCCTCCACGACAACACCTCCGATAACGGAATGAGGCTGATTGACTTCGCCGCAGCACGAAACATGGTCGTAAGTAGCACTAGATTCAAGCATCTCAATATTCATAAAGCCACCTGGATGTCCCCTGATCAAAAAACAAAAAATCAAATTGATCACGTTTTGATCGATGGAAGGCACTCTTTCAGTGTATTGGATGTACGCACGATCCGTGGTGCAAACATTGACTCGGATCACTATCTTGTTGCAGCCAAGATCCGTACACGACTGTGCGCAGCTAAGAATACACGCAACCCTACACAGAGAAAGCTAGACGTCGACAAGCTGCAATCGAAACAGACAGCCGATGCTTTCGCCACTCGACTCTCACTCCTGCTTCAAAGCACTCCTCCAATCGATGATATATGCGCGCAGTGGACACACATTTCCAACTCTATGCGTGCGGCTGCTGAAGAGGTGATTGGCTACCAAGGTGATTGGTCGGTTGTAACGCGCGCTGCTAAGGAGCGATACAAAGAAAAGAGGAGGGAAGAGAGACATATTTTCAGGCGGAAAAAAAGAGAGGCAGAAAAGCGCGAGCAGGAGAAGATTGAGATGTATGGTGACAGGAATGAGGCCCAAAAATTTTTCGAAAAAATAAGACGCTTTGCCGATGGTTTTAAAACCGGGGCCTCTTCCTGCAAGGATGAAAACGGGAATCTAGTGACAGATGTCCAGAGTACACTGACGTTATGGAGGGAACACTTCTCTAAGCTTCTAAATGGCGACGCTGACAACAATCCCGCCAATAGAGATGATATTCCGGAAACCCCAATTGCTGATGACAGCGTCGAGGTTCCGCTGCCCGACTATGATGAAGTTCTGACAGCTATAGCTCGGCTTAAAAATAACAAAGCCGCAGGAACTGATGGCTTACCTGCTGAGCTGTTTAAGAACGGAGGCGAAGCTCTACTTAAATTATTATAATGTATTATTTAACATTTACTCCGAAGTGCTAGATAAAAAAAATTCAAAATCAATTTAAAATAATAAAAAAAATTTCGGCAATTAAAACGAGTGGACGTGTTATTTAAAGCTCCTTATTAATTTGATTAAAACTAATAAAAAAAGTTATTCTGCATATTACCGTGATCTTAAATTTGTTGAGCAGATTACAATTAATATAAACAATTTCAGTGTTTGCTTTCAGAGTGATAAATACTTCACTTAAAATCAATATTAAACAACGAACTAAAACAAATAAATATATAAACTTGAAACAATGGCGACTAGAGCTAAAACTGCCAGTGCTAAAACACTCATCATGACACCAGCTATGAGTAGTTCCCCGATTGCTGCTAACTCAAGCTCTGCCATCACACTGCAAAATCTTGATGACCGGCTAGCTAAGCAGAGTGAGCTGCTAATCCTCAACATGAGCCGTGAGATTTCCAACCTACGGGAAGAGTTTAAGAGGGCAATTGATGAGATGGAGAAAAGCTGGGATGCCAAGCTGCAAAAAACGAATGCTGCTCTTGCCTCTGCTATGGATCGCATCAACACTATCGAAGCTGGGTCGGATGCTGCTAAGGTGTCTGAACTGAAAACAGCAGTGTGTGATGCAAACAAGCAAATATGTGCGTTAGAGCGGCGAGAAGTTGCTTCGGATGCTGTCTTGCTGAGAGTGCCTGAGAGTGAGAATGAAAATCTAATGGTCATTTACAACAAGCTCTGCTTTTCTATCAGCTGCAGACCACCGTCACTTAAGAGCATATTTCGTGTGAAGAGAAATGTGCACAATAATGCAGCTTCTTGTTCTTCCATCATTATAAAATTCTCGACTGCCTATGAGAGAGATACTGTTCTACGTGCTGCATCAGCATTTAGAAAAAACAATCGTAGAAACTTGCTACTGAACGATGTCGGCATTGAGTCAACCTCCAGCTGCTTTCTGAACGAAAGCGTCACAAAGCGAAGCCGTAACCTGCTAAAAAGTGCAGTTAAACTAAAACGCAGCAAGAAGTTATGTGCTGTGTATGTTAGGAGAGGCATGATTCATATAAAGAGGTATGAGGGTGGCGAAAGCGTAATTATTGAAGATATTGATGAACTCAATCACCTCTTTATGAGTGAATTTGAAGAAAATACTGAGTGTTTTCGTGAGTCTCCAGAGTTGCCAGCAGTCTAATATTGTAGATTTATATGTTAATATTTTTATTATTTTGTTTAATTTACTATCTCTACTCTATTTTTATAATTTCATTTCTTTCAATCTTTTCTTAACTTACTTCTTAAATTTCTGTAAAGATAACTGGTATTTTGTTGATGGTTTTGTGATTGAATGTTTTATCGATGTGTTTGATAAGTGTATTGTCGGTTTGTTATATTTTTCTTTCTATGTCACGTTTGAATAATAACTGTAGTGGTGTTAATAATAAAGTTCTTGTGGAAGTTCTGTGTAAAAGACAATCGGGCTTGAAAGTAGTCCACTTTAATGCTAGAAGCCTAAATTCAGTTAAGATGGACTATGTTAAATATGTTTTTGAGGGCACGTCTGTTGATGTTATATGTGTGTCTGAAACTTGGTTCTGTTGTGAAATATTGGATTATGCTTATAATATAAAAAATTATACACTTTTCAGAAATGATAGACAAGATCGAAGAGGCGGAGGGGTAGCAATGTAGTGCCGCAGTAATTTTAATGCAAAACTTATAAGTAATTCGAAAAAATCTATTCAAATTGAGTACCTGAATGTCTGCATAGCTGACAATAATTTGAAAATATTCTTGTCCTGTGTATACAACCCTAATAAGTGCAATAGTCTTGACTCTTATTTTTTCTGAATTGTCAGATCTTTCAATAGATTTTAATTATTTTGTTGTATGTGGTGATTTTAATGTTAATATTTTATGTAATGACAGTATAACACAATCTCTTTGTGACAATATTACATCCGTTGGTCTGTCTGTTGTAAATGATACCATGCCTACACGTTTCTCGTCTAACGATAGTCCTAGTCTTCTTGATTATTTTATAGTATCTGAAATTTCAACTGTCCTTTTGTTTGACCAAATTTATTTTTTATCGGATCATGACCTTATTTTCTGTACTCTTGACATTTTGTCGCATACGTTTTCATATCACGATTTTAAGTCTATTGATTCTTATGCTCTTTTCTGTGATCTGTCTGTAACTCCGTGGAATAATGTGTGGTTTTGTCCTAATATTGAAGATAAGCTGACCATATTTACAAGTGCAATAACTGAACTGTTCGTAAAACATGTCCCTTTGAAAACTGTAAATATTAAAAATATGTCCTGCCCGTGGTTAACAAATCGTGAACAGCTTGCCATAAAAAAAAAGAAATAGGTTGCATGCAATATGGAAAAAGAATCCTTCATCTGAAAAATGGGAAAACTATAGAAGTGCTAAGAATGCTTCCATAACCATAATAAGGCAATCAAAAATAAGGTATTGCTCAACCAAACTCAAAACCACTCTTCCACCTAAAGTTTTATGGAACAATCTAAAAAACTTAAGCATTGTTGACAAGCAAACACCTAACTGCCAGATTCATCCTGACCGTCTTAATGAATATTTTCTGGCTAGCGCCAATGTGAACCAAAATTACACGCCAAGTTCCCATACATTTTTAGGTTCTCCTATTGAACATACATTTCAGTTTACCACGGTGACAGAAGACGATGTTGCAAAGGCTGTATTGAATATTAAATCAAATGCTGTTGGTGAAGATGGTATAAATATAAAATTTGTAAAGATTATTTTACCACACATTCTTAGCTCTCTTACTCACATTATTAATTATTGTTTTACTACATCGTCTTTTCCACATTTGTGGAAATCTGCTATAGTAACGCCGGTGGCAAAAAAAAAATACAGCTTGTGAACCGAAGGATTTCAGGCCTATAAGCATCCTGTCTTCATTATCCAAAGTATGTGAATCTATCATGGCTAACCAAATATCATCATTCTTAAGTGAAAATAATCTTTTGTCTCCATTCCAATCTGGTTTTCGCGCAGGTCACAGTTGCTCTACTGCTACGGTTAAAGTAATGGATGATATAAGGTTTTATTATGATGATGGTAGACTAACTCTATTGTGTCTGCTTAATTTTTCAAAAGCATTTGACACTGTAAGTCATGAACTCCTTTGTCAAAAATTAAAATATTTCTTTGGTTTCTGCGACAGTGCCACTCATTTGTTAAGTAGCTATTTGACAAATAGAGTACAAAGAGTGAAGGTCGGTACTAATTTTTCATACTATGAAGCTGTTTGCTGTGGTGTGCCTCAGGGATCGGTTCTTGGCCCGCTGCTCTTCTCCATGTTCGTGAATGACATTTTTCACTGCTGCACATATTCGTCCATGCATGCTTATGCTGATGACGTTCAGATTTACTTGTCTGGTAGAACAAACCGCATGGAAGATTTAGTATGTAAACTGAATGAAGATCTTGACAGTATAAACCAATGGGCTATGAAAAATAGTCTTCACCTTAATGTACTTAAGTCGTATGTGTTGCCTGTCTCTAAAGAAAAAATAAGCCCTGACTCCATTCCAGACGTTATATTGGGTGATAAAATCATAAAAATAGTTAATAGTGTTGTAAGTCTTGGATTTAATATCAATTCCTCCCTTACTTGCACAGATCATATCAACAGTGTAGTCCGCAAAATCTATTATATCTTGCTTAACCTTAGGATGTCGTCTGAGTATACACCGATTGATCTAAGACGTAAACTTGTAATTCAGCTCGTTGTCCCCGTCATAACATATTCTGAACTTGTATACAGCAAGTTAGATTCGCGGTCTCAACTTAAATTGCAGATCGCGTTTAATCATGCCACACGCTATGTCTACGGCTTGCGTAAATTTGATCATTTAGCTCAATTAAAAAACTGTATACTTGGATGCGATATTATAAGCTACTCTAATGCCAGGAATTGCATATTTTTACACAAACTCATACACCACAAGACTCCTTTCTACTTATTTGAAAAACTGCAATTTAGTCGGTCAATTAGAAGCCAAGTGCTAATTATACCCAAGCCAAGTGCTGTTTTAACTTTTTAAACTCCACAAGACTATTCTTTATTAATGCCGCTAGATTATGGAATTCATTGCCTAGTAGCTTAAAATGCATAGCGTCAAAAACATCCTTCAAACATGCTATTTTGAAGTACTTTTCATCACATAATACTTAACAAAATATCAGATCTTTAGCTCTATATGACTTTCTCTCTCTCTCTCTTGTTTGCTCTTTCTTAATTTAAGTTTTATCTGTCTTATGAATTTACATTTGTTTAACATAAAAATTTTTTGATAACACTTTTAATTGTATAACAATAAATTTAAATTACCTTAGATTTAAGTTTAAATGTTTTATAATAAGTTGAATTCAAATTATGTCTTTGAGCTCTGTACTATAAAAGAACCTAGTTCCTAATGTACTAATATAAATAAATAATAATAATATTTTTTATTTTTTTTTTAAATGCATTCACGAGCTTCTATGCAGAATACGGTCCGAACGATTGGAATCTCAGTGTGCTCTGCCCAATCCACAAGAAAGGCGATCCCACTATCTGTGCCAATTACCGTGGGATAAGCCTTCTTAATATCGCATATAAGGTCCTGTCGAGCGTTTTATGTGAAAGATTGAAGCCCATTGTAAACGAACTGATCGGACCTTATCAGTGTGGCTTCAGACCTGGAAAGTCCACCATCGACCAGATTTTCATGCTACGACAAATCTTGGAGAAGACTCAAGAAAAACAAGTCGACACCCACCATCTTTTTGTCGACTACAAAGCCGCCTTCGACAGCCCAATAAGAAAGCACCTGTTCTCCACCAGGTCTGAATTTGGTATTCCTGCAAAACTAATACGACTTTGCAGGATGACACTGAGCAACACCAGCAGTGCAGTTAAAATCGGGAAGGACCTCTCCCCACCATTTATTACCAAACGAGGTTTCAGACAAGGTGATTCCTTATCGTGCGACTTTTTCAACCTAATGATGGAAAAGATGGCACAACATTCTACAAGAGTGTTATGCTGCTTGCGTATGCTGATGACATCGATATCATTGGCCATAATACGCGCGAAGTCAGTGCAGCATTTTCCAGATTAGAAAGAGAGTCAAGTCGAATGGGTCGGACAGTGAATGCAGATAAGACGAAATACTTAGTGTCAACAAACAAACAGTCCCAGCGTCTTGGAACCCACGTTACCGTTGACAATACCTCCTTCGAGGTTGTGAGGAACTTCGTTTATCTGGGATCCAGCATTAATTCAACCAACGACATCAGCATTGAGATCAAACGAAGAATAACTCTTGCCAACAGGTGTTACTTTGGGCTCAGTAGGCAATTGAGAAGCAGAGCCCTCTCTCGACGAACGAAAATCATGCTCTATAAATCGCTCATCATGCCCGTCCTACTTTACGCATCACAAACCTGGACGCTGAGCAGTTTAGATGAAAAGACTTTAGGAGCATTCGAGAGAAAGATTCTTCGTAAGATCTACGGACCAATCTGCGTCAATGGCGAGTACCGAATACGGTGGAATAATGAACTGTATGAGCTGTACGCTGACATCGACATAGTCAAGCGCATTAAAATCGAGCAGCTTCGCTGGCTTGGTCATGTTCAGCGCATGAAAGACGATGCTCCAGTGAAGAAAACATTCGATTCGGTACCCAGCGGCGGTCAACGGAGAAGAGGACGGCCGCATCTTCGTTGGAAAGACCAAGTAGAGGACAACCTGACGAAGCTTGGAATTTCCAACTGGCTCCAGCAAGCGAAAGACAGAAATGGCTGGCGCAAATTCTAAGATGAGGCCAAGACCGACATACGGTTGTAGCGCCAACTAAGTAAGTAAGTAAGTAAGAAGAAGTTCTAAATTGTTCGAAAAAAATATACACCCAAAAAGAACAACCCAAAAAATATGTTCCACTTATTGTGTAATTGTGTGCAAAAAAGAAAGAAAAATTAAAAAGATTAAATTTTTGGACGCCAAGGCGTAAGAGTAAAAATTAAAATTACTTAGAATAATCTTTCCGAAACAAAAGAGGACAAAAAAGATAAAAGTGTTGTGCTGTGCTTGAAAAAAATCAAAATAAAAAGAAATACGAATTTCTAAAAAGAGAGAATAAAAAAAGAGAAAATACGTATCTTAAAATAAAAAAATAAATGCTGTGCTAGAAAAAGATTAAAATAAAAAAATATATACAAATCTCTTAAAAATTATTTGAAAAAAAAGAATGAAAAACATAAGTTTTTTTATAAAAATAAATATAGTGTTTGTGCTTTCAACGTTATTACACCCTCAGGATTTGGGAAGACAGCAGTTGCAGCTGACTTTAACGGTGAGTGATCTGAAGACATCTTTGCTTAAAAAAAAATATAGCAACTGTTGTGCCATGGACGGTTTAACGACCAAGGTAAATGAACTAAATGAGGGTATCAATGCTCTACTTGAGCAAATTAGAAGAATAGAGGCGCGTCTCGGGGGAATCGAAAACCATGGGGCTGGCCTAGAGCAGGACCTACGCAGAATCGAGGGACGAGTTGGTCAAGTAGAGTTAGGCGCAGAGACGGCGCAGCCTGTAAGGCCATCCGCAATAATTTCGCATGGGCCTATGAACGAACAGGAATTAAAGGAGATAGGCAGACCCGCTGATTGCATCAGGGAACTGCAGGTGTTCGATGGAAACCCCTCTTAATACATCTCGTGGGTTATCCTCAAGGGTTATAAGGTTGTTAGGGAAAAGCCACTGTTCCGCTCGATACTACAGCACATTAGGCAGAAAATTCGAGGCAGTGCTGATTCGGCTCTAATCTCATACAACATACTCGATTGTAATTGGTTAGAGATAAAAAGGGTTTTGTGCCTTCATTACGCTGACAAAAGGGACATTCGCACACTGGAACACCAACTGAATCAGTTGATGCAGAAGAGGTCGAAACTGGATGAATTTTATGCCACGGTGAATCACCAACTTTCACTAATTGTGAATAAAATAAGGTGTGATGACTATTCGCAGGAAACTGTTGAAGTTTTGACGGAGACGTATAGGAACAGGGCCCTAGACGTATTCATCTGAGGTCTGGATGCTGAACTATCCCGAATGTTAATTGCACAAAAACCCCGAACACTCCCTGGAGCATATTCATCCTGCTTAGATATTCAAAACTTGACCTTAGGAAGTAAAATAATCCACGTAAATACGCCAAATAGGGTTGTAGTTCCCACAAACAGAATGACGCGTGGAGATCAGCGCCCACCTCTGCCTCCTCGTCCACGATTTAATAATAATTGGGGAAATAGACAATATAATAATAGGTTTCAGGGAAATAATAGAGGGTACGGTCAACACGCAAATCGACCATTTGCACCTCAACCTGCCGAAAAAATGGATGTCGATAGGTCTATTCAGACAAGGCAGATTAACTACATGAACCGGCCTTCAAACAACAATGTATTCAAAAGAGGGGCCTCTTCTTCATCCGGTGCAATCCTAAAGCATCCGAGGTTAAACAACTTGCAAGCAGAAGTTACAGCGGATGAAACCGATGACCCGAACCAGCAGTCAAATTTTATGACAAACGGCCCACCAGCGTTTTTTATATGAAAGAAAAAGTATTAAGTAGTCGCCCTTGTTCCAGTAAACCATACCTTACCTGCAAGATAGGATCCAGTGAACCACTAACCTTCTTAATTGATACTGGGGCAAATAAAAATTTTATTAAAACTAGTTTAGCAGCTGGTTCAATCCCAGTAGACCCATCATTTTCAGTTAATACAGCAGCAGGGCCAATAGAAATTAACAAAAAGTTTCGGGTAAGTTTTTCCAAAACGTGGGGAGTGATGCCTTGGTTACGTTTTACGTACTTCCAGGACTCGACTCTTTCGACGGCATTATAGGTGATGATACCTTGAAACAACTCGAGACCGTTATAGATAGGAAAAAACACACCCTTACGATACACGGAAATATTGAAATACCCCTAAAAAAATATGAAAGCTAATAGCATTCATCACAATGAATTAGCAGGAGTCCCCAGGGAAGCATTGTCGGCTATCAACTCTCTTATTGACAAATTTTCTAAATTATTTGAGCCTTTAGATGCAAATACAAATATTAAAACAGCTATTAGGGCTGAAATAAAAACTACCACCTCAGAACCCATATATACAAAATCTTATCCTTATCCTGTTAACATGAGGAAGGAAGTGGAAAGCCAAATTGCCTAACTACTCGATGAAGGCATCATTCGTCCTTCAAGAAGCCCTTTTAATTCTCCGATATGGGTGGTTCCAAAGAAACCTAAGCCTTTCGGAGAAAAACAATACATTGATTTTAAGCGTTTGAATGCGGTTTCAGTCTCTGACGCCTATCCAATTCCTGACATAAATTCCACGTTAGGTAGCCTAGGTTATGCAAGGTATTTTACAACCATTGATTTGACGTCAGGATTCCATTAGATTCCAATGAAGGAAGCGGACATACCAAAAACAGCGTTCTCGACTATGAACGGAAAATACGAATTCCTAAGACTTTCGTTTGGTTTGAATAACGCACCTGCTATATTCCAGAGGATGATTGACGATGTACTGAAGGAATATATTGGGAAAATTTGCTATGTATACATCGACGATATAATCGTTTTTGGTAAGGATATGAACGAGCACATAGTAAATGTTAAAACTGTGTTTAAAAGGCTGGCTGAATCTAATTTACGTATCAACTTAGAAAAAACTAAGTTCATGAGGACCGAAGTGGAATTTCTTGGATATGTAATTACATCAAATGGGATCAAACCTGATTCTTCAAAAATAAGGGCAATTGAGGCTCTTTCTCCACCGCAAACGTTGAAAGAGTTAAAAAGTTTCTTAGGAATGACTTCTTATTATCGAAAATTCATTCGCGATTACGCAAAAGTTGCAAAACCTTTAACAAATCTTACCAGAAGTGAAAATGCGCAAATAAGGGCCAATCAGTCTAGGAACATGCGCATTAAAATAGATACAGACTCCTTAGAGGCGTTTGACAACTTAAAAAAATTGTTACTTTCATCTGATATCCTTGCATTTCCCGATTTCGAAAAACCATTCAATTTAACAACGGATGCTTCGAATTATGCCATTGGAGGAGTTCTGTCTCAAGGAGAGCATGGCAAGGACCGACCCATCGCTTTCATATCAAGATCTCTCAGCAAGACTGAAGAGAACCATGCGACCAACGAGAAGGAAATGTTGGCCATAGACAATGTTGGGCATTGGACAATTTGAGATCTTATTTATATGGAGCAAGGAAGATAAGAATCTTCACGGACCATCAACCGCTCACGTTTGCGTTGGGAAGTAAGAACTACAACGCAAAGCTGAAGATATGGAAGGCAAGAATCGAGGAGTATAACCACGAATTGATTTACACTCCTATTAAATCAAATTCTGTGGCAGATTCTCTATCAAGATTGAAGTGCCAAATAAACCATACAACGAATTCTCCGGTTCCCGATGACGGTTCGACAATTGAAACAGCTAGTGAAGGAGGTGACGATTCGAGAGCTGCGGCAGCAGTTGATGATTCAACAACTGAGACGGCAAGTGAGATAGGAACCATCCATAGTGCAACCCAGGACGCACCAGATCTAATTCCTCACGTAGAAGTTCCATTGAACGTCATCAATGGAATCAAAATTCCAGAAAACCATATACAGTTACTTCAAGATATTTACCTAGAACATTTTTCACTTTACAAAATCAGAATAAGGCAAAGGGTTGTGGAAGACGTCAGCAATGAGGATAGAATTTGCGGAATTATTGAAAACGAGCACAAAAGGGCTCACAGGAATCCGCGAGAGAATAAGGAACAGATCTTAGAGAAGTACTACTTTACCAAGATGGCAAGCCGAATTAAAAGGATCACGGCCTCATGCAAAGTTTGTCTATTTAATAAATATGACAGACATCCTCCGGTACCACCAATTAAGGACACACCGGTTCCTAGCTATCCATCTGAAATAGTTCATATTGATATTTTTGAGATTCAAGGCCACAAATTCTTATCCTGCATAGACAAATTTTCAACATTTGCAAAAATGTTCCATATAAAACATAAATCATCAACTACACTGCGGTCCAAGCTTGCAAAAGTTTTGCACTATTTTACAACACCAAAAATGATAGTCACAGACAACGAGAGAGGGTTAATGAGTCCATTGCTGTCAAACTATATTAGGGGTCTAGGTATAGAACTTTATCAAACTCCAATACAAAGGAGTGAGGTAAATGGCCAGGTCGAAAAATTCCATTCAACTATTATAGAAATATATCGTTGTCTTCATAAGGAAGTTAGAGAAACTCGTCCAAAAGCAATCGCGTCGGAAGCGAATTTCATCTGGGGAGGCAGTACAAATGGGGGGGCAGTACAAATGGTGGTGCAAAAAAAGTTCACCAAAATTTCTTCACATGAAACATGAAGACGAGAGAAAGAAGAGGAAAATATATAATACAAAAATATTATCGTTGTAAAAAAACTGATATTTTGAATAACTTTTCCTTTTAAATTGTTTATCTAGCTAAAAAAGTGGGGGGGGCAACTGCCCACCTTGCCCCCCCGCTTCCGACGCCAATGTCCAAAAGAGCTGCTTTACATCGCTGTTGACCGCTATAACAATACGGTTCACTCAGTAACGAAGAGGAAACCTAGCGATATATTCTTTAACCGCACTCAAAGGATTAACTACCAACAACTGAACGATTTTCGTGGTAGGGTTCACAAAGAAATTAGGGAGCAAATTAGGAAAAACCAAGAGGCAAGGAACCTCCGGCTAAACTCGAAAAGAAAAATTGAACGGAAGTTTAGACAACGTGATGTTGTAAACGTGAAGGACAGGCAAATTAAGGGAAAACAGAAGGCTCTCTATAAAAAGGAAAAAATAGGAAAAGATAATAGGATAACCATAGAAACTGACACAGGCAGGAGAATTTATAAAACGCAATTAAAAACTATGGGGACTCACTAGAAATTAGTTGTGGCACAAAAATAAAAAAAAATATAAAAAAATAAAAGTAATAAGTCTTTAGATCACAAATAAATTTAAACAAATCATTAGATAAAAATGTTTAAGGCACAAGAATAACTATTCTTAATTAAAAGCACAAAATATTATGAAATTTCATTTAAGAAGGAAAGCACAATGAAAAATAAAAAAGAATAACTTGCAATGCAAAATAGCACACAAAAAATACAAAAAATTAGATAAAATATTCTTAAAGAAAAACATCAAAAAATAAAAAAATAATAATATAGGAACATGGGTATTAAAAAGGCACAAGCATCTAGATAACAAAAAAGAAAAGTGCAGATATATTCTGAAAATTATAAGCACTAAATACCAACATTTTTTAAGCGTAACAAGAAATAAAAAATTATCAGAAAAACGAAAGCACATAAAATAGTTACATTTAAAAATTCAAAAAAAATTTACAAGCAATTTCAAATCTTATGCTATTTTTAATAGGTTTACTTATTTTAAGGACTGAAATATTTATTCAACTCACAGGTCTCACGAGAATAAAAACTTTATCTTTTATATAGGAAATAGTAAAAATCTAATGAGAAACAAATTCTATATCGAGAAAATGTAAACAATAAATAGTCTTCGCGACACCTGTGAATATGAAATATATTGTATTTAAAATTTAATGTAAAAATCTTTTTAATTATTGTAAGGATAGATTGATCTTAGTATCCGGCGTTTCCGGCTTTAACATCTATAGCTACAATTCCACATTGGTGACAATTGAACATGGACGTGGCTGGATCATAAACGGGCACTTTAGCCTTATTCACATAATAGACCTCGACTACTTCAACACGGCCTTAATGAAATTAATTGAGTCAGCACGATATGAGGTAAAAAATGAGGCAATCAGATCGGTGCTGCTATTTCATCTAAATTAGACCGGGTTGCGCCTTGATGAACTACAGACAACCAAAATAAGCAGGACACGCTCTATTGATTGGATTGGTTCTGCCTGGAAGTGGATCGCTGGTTCACCAGATGCTGTAGACAGGGATAACATCCTTAGAAGCCAAAATGAGATAATAACTAATAACAACAAACAATACCTGGTGAATGAAAAACTCTTCAATACTACTCGTGAAGCGATTGGGAAGGCAAATGAAATGATGGCACACATCAACACCATCAGCAAAAATATTAGCGAAGAAAATCTAGAGCTGCTAGATATTAGTAAAGTACTGATTCTGAAGGAGCAAGTATCGGAGGTAGTGCGGGCCTGTCAAATGGCAAAAACTGGTACCATAATTACGAATCTGCTGGATCAAGAGGAAATTAATCGATTAATCGCAGAGGAAGACTCTCTACCATACCAAAATGTTATTGAAGCTGTTGAATATGGGTCAGCGTCAGTTTACTCTAATGGAACTATGCTCTTATATGTGCTGTCAATGCCTAAAGTAAAACCGGAAAGTTATCGCTTGTTAATAACACGAGCAGCTATATTCAATGGACAACATGTTGCGTTAGCCTACGAAAAAATCTTGATGAACCAACAGGAAATCTTTGGCATAAAAGAAAATTGTCCATCCATAAGCAACACATCCATCTGCTCTGCAAAATCCTTGGAAAAACTACCTAAAGACGGATGCCTGGCTAAATTACTTCGAGCCGAACAATAACAAAATAATCGAGCTGATTGACGAAACTACACTTTTCTTGACGAATTTTCATGGGAAAGTTCAAAGCGAAAGCGACCTCAACGGAACATTTGTCATCTTGTTTAACAACGAAACTATTTTTGTTGGAAACCAGTCATTTACAAGCAAATGGCAAGTATGCTGCAGGCATTACCACCCGCACTAGTCAATCTAACGAACATTGGTCTCAAGTTGAATTTGGACTACATTCACGGGCTCAGCATAGAGAATATCCACCATCTCAAGAAGCTTGGGCAGAACTTTCACTCTTCGCTAATCGTTGATGCAGTCCTGTTGTCAGTCCTTGCTGCTGTCTGCTATACTATTTGGAGGAAGCTAACTACAACCATTAAATTTCCTCTTCTCGGCCAACCCACAAACCCAGACCAGGCTGTCACCCACCCAAAGGACATACAGTCAAATCTGCGGGACGCAGATATTTAAAGGGGGGGGGGGCAGTTAACACACGCTGGCTAGCTCATTTTGCGACAAACCAGAATTCCAGACAGCCACGCGCATGCAGTCGAAATATGATCCACGAGCTCACGGTCACCTCAGGCTGATAACATCGCTGAAGCGAAGTCGCCAATTCAACCTGTGGGAAGCGCAGCGTCAACAAATTAGGGTTTAGCTAGCTTAGGAAATAATTATCTTTATACTTAAACTAACAATTAAGAATCACTTTTAAGCTAAAGCTAAAAGCCGAAAAGAGACCAAAAAATGTGTGCAAAAATTTAACCTAAAAATTTTTTTATATATGCAACAGGCATATTTAACCGCAAGGTAAAAATATGTATGCGTATGTGAGTGTGTTGTTTTTGTATAATCAAAAGCTAGAAAAATAGCTGAAAAAGTGTGTATGTGAAAAGTGTTGTTGGTGTAAAAACTTTTGTTTTGTTGACAGCTGTATTTTTTTGTTTCAAATGCTGCTCCAAAATAATCATGAAAAATGGATTTAATTCAGTTTTAAGTTTTTTTTTATTATTCAAATTAATATAAAGGTTAAAAATTCATATTAACAAAAGAAAAGTTTAATAAAATTGTGTTTATCATTGTTTCTTTCTTGCTTTAAGCTGCTCCGATATCTGCATTCAAGCGGGGTCTGCAGTTTGGAAATCTGGGGGTTTCTCCGAGTTTACGATTGCCTTTAGAGTGGCCAATATTCTTCTTAATTTTACCAGTTTGCCTCAGCGCCTATGCTTCGGCTTGCTCGTAGGAGGTATTGCTGTTAGCGCCTTCTCCTTGCGTGCTGCTTGCCGCCGTCTATATTCATCCAATGAAAGTGGTTTGGGGCCAACCTTTAGTGGAATGTATGCTGGTGCATCTGCGTCATCACCGCGTTCATGAATTTATGATGTAATATTGGATCTGCAATAGATTTAGTTACGCCGTGTTTGGCAGGATCGTAATGTTGGACGCGCGTTATTTTTGCAATACGCGATTTACGTCATTTAAAAAGTTTTACACGCTTTAAAAAAGACTGTGTACGCGTTTAATTTTTGCCAGCACTTAAAAACGCTTAGCGCCGTTACCCAAAGGTGCCTTTGGGCGCTTTAGAAAAATAAAAATAATTAGCAATGTCGGAAGCTCAAGACTTAATGAGTTTATTTTAAGATTTTGTTCAGTTTATAAAGCTAAATAACAGTATTATTTTAGTCAAAATATAAATACAAAATTAAATACGTATCTAAATTAATATAATTTTAAATAGGTACAATAACATTAGTTTATGTAGTCATGTAAAAAATAAAGTGCACTGACCTTATTGATATGCAAGCGAGTTAGAATGTAAATAATAGTTGTTTGTTTGCTAACATAAATGTGTTTAGGCTACGTTTATAGAACTATTGAGTTTGTAGAATAGATTATTATGTGTTAAATGTTCATATATATTTAGTGCATGAAAGAACTGTGTTTAAGTTGTAATTTTAGGTATGTTAAGTTAGAGTGCACTACAGTTGTTATGTATATTATTTCAACAGCATCACAACAGTGTGAATGGCTCAGTTGGCTAAGGCTTCAGTTTTAAATCTTGTTTTTGGAATTTGGAGTAGTGAGTTCAAATCCCACCAGAGTCGAAAATGTTTTTCCTTAATGGTTTTAAGTTTTGATTTGGCTTTTTTTTAGTTTTGTTTTGGTTTTTTGTAGTTTGTTCTGTTTTTTAGTAATTTCATTCTGTTTTTTTGCATTAACTGCTTAAAATATCAAGGCTGTCATTTTTCAAATCGATTGCATTACGAATTTTGTCAATTGACAACCGACAATTTTTTCGCAACAAACAAAAATCAATTATTTTTTTATGTTCAATACACTTTTCATTGACATGTACCCATATGTTTTAATCATTTTCGACTTTTGCAATAGTTTTTTCTTTTATCTTACATATGGTTCACTTATGAATATATCATTAAATATTTTTATTAATTTTTTATATCATAAAAAGAATTGGTTGGCCGATGTGGGGAACCAAAATCTGAAAATTCTGAAAAGTTTTTTTAATGCAGCTTGAACATTCTTCTGCTCCTATATGCTCGATGAACTTTTTACAGTTTTTAAGACTTTTTTTCTAAACTTTGTGGACTGCATATCCTGCAAAGTATGTTGCTGCATTATTGGATAATCGTTCGTCTTGTATATTTAAAGAATTATGTAACTCAAGCTCGTCATCCTCATTTTCATCACTTTCTGTTGGTATGTTTTGTTGAGATTTGTTTTCATGAAGGTTTTTATGAGATTTTTGCTGTGGTGGATCATCTTGATTGCTGCATACAACCGTTTTCCAGTCAATTGTAACTAAATCGTCGGAATCTTCTTAATTTTGGTTACCTTTAGCGTAGTTGTAATATACGGAAGGGTTTCGTTTTTGTGTCGAATATGACCGAGCAAGTTCTCAATAGGATCTTGGTAAAATTTTATGGTTCATTAATAAAACCAGTCATCGTATTTAAAAAAAAAAACAAATCTGACGATATTGCAAGGATTGCATTTATTATTTGAACAAGTCCATTTAAGCAATATAAAATTTTTGTCTTGGTAACGATTATACTGTAGGGACGTCAATAAGAAATTTATTTAAAATTTTTTTACAAATCTTTAGCTATATTTTCCCTATTTTTGGAGACCAAATATTTTGACCACCTTCGATTTTTTTTAAGTTTTCAGAATTTAATCTACTTATGAAATAAAAACACTAATTTGAGTAAAAAAAGATTTTTTTTAAGTTTTAACGTTCAACATTGAAATTATGTCAAAATGGAAGAAAAAGTAAAATTGCTTAGCTATCTTTCGAAAAATCACAAATTCAACAAGGCTAATTCGATTTTCGAATTCAAAAGTTGAAAATATACCTACAGTGTTATCTTGAGTGCTAATTTTATAATTTTTTTTTATACATTTCTTAAGTTTTTTGGGAACTATTTCGGTAAAATTTTCTGAGTTCATTCTACAACAACAGGGAATGACAACAGCCCAGTAGCTCGTCTCTGTTACAAAATCGACAAGTTACCGATTTGTGTGACGTCAGCCGTTATCGATCCCTAGTTACCGATTTCGTGACAACTAATGCTTCTGTACGTTTAAAAAAAATCGGAATGTGATGAAAAAGTTCACAAATCGAGAAGAAAAGTTGCGAAATTGAGTCAAATGACAAGCAGCTGTTTACTCGAATATATTATTTTAGTTGCGCTAAAACTTTATAATAAATAGGTGCTTGTCTTGTTAATAAATAGTGAATATTTGCAGTTTAAGAAAATTAATTATGTTATCATGATGTGTATTAATGGTTGCGGAAATAATCAACGATTATGAATGTAAATAGTTTTACACTTAGTGCTGTGCTGCAAAAACTTAGCAAATATATGCAACCGGGTACTTTTTCATAGCTCAATCATATACTGTTTTGCTAAAATTTTTAAATTTTTATGTAAATATGCATTATTTATAAATTGCATTACCTTAAAAACTAAAACTTTTTTAAGAATAACAAAATATTTCAATCTGAAAAAATTCGACTTATATGAAAGTAACCATTTTTAAAGGTATATTTCGAGTACTTCTAACTTAATAATAAACAACATTACTGACATTAGATAAATCGGTAGAATTCTCACTTGCCGCAAAGCCAGTGAGAAAAGTGACACATTGTTATCGATTCACTTTACGTACAGAAACACTTTTTTAAAGGGTTCCATTGAAATGAAATCAAAACATGTGATAGCTTATCGATTTGGAATGAACGAATCGAACAGAAATCGATTCAGATACGTACAGAAATATTGCATGTTAAAGTGACATCAGAGTGACGTCAAATCGGTAATATGAGTCGGTAACTACGATCGCTACGAGCTACAGGAACGAGCTTCAGATATTGATTCTTCTAATATGTATAAGCTTGAAGAACAGAAACAGTATTTGAAGCACCAGCAAGAAAGACTTTATATGCTAAATCTTGTTACATGTTTAAAGTTAAGGAATTTTAATATTCGCTGATTTGAAAGTATGTATGTTTTTTTAAAATTCCTTTAAAAAATTATCGACTAGTTTTCTTTCAGAAAGGTCTCAATTTTCCCTGAATTGAACACCTGATCTTAAATAATAATGTATATTATACAAATTAATAAAACACTTTCTTTTTTTTATAGCAATTCAACTTGCATTTTATAGATCTGATTTTATTCTGAAGAAAATATTTGATTTTTATATTTTGATATTTCAACAAAAGAATTCAACTAAAAATATTTAAAAACAACAACATTAAATTAACAATTTTAATTAAGAAATTATCTGTATGGACCTATTTAGCCACCACAATTCGGTGTATTTTCATTTTGCTATAATTTTTGGCCTAAAGAAAAGTTAATTCACATTGATTGTTGTTGATTCAGCAGACATTTTCTAATTGCTTATTCTTATGGAGTTACTTTGTGTTCAGGGGTCTGAATACGACACCAATAAATGCTCTTCACAAAGAAATCAAACCTTCTCATTTGTTATGAGGTCCCGTTTTCTACTCAAATGTTTTATTTAAGTCTTTGTTTTTTTTCTTCAACAAAGAAATCACATGCCGTTTGGATATAAAACTAAGATTAGATAAAAAGAGAAAATAGTATTTAATAGGTTTTAACCTCCAAACAAACCATTTTTTCAATCACTATTAATTTAACTTGGTCGGCCGACTTGTTATTTGCTACTATTTGTGAAACGCGTACTGCGTAATGGGTATATTAACTTTGTCACTCCGTTTTAAACGCCAATAAGGAGCCGTGGGAGGTATAGAAAAGTATAAATATTCTTGATCAGCATCACCTCCTGAGTCGACTTAGCAAGGTCCATTTGTATGTATGTCCGTCTGCGATCAAGATAACAGCCGAAACCTTAGAATTATCGTAACAACAATTAATATATAAGTTTTTTATTTAAAAATAGAGATTAAGTTCCAAAATGAGCCAAATCGGATAAAAACCACGCCAACCTCCCATACAAAGTTGGTTTATCAAAACGGTAAATCTCTTTAAATTTCGCAAAAAACTAATTTAATGACTTAAAATTTTGCACATAAGCTTTAATATGCACTCTGAGTATCAAAATAATACACCATTTAAAACTAAGAATATACTAAAATACGGCTGCGGTGGTATTATTTTATCAAGTCGAAGATAATTCAACAAAATCTAATTTTTTCCAATTCTTCTTTGTAGATTTTTTTGTGATCTCGTAAATATATTTTCGCTTTACAATTATTATCCCTAAAAGCCTAAAGTCGGGAATATTTACACTCTTATTAGAATAAGCTGAATATTTTTATGTAAGGATGACATACTTAAAAATTATTAAAACAAAATTTTAGTTCTTGGAGATTTATTTTTTCATATTTGTGAAGTAATATAATCACTTTTTCATAGAGACATAATCAATCACAAATTTTGAAGTACGATACTTCATAATAATATATTTTTTTGTGTACATTAAGGCTATTCAGGTCAGTTCCTCAAAAAATTCTTGCTTTATGTTATAAGAATTCCACAAATACTTGGAGTCTAGTGATATCCTCCGTGAACTGGCGTAGTAGTTGTAAAAAAATTAACTGTCAGAAATTAAAGGCAGGAAAAACTCTTTTTATCAGCATCAAAAAATTTTAAAAGTTTACAATAGGATTACAGATAATGCTGTTTTTCCTGCATATTTTTGATATTTTTTTATTTTATTTCCATACAAAAACTTTCAAAATTAAAATAACCTCATAATTGTTATTTTTTTGGTTAGTTTCTTGCAATATTTGTTTAACAGGTGTTTATTTTATAAAAAATATTTTAGTTTCAATATATATCAGTTTAAGCAATTCTGACTAGGAATCAATGCAAGCACTCAAAACCTTCACAACGACATCTTTAAAGTGAGAATTGCATTAGAAATGATGACGTTTTTTTTAATTTTAATGAACATAATTTTAAAAAAATTGATAATATGCTCGAAAAACAGCATTATCTCAAATTCGAATACCAAAATTAAAAATGTTTTGATGCAGGTTGCAAGAACTTTTTCATTACTATTATATCTGACCGTTTGTTATTTTTCCACTACCAGCCAATATTTTTAAAAAACTTGATTTTTAGAGGTTTTTAAACCATTCCAGCTCATAGATGGCTATCGCTAGAGTCAGTATATATTGTAACAACTTTTCTTCGTAAGACGCCTTCGTGTACATGATGCGCAAAAGTTCTCTAACCAAAAAAAAAAAAAATACCAATTTAACAAAAGATTAATTTTTAAGAATTGAACTTTTGGCCGGCTTTTTAGATCAAATACCCTTTACTGCTCCGTCGCAAATTTCATAACTACCACTCAACTACGGATTTGGTTATTTAATTTGGCGCAACAATTAATTGAGATACAAAAAGTTTTGTTTCTCTATTACAACAAAAAAAAAAAATTAATGAAAAAAAGTGTCAAAAGATCAAAAGAACTTCAAACAAGTACCAAAACACCTTTAATTTGTTGTACAAAAACACAAATAGATTTTCATACTTTCCTAGAAAAAAAAAATAAAATGCTTGCAAAGAAGTCCCACAACATCAAAAGAACTTCAGAAAAGTACAAATCCGGTTTGGATTTGTTGTACAACAACCACTAGTGAGGTATTTATCAAAAAATTATATAAATAGAACTGCGCAATCGAGCTTTGAAAATAAAGCTCTTTTTCAAGCTTCAAGAAATTGCTGCCGGTTTTTGGTGCCAAGATTAAAATCTATATTATAAGTTATCTGTGCCCTTGCCATATGATTAAGCTAATTAGGAAGTTTTTCGCTGAGATAGGGGAATTTAAAGATTCTGAGGGCAAAATTATTAAATGGCAATATCTTCAAAAGCTTGTGGAATTGCAAGAAAAAGAAGAATTGCATTAAGGAAATAAGCTAAGAAGTTCTCATATTTACTTTTTCGACCAGAAAATGAAGGTCAGGATTGCAGTACAGGTTCTAAGCAAATCTGTAGCTTATTCGCTACATTTCTGTAGGGAGGTATTGCTATTTCCAGTCTTTGAAGGTTGCGAGGCTACAGTAAAATATATTAGATATATAAATAATGTTTTTGACGTTCTTAACAGTAGAAGCTCGCATAAATTTGGATTTGAAAAAGCTCTATGTAAAGAGTGTAAAGATAGTATTCTTAAATTTGAAAATGAATTCGTTCAATATTTGAGTGAGCCTCGCAACCTTAATGGGCAGTTGGTAATAAACCAATGTAGAAAGACAGGGTTTATTGGTATCATAGCTTGTGTAAGGAATATTAAAGTAATTGATGACAGATTTATATACAGTAATATTTTATCTTTTTTACCTTTTTATAAGCTTAATCAGGACCATTTATAGCTAATTTCTTCATATTTCGGTAAAAGTTGCCGAACTAGTTAACTCACCTCAGGGCAGTTAACTCAAAAAATTAAATTTCTTCACAGTTCGGTAGAGACCAATACCATGTTCTCACTATCGAACTTTACGGCTCATTCTTAATTTATGCATAAATCATGACCAAATTAAGTAATTTCGCCGTGGAAAAACTATCAATGAAATTACTTCGAAATTAAGTAATTTATCATAAATTACCATTTAAATTAAGATGCAATCGGTGTCAGCACTAGTTTTTTCGATAAATCATCGAAGGAATCGCATCACAAGCTGTCATTTTTGTAAATAACAAAAACTGGACAAAACTTAAAGTTCACAATGTTGTTCTGTCCGACTTGCGGTAATATTTTAATGGTAGAGGAAGACTCTACAGGTCAACGCTTTTCATGCAATACATGTCCTTACATTTGCAACATCAATTAAAACATTTCAACACTTACCTTTCCACGGCTAAAGGTGAGTAGTGCTCCAAGTATTTGAGACGAAATATTATTAAGATTATTGCAATGTTATAGAAAGTGGATCATGTTATGGGTCAGCTGCTTGGGAGAACGTAGATTCAACTGATGCTGATTATCCGGCTTGTGCTCAAACAAACATGCTTATTTTATGCAGATGCAAACTCGCCCTGCTGATGAACCTATGACCACATTTTACAAATGCTGTAATCAAGCACGAAGTTGCTTACAATCGGGCGAAGTTATAGCTCTACCAACCGACACTGTTTATGGTCTAGCCTGCAATGCCAACAATGATGAGAAGGCCATACAAAAGTTGTATGAAATCATAGGACAAGACTGTCAGAAATCAGTGGCAATTTGTGTGAAATACTTGGCTGCTCTTCGTTGTTATGGTAAAGCTGAGCATATAAACGATAAACGATGCCTAGTCTCAGCTAGGTGGTGTCTTTGATGCTGGCCAGCTGGGACTAACATAAGAGTGTCGTTCTGCATCGACGGTTATTGACTTGTCACAACCGGGAAAATTAAAAGAATACGTGCAGGATGTGCGCTTAAACAAACGCTTGAAGTTATGTCTGAATTCGGTATTAGAAACCTTGAACTGCTAAGAAGGTAAAATCAGCTTACTTTTTGTTTTTTTTCCCAACGTAAAACACTGATTCCCATATATATTTCTGCCGTCATACAAAGTGCTCCCATTTCGTCCAACATTAATCATCTTTATCTCTTTGGAAAGACAATAAGATAACCAACATGTTACAGTATAGAATTTTGAAAATTAAAAACCAACTATGGAACGTTTTGTTTGTTTTTTTAAATTTTAAGTACATAGTGGGGCAGTATATATATATATATTAGGGCGGGTCAATTTGTATGGACGAATTTTTTGGAGGTCTGGCTCAGCGAAATTCGTAAAATACATGTAATTTCAAGACTTTTTCTCCACTACAGCATATACAAATTCTGAGTTAGGAATTCAACTAATGTGGTGATGCAACTTAAAGTTATTGAGTCACCACATGTATATAGTGGAAACTTATCTCCGACTATATATATATATATTAGGGCGGGTCAAATTTTGGCTCAGCGAAATTCGTAAAATACATGTAATTTCAAGACTTTTTCTCCACTACAGCATATACAAATTCTGAAAAAAAGCTGTGCGGACTTTCGTAAATAGATTTTGTTCTCAATTATAAAATATGAATGTATGAATGTATGTATATGAATCTATTTACGAAAGTGCATCGATGAACATGATGTGCTGGCCCCACCCGAGATAGAAAATTTTGATTCCACAAATGTGGCGGACATTGTGGTGCATTGCTGTGGTCAAATTAATCAAATAAATAAAAACAATATAATAAATTCAAGTGTAATTATCTTTATTCGAGTTTCTTTTTAAATTTTTACAACGAATAGCTTGAATTTCTCTCATCTTCTGCAACTGCAGATCAAATGATTTATTCTTCTGTGCGCGATATTGTCTTAATGATTTTAACTGCGATAAATACACCATATGCTCGCGCTTTGCTTTCAACCTCATATTTGCTATTTCAATTGTATGACGAGTGATTGAGCGTTTTTCATCAGCTAATAAATTCTTCATTACTGCCTTGTGCTTAGATTCCGCCATATCAGCATCGTTTTTATAAAGATCAGCTTGGTGTCGGATATATCTGTAACTTCCGGTGGCTTTACCAAGTACGGCTTCAACTCTGGTGATATCTTTGTTCTCAGTTGCGTTGGCGTGTATGCTGACCACGCTGCCTTAAGACTGTTTTCGGCTACAGTACCCACGATTTCATTTGGAGCATTCGTGTTTGCGCCAGTATATGTTGCTTCAATGATGTTAGCATCCATATCCAAGACAATGATTTGAGAATTATTCAAATCCATTTCTGTACTTATATATATACATATGCTTTTTTTACTGCGCATTAAACTCATTCCATATCACCTCCCACTCTAGGTTTTTTGAGCTTTTGTCATCACGTCGGTCTCCTTGCTGAAGACCTTTCGATGACGCAAAATAATTTCTGTGAGGCCCTCAGCTTCTATGGCCGAGAAATTTGGAGCTCGATTTTCTAATTTCTGCCTTATGCGTCCCATTTCTATGGCACTCTTTAAGTTTTTATTTTTTGAATATTTAAATTTTACTTTTGATATTTATTTTTTTATGGCACTGACATAAAATTTTGTTAACTGACCGGAGAAAAACTCGACTGGTTCGGTAAATTTATTGAAGAAATTAAAATTGATGGTCCGGCAAGTTAACGTTCCTTAAGCTGCGTTTCCATGTGATCTTTTAGTATCCTCCAGTATCCCGTATCACATAATTTTTGCTATAAGAACGAGATGAATATAAGTGGTTTAGTTTATAGCAAGTTTGACTTATCTGAAAACCATGCCTGAATATTCCAATAAATTAATCTGGAATATTAATTGCTTTTTTACGATCGCGATACCATCGTGTGCATCACAAATACTCAGAAACCTGTGCTGATCCATCGTAAAAAGAAGCCGCAATGCAACACGCTGATTCTTCTCACATTTCGGGTGGTTGCTCTGCAAGTAACATCTCAAAGTTAAGGCAATGGAAAGGGTGTGGATCTGTCTGACCTGCACTCCTATAAAGTACTGATTTTCCAAAAGAAATGAGGTGAGAAGTGAGTGAAGATGTTCCAAATATTTTATTAAATTTACAAATTTCTCCAATAGATACTTCATGCTTTTGATGTCTTGCCTGCTTCATCATTCCAACAATGGTTCCCATGTACTTCTGGGATGAGAGTTTCTTAAACTCTTGGTTTGTAGCCACAATGTTTAGTTGGTGTTTTTCGTTGTATTCTAAGCGAAAACTGGCATAGCTACCATCATACCATCATGTTTCCGCTGGGACTACAAGACTGCTGAATTCAGCAGCTACTCGCTGAACATGAACACCGCCTTTATTGATTTCTTTGCCAAGATCGGCTGGGCATACGATCTTAAATCAGTCTGCTCCGACTTCATTGAGCACCGAGTCAAGCGCATAGGCGATGCAACATAGTATGGAACATATTATGCTACCTGGGGTGGGGCGATAAGGACCAGCCAAAGGAAGAAATCAATCATGCACTCATAACACACAAAACGGATGATTAAGAGCCTGAACAGAATCAAAAACCGTTTCGACCGACGATTGAAACAGAATAGATTCTAAGTCTGCGATTTATCGTTGCGGAAAACGAGCTGCGGTTTTTTCTACATTTTGCATGTATTTTCCAACGACGCGACGATTTTTGATTCTGCTTAGGCTCTGAACCAGCAGCATACAAAATTAAGCCAAAGAGCAAGAGCGAGCGAGTGAAGGAAGCCTAAGCGAGTGGAAATTTTACTAAAAATGCTCACAAAATAACCTCGTCTTGGTGTCTCTGCCTGTGTTAATCTGAATGGAATTTTTTGTTGTATTCATTTTAAGCATTGTCTCTAACAAAAGTTTTCTAACTTGTAGAAAAACAACAGTTTATACATATATTGCATTTAATTTTTGCTTAAAGCTTCCTAAAACAAAATACTAATTTATAAATTATAAATTAAAAAATAGCATAGATTTCCATATATGCTTTAATACAATTATGTATATAAATTTTATAAATAAATTTAAAACATTTATTAAATAACAAAATGTATTTTTTATATTAATAAAATACTTTAAATCCAATTTATTGTGTATTTTCCGACTGCATCTTTAAAATTTGTGTTTCTGAAATTCCCGAATATTTAAAATTGTTATACAAATTGACATAACCGATATATTAAAATTCTTATAAATACGTCAAAAATGTATCTTTATCTAAGACTATCTGATATAAAAAGTGTAACTCGGGGTGGGAGAGTGGTTGAGCGGTAGCGAAAGAAATAATTCTTGAAGGAAAAGTATTTTTTAAAAACTATAAAAACATGTTAAAAAAATAAAATTGTTCAAAAACCATCGCATTTCTCTTAAAAGAAAAAGAAAAAGAACAACAAATTTTGTGTCAAACTAAAATAGTTTTTTGTTACGCGCCGTTTAAAATTTAAAAAAAAAATTTACAAAAAAAATATATTTATTTATTTGAAAAACTGAAACTGGGAAAAAATTAGCATGCTTAAAAAGATTGCACCGGCTAGCCTACCTGTGGTCGTGTTCTTCCCGCAATTTCAAACGCGTAAGCACAGAAAAGTTGCATGCTTCTGATAGGCAATAAAAATAAAAAAAAAACTACAAAAGAAAAATTCCGTAATTAATGGTGTACTTCGTCAAGAAGTCTGCCATTAATTTCTCCGACTCTCGTGGCTGGGTGGTTTGCCACTTGGGCTCACTTTTCCCTCCCGTCCTGTGGTAAATCTTATAGCCCTGTATTTGTTTACCCCCGATAGTAACCTAGAGCCCCCTCTACACTTACCTCACTCACACATCCTCAGCATTCCCTTAAATGAAAAATTAGTGTTTCATTTTATTCATTTTATTAATTTTAATTTCATTTAATCATTTAGTCAAAAAAAAAACCCAAAATAATTTTAGTTTTAGTTATTTTTCTTTTTATAAAACAAAATATAATATATTAAAATCTAAAATATAAAATATAATATATAATAAATATATTTTAAATATAAATAAAAATATACTTAATTTTTATCCGTGGCCACGGTTGCTGTCCGGCTTTCATCGCTAGTTGATTGTTGTTGTTGCAGCTCTTGTGTATTCGTATATGTAAATTTTTGTATATATGTATCATACTAATGTGTGTTTATTTTATTCGATTCCATTAGTTATACTGGGATGAGTTGAGCACTTTACTTTGCTCAAAAAAAAAAAAAAATAAAGACTGCAAAAGATTGTTTCATTTTAAGTTTAGCTTTTATATTCTTATCAGAAATAGCTTAAATGCTAAATGAGCAGAAATAACTAGTGGTCTTAGTTTTTATTAGCGTTTTGGCCATATTTTAGATTTTATTTAAATGCATTTTTCTTGTTTTTTTTTCTTTTACTTTATACTTCAGTCTATAAAATTACTGAGTCTACATTTTTTTTCCTTTTTTTTCCAATTAAATTTCATTGACAACTTTTAAAAACTTTTTCAGCGTTACTTCAATCAACACCTTTTTTGCTTAAACAGCGTAATAGTTACATTAAATATGGCTGTAAATAAACACTTATGTTATTTAGATTTCAGTTTTTTTTTCATTGTTTTGTTTGGTTTTGAAAAGTCGCACAAACACTTATTAAAGTTGCTCATCTTATGTTTGCACAAAAGGTTTTGCAAAATAGTAATATAAATTTTTCTTAGAAACAGATTTGCAATAGTTCAAAAATAATGATTCTTTTTTTTGTGTGTGAATATTTCATTTGTATTTTTATTCACATCAGCATTTGTACAGTATTCACTTTATTCACATTTTGTTAGATTGTTTTTGTTGTTCTAGTTCGTGTTGTGCTACAACAATAATTGATAGAATAGAATACACGAATCTACAAATCTTAATATGTATTTGTATGTGTGTAACTACATAACTTCAAATGCAATTTTATTCAATATTCTTAATCAATTTGATTTGATTTTTAACGCGTTTCGAAAAAAAAACAATATTCGATCGATTTAGCTTAGCTATTTTTTGTATGAAAGTTATTTAACTTTGGCTTTGTTTAGTCCAGTTAAATTTTAATATTAACATTTTTGTAGAAAAATAACGCGTTTTCAATTCTTGCTGCTGAGTGCATCACAACTTAGTAGTACGCACACACACACATTGGTTTTTCTTTCTTTTTTTTTTTACTTTTAAACTATTACTATTAGACAAATATAACTATGTTTATTCATAATAGAGACTGGATAACTTGTTTTTAGTATTTTTCACACAAATTTGGATGCATGATTTGACTCAATGATTTAAAGGTTTTCTTTTAAAATTGTTATTGTGTAAATATATATGTAAACTTTAAGTTTAAGTTAAAAGTCTAGGAGCGAGCATTTTTGTATCTTAATTATTAAACCATTGTTTCACTTTTGTTCGTATTAAATAAGCATTGTTTGGTGTTGTAATCAAAATTATTAGCACAAAAGTTTGGTTTTATATTATTTTTATAACAATTCAAATTTTATTTGTTTTCCATTTTTTTTCGCGCACTTTCGCACAATCATTTCCTTAACCTTTAAGGCTTGACTATCTTCCAGCAACTAACTTTGCACGCCGCCCTTAAACTCTTTAGCGCTCAAATTTCTTTTTGTGCTCCCCCGGTCGCCATGTATTACCCTCTCGCAAAGTGTTTTGCGCATGACCTAATATGGTCATGATAACGTTGGTTGCAGGTACTTTTTTTTCATGTTCATATTTTTTTATTATATGCTGCAAGCAAAAGACAAGTGTGTTGGTCAAAACTAGTTGCCGTGATTAATGCTCTCGCAAAATCTTTGCCGCATGACCAAATATGGTCATGATGGCACTTGCTGCAATTAATGTGCATATACATTTTATATATTTTTTTATTATTTTTATACGCGACAACAGAGTGTGGGATAGCGGGGGGGTATGTACACATTAATGAATGCGCAACTTGTGGAGGCATTACAGGGTGCGAAGTATTAGAAACTATTAACCCCTTTAGCCAGCCGTAACATTTTGCTTAAAAATATTACTCATATGAAAGAGTATAAAAAGTGCAATTTTCGGTTTTTATTATTTTTACAACAAAAATAAGTTTTGCTTTATGAATAATCGCCCAATGAAAAATAGCCCAATATGAACATAAACAAACATAAACAAAATATAAAATGAAAAATAGCCCAAAAAACATCAAAAATCCCAAAAAAATATAACAAAAATTAATATATTAATCAATAAATAAAGGAAAAAACAACAAGTTTAACAATTTTAAATGACCCAAAAAATGAGAAATAACCCAAAAGCAAATGAAAAATCGCCAAAAAAAATTTAAAGTGACCCAAAACAAAAAATCTAAGATCACCCAAATAAAATAAAAACATCGTTAAAAAAATGATAAATCGCCCAAAATTTCTTCATACAAAATTGGGTGATTTTTAATTTTTTTGGGCAAATTTTAATGTTTTGTTTTGGGTTAATTTTTAATTTTTTTGGTGATTTTTCATTTAATTTTTTTGGTTATATTTCATTTTGATGATTTTTCATATTCTTTAAAAAAGGTTTGGGTGATTTTTCATTTGTTTTGGGCATTTTTTCGTTTAAGTTTTTGGTCCATTTTTCATAAGCAGGATTTTTTTGGGCGATTTTTCATTGGGCAACTTTTCATAACGCCAAGTTCAAGAATATTTAGAAAATTTTTAATGCAAATTTGTCCATCAATGGTTGATAAACAAATTTACATTAAAAATTATCCAAATGTTCTTGAATTTTATATTTAAAATAAAAACTCCCTGTTCCAATTCCGCATAAAAACAAATCGCGATAGGTCTGATTATGTTCCGACGAGAGACGTAAGGAACCTACATGTTTGATGATAGTCCATCCAGTAGTTTTCACGTGATGGGCGAACAGACAACAATTTTAATAATCACATTTTTAGAATCTGCATCCTCAAAACATATTCAATGCACAGATTTTCTTATAGTTTTATTATATGTATAGATTATGGTTTTAGCAGCGCGGGTTTGCTGATTTATTAGCATAGAAGAAAAACAAAACTAGTTTAAACCGGCTCTTTGCATCCCCTAGATACAGCAGAAGTGACATCTTGGAATACTTGCCATTCAAAGTGTACTGACGGTGCACTCTCATATGATACGAATTGATAATCGTTTGTCATGCATTGGGAACGTATTCCAAGATGCCACTTTTGCGTTTCATAAGTGTCACGTGCGGTCTTTTTGGTAAAAGCACCGTCACCAGAATTCTGAACATACTTGCTAGCTGGCGTTCGCGTAATGATGCAATGCGTTCGGGATGAGGCCAGCTTGATGAATTCGAGCGCATGCACAGGCGATGGCGAGCCAGCAATAAAGAAGTTGCTTGTGGACTGTCACTTAACAGAGCGTTATGCACTTCAGCTTCATTGACACCGAATAAATAACAAACCTCGGAGACAGCATAAGTATCAATAACATTGTCATGAAGGTATTGGTTTGCGTTGAGAACAATTAAAAATAGTGCAAGTGAACAAATAAAAATAGGTAATGAAATGGCTCCACTCATGAATTATAAACCATCACCCTCATCTGATACAATTTGATGCTGCGGTCGCGACGAATAAGACACTACATTGCCCTCGGCTGTTCATGCTATTGGCTTCAATAATTATAATACATTTTTATTTTCGTTTCAAATTGGCCACAATCTGCTGCAATTCGTTTATTTTATATTGAGTAGCAAAATATTTTTTACGAGTTGTCAATAGCTATAAAAATGCTTGTCAAATTTATAGCAAGTGATAGACTTTTATAGGAAAAGTTCAGAAAGTTGAACTTTTTCTATTCTCTAGTATCTCATGAAATGATAGAGGATATCACATGCTATAAAAATATAAAATTTATGCCTGTTTCACACTCACTTTAGTCAATTCCGTAAGATAGAGTTTGCATGCTCTTTCTTTCTAACTAAAAATAAGATAAGATAAGATACTGATAGATCACATGGAAACGCAGCTTTAGGCTTTTGAAGTTCGGTAAAGTTATCGAACGTTAAGGCGAATTTACACGATTCACTATCATCGTTCACTTTGGATGAATCATCTGATTTGTAAAATGTAAATTGAGTTTCATCTTTAAAATGAAGATGATTGTCATCCACATTGAACAGTGAAAGAAGTAGAAGGTCTTCCTACTTTTGATGAAAGTGAAAGCAAACCGAACTGATGTGTCTTTCGTACTAAAACACAATCGAAAGGTGTTAACATAATTTCAAGCAGAAAGTTTATATTTTTTTTATTTAATTGCTGAATAGCTTTTATTTATTTAATTTTTTTAAAAGTCAATAAAATTAATCAGCCAACGAATATATTTTGACATTCAACCCCGAATCATCCATCAAATATCTTATTTACACTTTGAATAATGTAAATTAAAAATTGATTCACTGTCATCGTTCAATGTTCACTATCATCGTTTTGAGTGAAATGTGTAAATTCGCCTTAAAGCTCGATTTGCCGGACCGTGAAGAAAACGGCCCTTAGAGTTATTTTTTAGTTCAGTTCGTTCTCATCTAGGTTACAATGATAATCCTTCCGTTAAACAGTTTAAAGCTGCTTATAGGAAACTAATTATTAGATGCAAAATTAGAGAAGGGGGCATAGGTAATTGCATAACATTAGAAAAAATTTAAATTTTAAGTTAAAGTAGTTCCAATGCCATCAAAAAGAACAATTTCAATTCATTCGACTCTAAGCAGGAACTACTTTTAAGTATTTACTACTCACGTAGTAAAGTATATTGCAGGGTTCGTTGTGTTCAAATTGAAATCTATTTTGAAGTGCAATGAATGCAAAATAGATTTGGAAGAAATTATAAACCCAGAATCATTAGTTAAATTTAAATCGAAAGGATACTTGAAAATTCCATCGAATTCGGTTGAAGATGCTTGCATTATTGAGGAAAAAGAACTGCGTATTTAAACAAAATTATTAGATGAAAACAAATCTATCTTGCATAAAATGTAATTTAACCGGATTTTGTATAATATACAACTCTCCCTTGTAGGAAAAAATATATTTGAGGGACACATAAAGCCTTCCGGACATTACAACATTGTAATCAAATCTTAATTTGGAATATTTTTGGAAACCAGATATTTTTATATCACAAAAAAAATTAATGAAAAGCCAACAATGAGGCAAAAACTACATATAACTATTTATTTTAAGGAAATTAAAAAAAAAAATGAAGAATGAAGCATGCATTTATTTAATTCCTCTTTTATTTTAATGCATGCTCATATTATTAGTTAGTTATAATTTTAGTAAATTAGTTAAATTTCTTATAAAATATGTTTTTTATTACTACATTGCACTATTATTTTTTTATATTTTTAAACAGTGTAATTAACAAAGTGTAGGCGAATTTCACTCTCAAAAAATCACGTCGCTTACACGTTGTCAAATCCCGAATGCGGCCCTGAGTGATTGTTTCTGTATTAGTGTGAACATACACCAGTAAGAAAAATGCCGCACTTTTATTTCAGAACACCACTTCCTTATCTCTTATTTGTATGGACATAAGCATGATAGAACTACCAGGTATTATTATTTGCTGAAATTCAGCTGGGGATAAACTGTCATTTTGGGCATATAGTGTCAAAACGAAGCGAGTAGGTGCAAACAATGTTTCTTCTTGTATAAATAATACAAGTAATATTATACAAATAATAAAATGAAAAAACGACAAACAATTATTGCCCCTATTATGTACGTATTATGTATGCGATGGTATGCGATGTTGACTCGCTTCAACTACATTTTTTCCATATAACGTATTGCATATATTTTAATTGAACCATGTAGTTTGCTACCATCTATTAAGAATTTTCAAACGACGTAGTTCAACTGAAATGTATGTAATAAGTTATACGAAAAAAAATTAGTTGAATCTAGTCAACTTAAGTTGAGTTGTAATACATAATAGGGGCCTATGTATCTTGTCTTTGAACTTGATATAAGCCACGTGATAAACATTGACAAATAGCAAGTTTTTGCTTCATTGCACCAAAAGTTAGGTTTCTGCATAAGAGAAACAATATGAAGAATATGGTTTAAAGTTTTAATGTTTGACAGCAGCAATATTTTTCTGACAATATTAATGCAAATGTATGCATGCAGTATTAACGGTAATGTATGCATGCAGTATTAATGACAATGAATGCATAGAGTACTACTAATTCCCCATGCATACAGCAGTCGTAATTGTGCGGGTACACATGCTCTTGTTTGACATCGCCATGTAAAATGGAAATAAGCTTGCATTTATGCTGGCATGCATACAAACGTCAAACGTATGCCTACATCATCAATGCTGTATGCATGAATGTATTTACTGGGATGTGCTTCATGTGTGCCGACCACTGAACTAAACATTTATGGACGTAAACACAACAAGTAGAGACTTGTCCATGTGTCGCTGTCACAAGTAGCAGCGCTCGTCGAATCGCGTGTTCAGCTAGCCGGTGGGAAAACAATCGACGAGCTACTATGCTACTTTGTTGCACTCGCATAACTGCAAAAAATATTATAGTGCAAAATTTAGTCATATTTTACTAGAGGCACACGTGTTACTCAATTTAACCAGTTATCTCATAATTCTACATTGTTTCTTGCTGATAAAAAATTACGTCATTTTTGCGAGAACGCCCTCTCCCCCACGTGAGATTTAGTGAGATTCTGCTTAACCATTAATAAATGCCTCACGTAATTAATGGACGCCCCCTAAGCTTTTATAGTTATTTATTTTCTTACAGATTTCTTTGAATACTTGAATTAAAATGGATTAGCGCCCTAAGGTTGGAAGCTATAACTGGATACTTTTATATAAAAAAAAGCCAATGAAAAGCCGACAGTTAAGAAAAACTACACAAAACTATTTCTTTTAAAGGAATTTAATTTGTTAATTTTGGTATGAATTTAAGTTGTCTAGTTTTTGTGTTATTTTAATATCAATCAAATAGTTTATAAAAAATAGTTTCTTGGAATGCATTATTAATAAATCATTAAAAGTAGCTTTTTTCATTTGACTAATGTTTTTCTCTGTAAAAACATCGGTAACACGCCATATTTTATAATGGTGCTATATAAAAATTACTTAGTAAACATACATCTAAAAAACAAAAAATAGTTTACGCCTTTCTTTGCTATACAACCGAATGCGGCCCCATAGAAATAAAAGATAATTAAATGGTGTTCTACTCACATACACTATACGTTGTAAGGACTAAATTTGTCACCAAATTTAGCTTAAATGATGAAATCAATATTTTTACTTCTAGGCTCGAGCTACAGAAGTCACACCGTGACCAAATAATACGCGAAAGTGCAATCAGACCGCCCAGAGGCGGCAGCACGCCGACGAGCAAAACCACTTGCTACGACCACCCAGCAATCCATATTGGATAAAAGAATCCCGGGAGAGACGTCTGCATAGACGCGCGCATGATACCTCCAGCCTGGCGCCATATTTTCTATATCTATTGTAAATATTTCATTGCAACCTAGGTACTGAAACCATTAAAACTTGAATTTATCTATGAAAGAATTTTGTTTAATTTCGATTAAAGACAGGTACGGCAACTTCGGGTTACTACCTATGAAGTTGCAGCTCTAACACCATAAAAATCAAGGTTGAGTCAATTATTGCGTGGGTATTGGCCAATTAATCATGGTTAATTGCCCAATGCAACACACTGCATCGCGAAGATACGGTAAAATAAATAACATCAATGAATAATATCTCGAACGATGAATTGCAGTTTTAGCCATGAAATAATTGACTTTAGCGTTAGCAAACGCTAAGAGGTAGAGTTAGTGACTATATTTACCTTACTTAAAAGGGGTTAATTAATTCTCCAACCAATCGTCATTAACGTTATCTGAAATAGAAAATTAAACATAAAATCAGCCGTACCCAAGTATGGCATTTGATTCTATTTAATCAGAGCATGAGTGTTTGGCGCACCAATGGGCCTTTCAGGGTTAAAAATAAAACCAACCATCAATTGCGCATTTAAATAGACATAGAAAAAACAAGCATAATTCATTCTTTGTTTTCTCGTACATAGGGAAAATCAGGCGATTTCGTAACGGGACTTAAATGAGAAGTTGGGCATAAGATCGCATGACGACACCGAAATAGCACGAAGCCATAGAAGATTCGAGAAGCTGAGAGGATGCCACCGAACAGTACCGAAGCCATCTCAGAATACGACGCCATCAAGAGACGAACAACAAGTTGGGAGTGATGAAGCTGGCAACCGCTGGAATCCACTCAACATGCCATCAGTAGAGCACGGCAACAAGACCCTGAGAGCAGACAACATGTTGAGAGCAGTGAATTCTGCAACATCAGCATAGGAACGACTGAAATAAAGCAGCGAGGAACATGTTGCACTGGAATGAGCATGTTGCCCATTCCAGTCACAAGAATGTTGCCAGAGAGGGCAACATAGACAAGACTAGCAGACAACCATTCGGCCAGAGAGTGTACTGCTGAAACATCAGCCAGCAACACTATGCCGAAAAGTATATTAGAGCGAGCCGAGACTCAAATCGAGGAGTCTTTTGTCAGACGTGAAACAGTATAGATCAATCAGTGAAGTCAATATAAATTTAAAACCATCAACAAGCAGTCGATAGTAATTTCTACACCAAGGATAGAAGTCAAGTACTAACAGCTGCTAATGAGCTACCCAGACCAAAGATATCATCGCATATTTCACAAGGATCATCAGGATCTCAACTGGACATCACGGTCTATTCTACAACGAACACGTGTTGGTGAGGTGAACCCAGTGAAGAAGTGTGTGTGCCAGTGTACATAATAAAGTTCAAAGTGAAGTGCATAGTGTGAAAAGTGACATCCTTTCCCCAATCCTACCTTTCCTAACAGCAGAACGTGGGTTATATTTTTTACTGAATCTGCGAAAACAACCTATCTTCCCATTCTTAATTTCAACCAGTACGCGGGCCCCATTACTCGTGCTGGGAGAAGTATCCTACTTCCTGTAGGTGAGGTCCCTTTTCGTTATTAGATAGAGGTCTTTCCTATCTACCCCCTAAATACCCAGGCACCAGAAGCATTAACACACAGCTTTGAATTAGCAAATCAAGGGTACAACTTCACTCGCTGGTAACATCGGAACCAACCGACAATACGCAGACCCCAACAACATCGCTGAACAACGATTAAAACCACCTCGAACCCATCATCAATCCACGCTTATGCCGGATTTGGTGATATAAAATCATTTTTATATTATTTTATTATTATTATATTATTAATTAGTGTTACTCATCCCAACATCTTGCCGTAAAAATTTCTAAAGTAAAGTTTGAAATAAATTAATGAATTCAATAAATTGATTTAGCAACTCATGAATAAATCTAACTATAAATTCTTATCAACCGGATTTTAATCATCCCAACCTAATATAAATCAATAGAACCTTAAATAAATTCTTTACGCGGCTAGATTAATAAATAAGTTCATAAATCTATATACATATATAAAATATTCCTTTAAAATTAAAGCGTTATATGTCCTTACATTGAAATCTCTTTAGAAATTGTTTAACGTAACCATTTTAACAATTATAACATAGCTATAGTTTTCCCGAAAACACAAATAATTATATTGTGAATCTGTAAATCTTTTCTTTAAAGTTAACGTACAATCATTTTATTACCCAAGTGTATATTGAACAATGTTATTACCAAATTAAAGACTTGTAAATAAATATAATTCTCAATTGAAAATAAAAAACTCTTATGATTTGGTGTCCGGAAATAGACATTTTAAAATAAATTTTGGAGCGACCCCGGACAACCACTGAGGTTATCCCAGCTATAAACGCCGGGAAAAGGCGGATCATTACAACGTGAGTAGAAGGATTTTTCGTCAATTTAGGAAGCGAGATAGAGCGTCGTTTTTTGACATAAGCCCTTAAGAGCAAAACAAATGGCGAAATAATTGTTTCCCGCCATTTGAGAGCTAGAGCTTCTGTCAAAACACAAGTTCTGCTTCATGAGCGCATTCATTCTTTAGGGTGGCAAATAAGAGGGCATTCTTTTTTTTTTTTGTATGAGGATAAGCTTTATTATTTACATATTTTTTTACAGATTTCTTTGGATACTTGACATGAAATCAAAATTGATTAGCGCCCTAAGGTTGGAAGCTATGATTAGATACTTTTATATATAAAAAAACTTATAAAAAGCCGACTATTCGGAAAAACTACACAAAACTATTTCTTTTATATTCATATTCATATTTATTTGATATTAATTAGTACAATAAAATACAATAGATCTTTTAATAATACAAAAAAATTATATGCATAATCAACAGTTAAAAAAAAATATAAATATAAAATATAAAAAAACTAATAAAAAGCCGACTATTCGGAAAAACTACACAAAACTATTTCTTTTATATTCATATTCATATTTATTTGATATTAATTAGTACAATAAAATACAATAGATCTTTTAATAATACAAAAAAATTATATGCATAATCAACAGTTAACTTAAAATTTGAATTCTTTGAATAACATAAAATACTTAATATATAATTATTATTTTAAAAGTGCAACAAATTTATATGTATAATCAACTGTTAACTTAAAATTTGACAACTTTAACTTAAAATACTAGATATATTATTTATGATTATTATTTATGATTTTAATAAATAGGCAGTCTTATAAATATAAAAAAAGATGAAACATAGTAAGGAGACAAAATAAATAATTAGAAAAAAGAAGTAATAGATAGTTAGATGTTTGAAAAGTATAACATATCATAAGACTTAAATTTATTCGTGCTGACAACATATTTTAATCTAGAAGGTAAGGAAAGAAGAAAAGTCGCTTAGTATGTAAGGAATAGAATTTAGGTATTATGAGGTTGTGTGTTCGAGTAGAAACACTGAAGCGGAACTTCTCATAGAGGTATGCGGGAGTTTTACAAGAAATTAATTTATGCAAAAATAAACAATTTCTCGCATTTAAGTAGTTTATAATACTACAGCCTAAAATGCTTCTACTCTCTTCAGATACATGTTCAAAGCGTCTCAAGCCAAACACGTATCTTGCTGCATCACTAAAGGCAACCTGAATTTTATGCGAAGAGTGCGAGTTAAGATTTCTGTATATTAATTCTGAGTAAGATATGATTGGAAGTATTAATTGTACAACAAGCCTCTTTTTTGTCTCAATCGGAGTAAATTTAGCAGATATCGTAAGCATCGAAGCGTGTAGTAAACTCGTTGAACAATATTGTTAACATGATCAGAGGATGAAAGTCTACTGTTAATATAAAAACCTAAACTTTAAAATTTATCAACCATTAGTAGACAATTATTACTTAAAAAGATCGGTGGTATTTGTTGATTGTCAAGTTTATCCCTGGAGATAGGAAGAACATATAATTTTTTTGCATTGAGGCATAGATCATTGTCTGATGCCCACTTTGCGATTGCAGTTAGGTCTTCAACATTAGTTTAGTCTACAACATATGTCCTCAACAAGTCCGATGCGATTGGATGTATATAAATGAATATCGTCAGCATATACATGCATTCTTACGTTATTGCACTCTTTAAAAATATCATTAATAAAAATGCAAATTAATAAATGCAAAATGCAAAGGCCCAAGAATTGAGAATTGGGGCACACCAATTTTAACATCGTTATAATCGGAAAAACGGTTCCCAATCTTTACTTTTTGCTTTCTTCTCAAGATAGTTGGCAATAAAGTTAAAATCACTACTAGTAAAACCAGACATACACTTAAGTTTTTTTACTAAAACAAAATGGTTCACAGGGTCAAATGCTTTAAAAAATCCAAAAGACATAACAAAGTAACATGATTTGCATCATAAAGTGAACGAATATCATCAAGAACTTTTAGCGTTGCTGTTGCACAGCTATGCCTGGATCGAAAGCCAGATTGGTATGGTGATAGGAGATTTTTTGATTTTAAATACTGATTAATTTGGCCAGCCAAAATAGATTCATAGATTTTGGAAAGAGTAGATTAAAGAACAAAAAATCATTAAAAGTATTTTTTTTCATTTTACTAATGCTTTCCTCTTGTAAGGAACCTTCTAGGCTGGGGTGTCGCTCGCCGACACCAGGGTTCTTGACAATTATTTATTTAACTATGGCACCAAGTCAAAACACCCGCTTGTTACACGTTACAACAGCTTTATTATTCAGTATTTCTTAATCTACGTATACAAATCAGCTACTATTTGAATAACTTATGAATCTAGCCAAAATATATTAAAGTTATTAGTGGTAAACTTAATTTTAATATCAAAAATGGATTAAGTATTAATCGCTCAGTTTATCTGAATGAGTATCGGTTTGATTACTATTATTACGCGGTTATCCTTGTTGACATACGTTATTACCGCACGGAAAACAATGGGAGTGAAAATATAGGGTGGAATTGTGAGACAAGGGAAGAAAATTATGGCGGGAACTGGTTGCGATGGAACGACTATGAATCCCAGTTCAGGCCGAAATTCAAATTGAAGATTCGGTTAAGTGATAATAAATTAACACTCTGAAAGTTGTGGCGGGAACTGGTTGCGCTGGGACGACTATGAATCCCAGTTCAGGCCGAAATCGAATTGAAGATTCGGTTAGGCAATCACAAATTAACACTTTGAAAGTTGTGGCGGGAACTGGTTGCGCTGGGACGACTATGAATCCCAGTTCAGGCCGAAATCGAATTGAAGATTCGGTTAGGCAATAACAAATTAACACTTTGAAAGTTGTGGCGGGAACTGGTTGCGCTGGGACGACTATGAATCCCAGTTCAGGCCGAAATCGAATTGAAGATTCGGTTAAGTGATAATAAATTAACACTCTGAAAGTTGTGGCGGGAACTGGTTGCGCTGGGACGACTATGAATCCCAGTTCAGGCCGAAATCGAATTGAAGATTCGGTTAGGCAATAAAAAAAATTAACACTTTGAAAGTTGTGGCGGGAACTGGTTGCGCTGGGACGACTATGAATCCCAGTTCAGGCCGAAATCGAATTGAAGATTCGGTTAAGTGATAATAAATTAACACTCTGAAAGTTGTGGCGGGAACTGGTTGCGCTGGGACGACTATGAATCCCAGTTCAGGCCGAAATCGAATTGAAGATTCGGTTAAGTAATAACACAAATAAACTAACACTTTCTAACGTTGCGCGGTAATAGCTCTAACTGCTTCCAAACGACGCGAATTTACTTTCATTCAGATACCCTGGCACCAAAATAATAAATAAAATCAATATGCTCGTTACATCAATACTTCAACCATGTTACACTCTTTCGATGTTGTCTATACTATGCCTGTGTCTTTGATGGTCTCTGCCGCTGCCTCTGTCGACGTCCTTCGCACTGTCGACGTGCTCGTTGGTATCTGCCGCTGCTTCCGTCGACGTTCCTTCTTCGTCTCTGTCGCTGCTTCTGTCGACGTTCCTTCTTCGCCTCTGTCGCTGCCTCTGTCGACGTTCCTTCTTTAGCCTCTGTCGACGTTCCTTCTTTCGCCTCCGTTGCTGCTTCTGTCGACGTTCTTTCTTCTCCAGCTGTTTGATCTTTCTTTGTTACTTAAAATTAAACTTTAATTTGCACAAGCGGAGCTGAACACGTCTTATCGTCTTGGTGGTTGGTAGGAACTGACTCCTCGTTACTATTTTAAAATTAAACTTTGTTGGCACAAGCGGAGCTGAACACGTCTTATCGTCTCGGTGGTTGGTAGGAACTGACTCATATTTTCCTTCAGATGGCCCTTTAAAGTCCTCTGGCTGCTGGCGGCCCAGCCTCATGTTGCGGCAACATCTCTCTCACACGGTGGCAACAGACGCTCCGTTCGGCGTTCTGATTGGCCAACAACGTCGTGTGATGTTGCGGTCTCTCCTGTAAGTGCTCACCTCGCCATTGCAGTACCGTTGACGTGCCGAAAAGAAAAGAAAATAACAAATGAGTCATACTGCAGTAAAATTACCCTGTGGTAAAATCTAGGCATATGCCTTGGTAACTATATATGAAAAGTCTAGTCTTTTTAAGCATAATACGCATGTTTTAAATTTTAAATTCATTACTTAAGTTTATTATTTTTATCCTAAAATTCTAATTTGTCAATAATAATAATAATAAAAGAAAATGTATTAATTCTAAAAAAAAATAAAATAGAGAAAGATAATTAAAGGTGATAAGACTTAGCTAAGACTGGCTGTCGTGTTCCCTCTCAATCTCTGCTTCCCTCCCTCGCTTAGGCCGTTATGACATGGTGGTCTGTTGGCCTGTGAGTGGTGGACGACCCAGTGGTAAATATCTGTAAGGAAAGAGAAGGTGATTTGATGCTAACATGTAAGGGTAAAACTTGGTAAAAGTTTTAGTTCTTACACTCTTTAAAAAAATCGGTAAGGCACCATATTGTATAATGGTGCTATATAAAAATTACTTAGTAAACATACATCTAAAAAACGAAAAATAGTTTACGCCTTTCTTTGCTATATAACCGAATGCGGCCCTGTTTGAAAGTTTTTGTGTATGTGTCAACTTCATTGTGTTTGTAAAATACTTCAATTCACTTCAACTACACCGCTTCCTTATATTTTATTTCTATGTTCGGCCCTGTTTGAATGTTTTTGTGGTTGTGTCAACTTCATTGTGTTGGTAAAATACTTAAATTCACTTCAACTTCACCGCTTCCTTATATTTTACATCAGTGTCGGGCACATTTTAAATTCCCAAACACACGTGTTTGAAAACAAAATGCTGCTTGAGCGACGTCAACACATGTACACTATAAGCATCTTCGTGTGGCTTTCAATCGTGTGCGTTCGGCTGTTACTTTGTTTTGATTTTTGCTAAGCAAATCAAGTCAGTTGATGTTGAGCACTTTCTGTTGTTGGGTCTGGCTGCGTAATTTTTCAAATGCACAGATAAAAATGTTGCCTGAAGAATGGGAAAATGATTTCTATTTGTAACGTGCTGTCAAAAACGCAATTCACGAAAAAAAAGTTGAAATATTTTCAACTTCTCTAGCGTAAATTGCGTTTTCTCAACGTAACGTTCACAAGCATTAAACTCGTTCCCATTAACTTTTACATACTTAATAAAATTCCGCCACCGAGTAGACGGACGCAAAACACATCTGCATCGATGAACTTAGCTTAAAACTGACGAACTCCAAGTTGCTCTTCGTTTTTCTCTGCTTCACACACAAGCAAAGAATATGATAATATGTGTGTGCCCATCAGTGTTTTACATCTATGGTCTGCGTTGTAAAAACTTTACGATACAAATATCAAAACGGACGACCTCAAAAGGGGTCTTCAAACGATACTAAATGACGGATGTACATGTAGTTCGATAAAGTAACGGGACTTTTTTCGTTGCCCCTACACACATCGGACTTGTCGGATGGACTTAATTATTTTTTAGCTGCCGAAGAGTTAACATCGAGTGAAAATATTGTTTTTAACATTTATTTTCATATTTTTCACTTTATTTCAAGCCATCATGATTTTAGATAAAAATAAAAAAATTTGCGTCTAAATATAACATTTGTTACGTTCGGCAATTTTGCCTCTGAAAAATGTTGATCAAATGGCAAAATGCACTTAGTTCGGTGGTCACGCACACAATCGGAGCTATATGTCGGACGTACTTAGCAAAAAGTCAAAAATTTTTGTCTTCCATAATAATTGATTATTATCAATAAAACAATTTGAGCAATAAGTGGTTTTTATTAGGCAGTTATAAGCTGCATAAGCTGCATATGTTGTCAATAAATTTGTAAGTTGTTATATTCAAAATGATTTCTGAAATTTTATTAATTAAATATTTGTTACTCTTGTTCCAATTCACAAGTTCTTACCTATCATTGATTTTTTACCGGCTTCTGGTGAGAAATTAATTAACTTTCGTAAAACGAAAACAACTTCTTCATCATAAAGGTTTGCCACCTCGTTTGCTCACCTAAATCAAAGAGCAAATATATCTCGTCTGTGCAAATTGATTGGTAATAATTTGAGCAATAAGTTATTTTTATCAGGCAGCTTTTGGTCATAAGCTGCATATGTTGTCAATAAGTTTTAAATTTGTAATTTTCAAAATGATTTCTGAAACTTTAAGAATGAAATATTTGTTACTCTTGTTCCAATGCACAAGTTCTTACCTCTCATTGATTTTTTACCATCTTCTGATAAGAAATTAACTAACTTTCGAAATACGAAAACAACTTCTTCATCATAAAGGTTTGCCACCTCGTTTGCTCACCTAAATCAAAGAGCAAATATATCTCGTTTGTACAAAAGCTTTTCCATTCAAATTGATATAGCTGATAAACTTATACTCTTTATACTATTTATAATGGTATTGCCCATTTACATGAATCTTCATAATATATGAAATAATAGAGGTATTCACTATCCAGTGCAATTGAGCACGAGCAAAATATTCATGCTTTTATGCACTTAAAAACAACAAATTATACGCATAAGTAACACCTTTCTATTTTCCATAAATGCACAGCGTCAACCCTGGTGCATAAACACATTTCGTGCATGTGCTTATTTACCAGCTGGCATTTGACGCGTGAAAATGTAAGAAAAACCAAAAATATTTAAATGCAGCAAGAAATAGACCATTGATGACATTTACTAGTTGATTGTTTAAAGCAGCCTGTGGTTTTATGGTACGGTTGATATTTTTATGGTCTATTGCAAATTATCAGTTTAACAAGATTTTCATATGTATATGTTAGAAAAGTGTTACATGATATCTTGGGTGCAGCAAATTTCACAAAATCATTTACTCTTTTTCTTGGCATATCAATCTTTAACCCACAAAACAACACTATGTTTATGTTTGAATCAGCTGATTTTCCTGCTGTGGGGTCTAGTGTGTAAGCGAGTTCTATTAATTTTTCCCCCTCAACACCTACACTATATTTGGCACCCTTCTGGGGGCTCCCATACAAAATACACAAAAAATGTCTATTATGTCTATTATAGCCCTTATTATGACCCTTAGGAGGGTTAAAAGTATGATCTGGTCCTATTAATTAAACTCCATCTGCCACCATTCTGGGGGTCTTCATAGAAAAAATATACAAAAATGGAAAATATTGTTCGTGTACACAAAAACGTGACGAATGACACAGTTTTTTTTCACGCAGACTCGACATTTTTCTACTACACTCGAAACTCTAACTCTCAATTAATTTTTCGGCATGTTCATACTTCGTTTATGAAATATTTTCTTATGAAGCACCTGATGCTGACAAATAAAAAGTGTGGTGTGTTCACGAAAACCTAACTGCACAACTACAAGTCCTAAACTGCACAGGAAAGTGCACTGAATCGATAATACCCCTATTTTGTTATGCAGTGAGTGAGCTTACTCATCGTGGTGTGAGTTCGCTAGCAGCAAAGAAACTTACTATTATTTGTTCAAAGTAAAAATCAATCTGTTATTTATTCAATAAGCAACAATTCAAGAGCTAAAGGATGAGATAATTCGGCACATTAAGGTCATAGAACCTCAATTATGCCTCAGCGTCATCGAAAATTTGGACCAACGGATAGAGGTATGCCGCCGAGGTCGCGGCAGCCATTTGGCCGATATTTTGTTTCATACATAATTAAACCATACCAAATTTGGTTTATATATATATAAATATATAATTATCATAATAAAAAGAAATGACAATAATTTCTTAAATAATTTGTGTTTTATTCAAAATCAACATCGGCCCTTAAAATTTAACCACCCTTTATTATTATGTATTTATATTATATTATTTATATTATATGTATATAAATTTCAATAGGATATATAATAAAATTATATTTATATCATATTAAATACATCAAAATTAAGGTTTTTTTCTTAATGACCTTGTTATTTATTATGTTGATTTTATATGATTTAAATACAAATTCTAAATGTTTGATAGTTAAAATCATACTTAATTTTAAATACAAATTCTAGTTGTTTGATAGTTTAAAATCGTTTATTGAGCTTAAGGTCAAAGTTAGAACAGTTAATTGTTCTAATGAATCTTTCCAATGAAACAAAAACAACAACAACGTATTTTCAATATAAAAAGGAGCAAATCACTATCTGATTTTATTGCAACTTCGGCCATGCTAAAGGCTTCATCAGAAATCTTTGTGATGCCGTGCAAGCGGGCACTAGCGCACTGTACCACAGAGGCGATGAGATTTGAAGTGTAAATTTCTCAGTTTTTCTCCCATTTCATATTTGCACATTTGCTGTTGTATTTTTGCTTTTCTTTAGTCTTTATGCTTATGTTATTATTATGGGTCCAACAGTCTGCTGGAAGTCTTCCACTAACAAAGCATGGTTACTGAAGTTATTTTTAGATTTTTGCTGATATATTTTCAGCTTGTTTCTGTTTGGTCGTGCTCTACCATATGATAAAAGTTTGTTTCTAAATGACCTTGTTGTTTATTATGTTGATTTTATATGATTTGAATACAAATTCTAAATGTTTGATAGTTTAAATCATACTTGATTTTAAATACAAATTCTAATTGTTTGATAGTGCGCGCTTGCACGGGCATCACAAAGATTTCTGATGAAGCCTTTAGCATGGCCGAAGTTGCAATAAAATCAGCTAGTGATTTTTTCCTTTTCATATTGAAAACACGTTGTTGTTGTTTCTTTGGAAAGATTCGTTAGAACAATTAATTGTACTAACTTTGACCTTAAGCTCAATAAATGATTTTTAACTATCAAACAACTAGAATTTGTGTTTAAATCAAGTATTATTTAAACTATCAAACATTTAGAATTTGTATTGAAATCATATAAAATCAACATTCATCAAAATTGTTATTATATTACTTTAAAAACATAAAATTTTAAAAAAGTCTCACCAATTATAAAATCCCACGATTACTCCATGAAAATCTTTGTTACCATCGAAATACAAGAAATACTCACATAATAAAATTTCTCAACGAAATTGCAACCCAGCATTGGTATGGAATGCTACACGCACGCGCTAGTAGAAAAATTTTCTGCTCACAACTTTGTTCATACCCCTGCAAGACAATTACTGGTCAAATAACCAGTTATTTAACTCATTGAAATTTTGGTTAGTTTGCAGAACAAAGTTTCTATCGGTTTTTTAAACCAATGTGAAAAATCTGACTGAAACTCATGTATACGTGTGATTTTCTGTCACTTTCTTAAGGAAGTATTTTAAAGACGCACACATCATATAGTTTTCTCGCTTACTCATGTCAGCTTTAACGAAAATAACAGTTACACCTAATGAATATGTGTGATTTACTGTCACTTTCTTACGCACGTATTTTAAAACCTACCGACCACATACTCTCTTGCTCCAGTTAGCTTTAACGAAAATGTCAGTTAGATCCAACTAAATCATTAGTTAACTAAAATTCTAGTTAGCTTTAACGAAAATGTCAGTAAGATCTAACTAAGTTATTAGTCAGTTAATAGCTGCGTTTTTTACAACATCCAAATCCGATTTCCATACAAACAAAATCCTGCTATGGATCTAGATTTTGTGAACTTGTAATTTGAATCATCACAGCCAGGTGGCGTATGATGGTTAAGTGGTCAGAAAAAGTACAAAGAAAAAATACGTAAGCAAATGTAAACAAATGACAGCTGACTTTCTGACTAACTGGCAGTTTTCAAAACAATTGGTAAACAAATCTGGCAGGTAGTTGTTCCGGTGAATTATAGTTTCACCTACGAGCGCCGGGTGTGAGCTGCAATTCAAGATGTAATAAATCTGATTGAATTGCGTATAAACTTCGAGCAACAATTGCTCGAAGTTTATGCTAAGGAGAAAAAGAGGGGTAAAAGTAACAAAAAACACAGATAAGTATATTGAATTACGATAAATTGGTATTTATTGAATCTTACGTTTTTTCAGAAAACTTCAAGAGACGATAAGATATGATAACTACTTAAAAATATCTTAAGTGTATAACAAAAAAGGAGTTAAAAATTGAGTGAGTTTTTTTTTAGTGCTAATTCGTTTTGGTTTGAACATAAAAGATATGAAGGCCTATTGGGCAACTGTGCCTGATAGCACCCATCCAAATATAGTGTTGTGTGTCAAAATGCCCCCCAAACCACTCGGAAATATCCCAGGCTTCACTATTTTCGGGTATACGTCTACCCCTAGCACCATGCCGACCGGAGACGAAAAAACAAAGTCGGGGTCGGCAAGCATCAAATTCGAAAATTGTGCCTCAATAGACACATCCAAACTTTGCCGAGGCGTGACTCCCGCGAAGTGACGTACAACTCTCGCTTGGGCTGTCACCGACTGGTTTGACTCATAATTAGCCCGGAGGGTTAGGGAGCAAACAACTTGAGAGCCAACCAGCATCGATGGCAACCCAGGTGCTGCTCGGAAATGATCGAGCTTTCAGCGCATCCGTCTATCAGAACACGAACCCGATGCGTGCGACCCAGGTCAATCACCTTGACTACCACCGTGGTGAGAAGCGAAGTCATCTGTTGCAGACATAGCAACGATGATGGCGAGAGCAGGTACTGAGCGCCACTATTGGAGCAGCGCCGCGTCTTGCAAGACGCTCCATTTGACTTGCTGCGCAAGCAGGGCCAAAGCGCGCGCGATTCTACTTCGTTGCGGATACAACGCGCCATTCTCGCTTTGTCTTCGTCTTTTTCAGACATCCACTCCCCCTAAACGCTCGATTCAACCTGAAGCAGATCGTACCGCGCAGCAAAACTCCCCTCGGCATTCATCCCTCACTGACGAGAAGACTGTAGAAAATCAGACCTGACTACGTCGTGCGGCTTGGTCGGTGCCAACTTTGCGTCGTCTTTAGCCTGGCCCAGATGCAGCATGGTGTGATGCGACCCATCGCATTTACTACAACGCCCCTCACTGGCATTCGTCGGTGCGTTGGTTTGGAGAGAGACACCGCGAACAATATTTAAAAAGCAGCACCAGTCGCAACCGATCCGCGAAGTTGCTGGTTACGAGCGCCTTACAAAAACGTAGTGGGTGACGGGCTAGGCAGACTCGACACTTTAAGATGATTCCAGCGGATACGGTTCCGACGCTTGACATTTTTCGGTGACTAAGAGAAACATAAAGAAATTAAATACGTTAATGTCTTCGGAACGGAACGGAGGACAACACGCACACAAATAAGAACATGGACGACTACATCTAACTACGAGATGGGTGGCAGATGAATCAATTTTACAACCGGTTGGGTAATAATACCGCGTTCAGTTCGCCGATCGGCGACACGGATACGATTGTCGGAGCCTACATAAGTCTTCATGACTCTACCTAGGCGCCACTCAGAGGCCGAAAGGTTATCTTCTTCGATGAACACCAAGTCGTAAATTTTTACGTTTTTTCGGGAGAATTCCGCTTATGTCTCTTGTGAAGTTCTCTTAAATAGTCGTTTTTCCACACTTGGCCGAACTTCTGGTTCAATGTTTAGTTTAGTTTTTGCCACCGATTGATAATTAATATTGAACTTTCAGCAATGTCCGGTTCAATCGGAACAAGCAAAGTACCCCCTACGAGAAAATGCGCTGGAGTTAACGGCGCTAGATCATTAGGATCTGATGACATAGGGCTCAGAGGGAGTGAATACAAACATGCATCGATACGCTACAGCAATTTGGAGAGCTCCTCAAACGTGTATTTCATATCCGATGATACCTTACGATGTGCAACTTAAAAATTTTGACACCCACCTGCCACAACCCTCCCTCCGGCGCCTGCCGGAATAAAGTGCCACGTTAAGTGTTGGTGCGCAAACTTTGACACCACCTTCTCCCTTGAATCTTTTAGAAAGGCTCTTAAATCCTCTTTAAAAGCACGGGAGGCACCCACAAAGTTGGTTCCATTGTCGGAATACATTTTCTCTGGATATCCTCGACGTGAAACAAATCTCGAGAATGCTGCTAAAAATGTGACAGTGCTGAGATCACTGGCTGCCTCTAAATGAATAGCTTTCGTAGCAAAACAGAAAAACACATAAATACACCTTCTAGTAATTAAACAGGCGCGACCAGTGTAATTTTTAATTTCATATGGACCTGTGAAATCGACCCCAGTAGTTGCAAATGGACGAGATTATTTGGTTCACTCTGGAGGAAATGAAGCCATCATTTGAGTCTGTAACCGCTTGCGGTCGATAACGCAGACCTAACAATTATGGATGATAGATTTTATCATATTCTTAACTTATTGAATCCAATATTGCATCCGAAAAAGGCGCAATACAAGCTGGCTCCCAACATGAATTGAAATTTCATGGGTGAATTTCACAAGTAACGTAGAGTATTGGCAGTCATACGGAAAAATAACAGAATGTCATTCATTATAAGGTATATGCTCAGACCCTGCTAACCGGCCATCGACTCGAAGTATATTTTCGTTATATAGAAAAAGGGTTAAGATTTAAAATATAACTCTTTGAGTCAATCTAAGTTTTCGTTGATAACTGGGTATGCTCAGATTGATACCCCAATTTTTGACTAGCAATCACAAGTCTTCTTGTAGTTTCTTGCATATCTTGCTGTGATATCGTACCGGACTTAGAACAGAAAACTACTTTTATGTGCCGGGTGAGTTCGGTGAAAGAATCGTAAAGCGTACTATAGAGCTCGCAAGGCTCGAGGCAATGACGAAAAACGCTCTAAAACGACTATATGCTGAGCACAAGCCACATGAGCTTTTATGGTTTTTGACTCCAACGTTGTATCAAATTCGTCACTTCGATTCGGCCACGAACTGGTCTTTTGCTGCAGCCATAAGAGCCCATGCCACCACAAGAACTATTTCTAAGATGCTGTGGTTCTAGTCCTCTGCTGGCCAAATCTGCTGTATTATCCGCAGAATCTACATGACTCCAGTTCTTGGTACCCACTTTTTCAATGAATTTTGTGACTCGGTTAGCGACGAAAGTAGTCCAGGCACACGGTTGTTTTAGCAGCCACGGTAGCACAATGGTTAAATCTGTCCACAAGAACAGCTGATGGTAAAAAGTCTCTAACGTTTTCAGAAATACTTCAACCATTTCTGCCAACAGAAGTGCGACGCACAACTCGAGCCTGGGCAACGACACCGTTTTGACTGGTGCCACTCTCGTTTTTGCTTTGAGGAAGTGAACGCTTACCTTATCCAAGCGCTTAATACGAATATAAACAACAGCACCATATGCTTTCTCCGAAGCATCGCAAAACCCATGGAACTGCACCTCGTTTTCTGGCGAGAAATCTACCCAACGTGGAATTCGCACGTCGCTGACATGCGGGTAATTCTCGAGAAAAGCTTGTCAACGTTGCAAAGTAGAAGGGGCCAATTGATCATCAAATCCAATGCCATCCAACCAGACCTGCTGCATCAATATTTTGGCAATGACTACCACCGGGGCCAACCATCCTGAGGGATCGAAGAGTTTTGCTATGGCCGACAGCTCTTTTCGAAAAGCTTCGCTCTTGATCCAGTGGACGCGCATTGAAATAAAAATGGTCGGACCTGGCGTTCCACCTGATGCCAAGCGTCTTAACATTGCTCGTATCTTCCAGCTGCAGAAAATCTTCACGCAGGCAATGACTCTTCGGAATTCCTCGCAGTACGTCATCTGAATTGGCTGTCCATTTTTGTAATGAAAAACCTACTGATTCGGCCGCTTTTCCTAACTCTTCACGAGCTTGCACTGCTGTCTTCATGTCAAGGCCTCCCGCCAGTGCGTCATCTTCCTACATATGGTGACGCAAGTTTTTTGACGCTAGTGGCAAGATGCTTTCCACATCATCGGCAAGTTGCAAAAGGGTTCTAATGGTAGGAAACGGAGCACAGTTCACACCAAAAATGACAGTTTTAAGTTGAAAATCCTGTAGCTGATTCTCTGGTGAATCGCGAAAGATTATTCGTTGGAATCGTTGATGGTTCTCACTCACGAGTTATCTGATAAATTGAAAGAACCGCCACTTAAGTATAAGGAAAGTTAAATTAATTTGCAGAACTGGACCGGCATGCAGGACATCGTTAAGACTAACACCATTTGAAGTAGAGCTAGACGCGTTGAAGACCACATGAACTTTTGTAGTGGTGCTGTCAGGCTTCAAGAAGGCGTGGTGAGGCAGGTAGTAACCTGAAGATGGCCGCTGATTGAGACCAGAAGACACTTCTTTCATGAGGCCTAGAAAAAAGGTACTCTTTTAGAACACCATCGTGTTCGTTCTTGGAGGCTATATTTTTGGGAATTGACGTACCGCAATAAAGCGTAAATCACCTGAGCGGACATGTTCTGAAAAATTTTCTTTGAAAGGCAAGGTCACCACGTATCGACCATCGAGATCGGCCTGATTGTTTTGACATAATTGTCCTCACAAAACTTGTCTGTGAGATTGGACACAGTCTTTTGCGGTACCTCCTCAAGCTGCCAAAAAGACGCTAACTGCTGCTACAGTGAAATTTCACTAAAATACGACACAACAGCAGAAGAAGGAGGTTTTTGAGATGTTGTTGGAATGGAGCCGGTTAAAATCCTGCCGAAGATGGTCTCTTGAGCAATAAGTGACCCAAGAACATTTCGACGGATATCATCAAGAAGGATTTGTGGGTATAAGTGCCCACCTAATAGCACATCGACTTGAACGCTGCAATAAAAACGCTTATCGGTTAGTACAAGCTCCGGAAAAGCTTGCTGCAACAACGGATCGACTGAGTAAGTAGGAAGATTGCCTGTGATCTTGGGAAGTATCAGCGCACGTGTAGTTAATTGAGCTGTTGGATCAACAGGCGATCCTATTACCAGCGTGCATGCCTTTTACACTTTAGCAGATACCACGTTATTAAGTCCTGAGACTTGGGCGCAAGTTCGTTGAGTAGGCAGCAGAATAAGTCGCTGCATTCTCTCAGAAATGAATGTGCGTTCGGAGCCAGAATCAATAAATGCTCTGGCTGAAAAGATAGATCCTCGATGGCAAATATTAATCATCGCGGTTCCCAGAAAAATACCTTTGCTACTTACTTACTACTTACTTAGTTGGCGCTACAACCGTATGTCGGTCTTGGCCTCATCTAAGAACTTGCGCCAGCCATTTCTGTCTTTCGCTTGCTGGCGCCAATTGGAAATTCCAAGCTTCGTCAGGTTGTCCTCTACTTGGTCTTTCCAACGAAGATGCGGTCGTCCTCTTCTGCGTTGACCGCTGCTGGGTACCGAATCGAATGTTTTCTTCACTGGAGCATCGTCTTTCATGCGCTCAACATGACCAAGCCAGCAAAGCCGCTTGATTTTAATGCGCTTGTCTATATCGATGTCAGCGTACAGCTCATACAGTTCATCATTCCACCGTATTCGGTACTCGCCATTGACGCAGATTGGTCCGTAGATCTTACGAAGAATCTTTCTCTCGAATGCTCCTAAAGTCTTTTCATCTAAACTGCTCAGCGACTAGGTTTGTGATGCGTAAAGTAGGACGAGCGAGTATGATGAGCGATTTATACAGCATGATTTTCGTTTGTCGAGAGAGAGCTATGCTTCTCAATTGCCTACTGAGCCCAAAGTAACACCTGTTGGCAAGAGTTATTCTTCGCTTGATATCAATGCTGATGTCGTTGGTTGAATTAATGCTGGATCCCAGATAAACGAAGTTCTTTACAACCTCGAATGAGGTATTGTCAATGGTAACGTGGGTTCCAAGACGCTGGGACTGTTTGTTTGTTGACACGAAGTATTCCGTCTTATCTGCATTCACTGACAGACCCATTCGACTTGACTTTCTTTCTAATCTGGAAAATGCTATATAGAAAATTTTGCCACTACGTCTCAGATCAGCAGCTCGGATGATCTTTTCCATCATTAGGTTGAAAAAGTCGCACGATAAGGAATCACCTTGTCTGAAACCTCGTTTGGTAATAAATGGTGGGGAGAGGTCCTTCCCGATTTTAACTGCGCTGCTGGTGTTGCTCAGTGTCATCCTGCAAAGTCGTATTAGTTTTGCAGGAATACCAAATTCAGACATGGTGGAGTACAGGTGCTTCCTTATTGGGCTGTCGAAGGCGGCTTTGTAGTTGACAAAAAGATGTGGGTGTCGACTTGTTTTTCTTGAATCTTCTCCAAGATTTGTCGTAGCGTGAAAATCTGGTCGATGGTGGACTTTCCAGGTCTGAAGCAACACTGATGAGGTCCGATCAGTTCGTTTACAATAGGCTTCAATCTTTCACATAAAACGCTCGACAGGACCTTATATGCGATATTAAGAAGACTTATCCCACGGTAATTGGCACAGATAGTGGGATCACCTTTCTTGTGGATTGGGCAGAGCACACTGAGATTCCAATCGTTCGGAATGCATTTTTCCGACCATATTCTGCATAGAAGCTCGTGAATGCATTTAAGTAGAGCTTCGCCTCCGTTCTTGAAACAGCTCAGCAGGTAAGCCATCAGCTCCCGCGGCTTTGTTATTTTTAAGCCAAGCTATAGCTGTCAGAACTTCATCATAGTCGGGCAGTGGAACCTCAACGCTGTCATCCGCAATTGGGGTTTCCGGAACATCATCTCTATTGGCAGGATTGTTTTCAGCGTCGCCATTTAGAAGCTTAGAGAAGTGTTCCCTCCATAACGTCAGTGTACTCTGGACATCTGCCACTAGATTCCCGTTTTCATCCTTGCAGGAAGAGGCCCAGGTCTTAAAACCATCGGCAAGGCGTCTTATTTTTTCGAAAAATTTGCGCTTTTCTGCCTCTCTTTTTTTCCGCCTGAAAATATGTCTATCTTCCCTCCTCTTTTCTTTGTATCGCTCCTTAGCAGCGCGAGTTACAACCGACTGAAGGGTGGCTTTGTAGGCGGCGTCTTTCTCTGCAGTGGCGTTGCGACACTCCTGGTCGTACCACTGGTTTCGGGGAGGGCGTTGGTAGTCAATCACCTCTTCAGCAGCCGCACGCATGGAGTTGGAAATGTGTCACCTTAGCATTGAAGTCACCAAGCACGATTTTTACGTCGTGACGGGGGCAGCGCTCGTAAGCATTTTCAAGGCGCTCGTAGAAAATTTCCTTGATCTTATCGTCCTTGTCTTCTGTCGGAGCGTGCGCACATATTAGGCTTATATTGAAAAATCTAACCTTGATACGGATTATGTCAAGTCATTCGTTCACAGGTGTGAATCGCAGGACGTGGGGCCGTAGTCTCTTGCCAATTACAAATCCGCATCCAAATTTATTAATTTGAATTGTCACATTTATTATTATTATAAAGAAATTTTTCCCAATAAATAAATGAAGAAAACAATAAAAATTAAAAAGCCGACGGCAAAACACTGAGGAACTAATAACACTTTCTGATTTTTTTTTCTATTTATTGTTTTGAATATTATTAATGTAAAATAAAACACACCATGAAGTAAATCCATATTTTTTTAAATTTATTATTTAATTTCTATACACGGAACTTGCATTTTTTTCTTCACTTCAATATCAACTTGTTGCACTTGTTATTACAAATTTTTTTCTCTTACACTCACACACAAACAATTGGCAAATATTTCAGCTAAACAAACTTTTTGCCAACAACAACAACAACAACATTTCTTTCTTTTATATATATTTTTTTGTTGCTTTGTTGCTCGAAACACTACACTTAAAATGCAATTAAATGCATATATTTATCGAATATATTCTAAACGAAAATTATGCACACGATTAATATAATTATGATATTAATATAATTATCTAAATCACCTTTATATATTCTTTGGCAGCGATCGATGATTTATAAAAAAAAATTTTCTTTTTCTTACACACTACGCGAAAATATTTACGAATGCCATTGTATTTTTCATTCATTAAACTAAAACGTCAGTTTTGCTTTTTCTTTTTACTCTTATTCGCAATCAATCATTGCAGATACATGTTTAAATGTTGGCATGCATGATATATTGGCACTATGAAATCACAGGATGATTCATAAGAATTAAAAATTAAAAATTTTATATGGTTGATGTCATGACATAAATTTATGGACATAGTTAAAGAAAACATAAAATTTCTTGAAAAATTAAAGAAAAATTTAAGAAAAAGTAAAAATAGAATTTATAATGAAGAATATAAAAAGGAAAAATTGCAAAAAATTTAAAAATTAAAAAATAAAAAACGAAACAATTAAATATGGGTCTTTTGAAAATTGTAAAGATTTCATATTACAATTTAATAAAAATTATTATGAATTAATTGAAATCATAAAAAATTTAATTATACGAAAAGAGCATAAAATAGATTTGGACTTATCATCATTTTGGGAGGAATAAAATAATTTGCCAAAAATGTCAAGTTTTGACAGAAATGTAGTAGGTAAAAACCTACCAGTTTTTAAAGGAGTTTATGCAGAGTTAGAGGATTTTATAGTGAAAGCAGAATTGATTCATGATTTAGTAAAAGATGAAAATTAGGCCATTTTTATTAAGTATGTGTACAAATTTAAATAAACAACTCAAGTGAGAAGTATACTTGGACGTTTAAATAAACTTTCGACATTGATTGAGTTAAAATCTTTATTGGTGAAATCTTACCACCAAAATATTTTTACGAAAGGTATCAGAACAGAATATCAGAGTATTCTACAGGCGAATCCGCCGAAGTCTTTTAGTGAAGCGACTGAAAGATGTTGACTTTTGAACAAACTTTTTCAACAGATAGAAGCAATATTTCTAATATAAATTACAGAAATAATAAAAACTTTCAAAACAACAATTCAAAAGGCAATTACAGAAATAATAACAATTACAGAAGCAACAATTTTCAAAATAACAATAATTTTTGCCGTGAAAACGGAAATAATAATAATAATTTTATAAACAATTATAACAGAAATAATAATTTCAATAGAAATACAAATTTTACAAACAGCAACAATGCGCAGGGAAACGGATATGGCCGGGCAGAAGGAATTGTTACCCACACAGGCCAAAACTGATCCTACAACTTACTAAAAATTTAACCAATTTTATTATATTAAAGTGCAAAAATTCTAACGAGAATCTCAAATTCCTAATAGACACAGAAGCAGATATTTCTATCTGCAAGAAAAGAAGCGTGAATAAAATAGAAACAAGAAATATTTCAACAATAACTGGTATAACAAATGAAAGTATAGAGTGCATAGGCACATTATATTTAAATTTTTTAATTGAAACGGAGGAAATAACACACAATTTCCACATAGTAGAAAATGAATTTCCAATATTAACAGATGGCATAATAGGGCGTGACATGTTGAGAAAGTATATGTCTAAAATAGATTTTGAAACGTACACAGTAACATTTTTAATAAATGAAAAAGAAATAACATTACCAATAATTTTAAATTATAATAATTTTACAGTACCTGCTCGATCAGAAGCAGTGGTCCCCATAAATATTAGGGTTAATGAAGATAGTTTAATCCTTAACAAAGAAATAAACAATGGAGTTTTCATTTCAAATAGTATAATATCTGAAAATGATGTAGCACATATATAAGTTTTAAACACGACGATTAAAGAGATAAATTTAGAAGATCTTAACATAGAAACAAAAACTTTAAAAAATTACAACATATTTTCTAGCAAAAAGGCTAACAATTTTAATACACATAGATTAAAAAACTTTTAAAAACACTAGACATTGGATGCAATGAACCGGAGGCAGAAACGTCTATAATTGACATTTTAAAACATTTTCAAGATGTATTCCACCTTCCCGGAGAACCATTCTCAGTGAACAATTTTTACACGCAAGAGAGTCAAACTACTGATTCAACTGCAGTATACATTAAAAACTATCGACTTCCACAAACACAAATTCAGACAAAACAAGTAACATTGCTAACAAGAAGTCTGATCAATTTTTTGCTTGGGAGTGCACATCCAAATCGGATATTAACAAAATGATACAATTAAGGTTTGTAACAGATAGAAATTACAAGGTACCCAAATAAATATAAATAATAGAGAAGTTATTGCAAGATGCAGCGATAATCCATCCATCACACAGCTGACTTTGGAGAAACTTTCATCAAAAATGCATAGGTTAAATATAAACGAGCTCGCGTTAAGTAAAAATGATAAAATATTCGAAATCATAAGAATGGATAAATTTAAAGAGATATTTAATAACTTACATAGAAAAAATAATGAAAATTTAAAAATTTTGCTATACAATGTCCCAACAAGAATAATTCATAATGATGTACAAAATAAATTAATTGAAGAATACCGTAATTCAACTCATGGAAGACACATGGGTATTAGAAAAACAATATTAAAAATAAAACAAAAATACATTTGATAAAAAACATGAACAAAATAATAAAGAAACATATATTAAATTGCGAACTATGCAAAATAAACAAACAAACCAGACATACAAAAGAGGAATTAACTTTGACAGACACACCGGGAACTAGTTTCGAAATAATATCGATAGATACATTAGGGCCTTTGCGATTATCCAATAACTACCGCTACATATTAACCATGCAATGTGAGTTAACGAAGTATGTCATTGCCTTTCCAATGGAAACCAAAGACGCAAAGACTGTAGCCAAATCATTTATGGAGAATGTAATTTTGACCTATGGTAATTTTAAGGTTCTTAAATCAGATAGGGGTACTGAATTTACCAATGAGTTGATGTCGGAGATTTGCAAACAACTTAACATTCAACGAATATTCAGCACGCTTTATCATGAGAACTTGGGTTCTATAGAAAGAAACCACAGAGTATTGAACGAATTTTTGCAAAGATGAATGGGACCACTGGATCCCATACTTCACATTTGCTTTCAATACAACACCTCATGTTCACACTAATTACACTCCTTTTGAACTTATATTTGTCAAATTGCCAAACCTACCAAATGATAAATTAGAAAATTCAAAATGTTACAACACAGATAATTATGCGCAATAATTGAAAGTAAGATTAGCGTACTCGTTAGAAAAAATTAAAGAATTAATTAATATCGCAAAATTAAGAAGAATAAAAAATAATGCCATTTCAGCACCATTAAATATAAAAATTGGTGACAAAGTAATGATAAGAAGAATGAATAGAAAGAAAAACCAACCACCATATCATGGTCCATATATAATAACTGATACATATGGAGTAAATTCTAAAGTTAACGTAGATGGTAAAATCAAAGAATATCATAATAATTTACTAAAAAAAATGGATTTCATTCAAAATTTTCAAATAAAGTAAAAATTTATTAATTAAAACAATTGCATTGTATAAATTTTATAAACAAATTGTATTTGTATAAATTTTAATAACAAATATCATTTTTTATTTTTGAACAATTTTTAAAATAAAATATAATATATAATCTATTAAAGTTAATAAAAATAATTGAAATGTATAAAACAAATATTATATTTAAAGTGCAATTTACAAATTGAATAATTTGTTAGATTATAATAAGAAACTTTGAATTGTATAATTTTAAAAACTATTTTTATTTTTTCAAATAATTTTGATCTTAAGGATGGGGGTGTAGTGCGCACCGAGTTAAGCAACCAACTGTACGCAAGCTTATTGATTGCACTGTAACTATGTATTTTGTTATTCACCACGCACAATGACCCGTGGTTATATATTTATTTTACATTACGCACTTTCGCACTAAGTTAATATTCTGTTTCTTTCACTTGCGCAATTTTATTGTTATTATATTAGTTATATTTATTTGCATTACACTCTTACACATTAAATTAATATTTACTTTTCACTCACGCACTGTTTAAGTTATTATATTATTGAACACTATATATTAATATTATGCACATTTTTGTATATGATTTAAAAACTTATTAATACCGTTATTTAGCTTTATAAACACTGACTTTTCGAAATAAAGATCATTAATTCAACAAGCTTCAATCGGCTGACTTAATTTTTCGAAAGCCTGAGTGCATTTTTATGCCGGCTGCAAATTTAAAATCAAAACAAGTAATTAGAGCCAGTGGCGCTTAAAGCGCCGGCAACTTACTAGGCAGGTCCTTCATAAAAACAAACGAAACACATCACAAAACGATTTTTAATTTGTCTTTAATAAGTAGAAACTTCCGTTTGTGAATAAAATTCAAGCTCAAAAAATGCTTATAATTTGATTCTAATAAGTAGAAACCTCCGATAGCAAATAGTTTTTAAGTTTAAATTGCTTACAATTTGTTAAAATAACTTTTTGTTTCGTTTCTAATACGTAGAAATTTCACAAAGAAACATAAGTGGTTTTATTTTCAACGGAAGTTTCTACTTCTTAAAGACAAATTAAAAATCGTTTTGTGATGCGTTTCGTTTGTTTTTATGAAGGACCTGCCTAGTAAGTTGCCGGCGCTTTAAACGCCACTGGCTCTAATTACTTGTTTTGATTTTAAATTTGCAGCCGGCATAAAAATGCACTCAGGCTTTCGAAAAATTAAGTCAGCCGATTGAAGCTTGTTGAATTAATGATCTTTATTTCGAAAAGTCAGTGTTTATAAAGCTAAATAACGGTATTATTAAGTTTCTAAATCATATACAAAAATGTGCATAATATTAATATATAGTGTTCAATAATATAATAACTTAAACAGTGCGTGAGTGAAAAGTAAATATTTACTTAATGTGAAAGTGTGTAATGCAAATAAATAACAATAAAATAACAATAAAAAAATAACAATAAAATTGCACGAGTGAAAGAAACAGAATATTAACTTAGTGCGAAAGTGCGTAATGTAAAATAAATATATAACCACGGGTCATTGTGCGTGGTGAATAACAAAATACATAGTTACAGTGCAATCAATAAGCTTGCGTACAGTTGGTTGCTTAACTCGGTGCGCTCTACACCCCCATCCTTAAGATAAAAATTATTTGAAAAAAGAAAAAATAATTTTTAAAATTATACAATTCAAAGTTTCTTATTATAATCTAATAAATTATTCAATTTGTAAATTGCACTTTAAATATAATATTTGTTTTATACAATTCAATTATTTTTATTAACTTTAATATATTCTATATTTTATTTTATTTTAAAAATTGTAGAAAAGAACCTTAAAAAATCCCCAAAAACAACTGCGTGAAAAATTCAATGAAATATTTTTTAATTAGTTTCTAATTAGTAGAAACTTACAAAATTTTATGAAATTGGGAGTTAACAACTTATTTAAATATATTATGTACCTAGTTCCTAATACGTAGAAACTTTTTTTTATAGCAATGTGTTACCTTTATACAATACTGCTTAAAAATTACGTACAAAAAATTTTTACAATATTTCCCAAAAATAAATCAAAATTCTCAAAAAATGGGAAAAAATCCTTGAAAATATTTTCCGTAGATGACTTGGGGTTAAAAATAGTGACTTTAACTCAAGATAGTTAAAAGACCGGGCGGGAAAAGTGCCAAAATTTAAAATCGCAATATGTACGATAAATAATCCATTAACTGGCAACACTTTTTCGAGCTTGCTAAAATGTTTCGATTTAACTGCGTTCCTTCATCACGGTTATCATAAACAAGTAGCTTTATTTTGTTTATGTTCTTTGCAATGTATATAGTTAAATGTGTGATAAATTTATGGTTTAAAAATATAAAAATATTATAATATACAATTGTAATATAGTGATTTATCAAAAAAAAAAAAAAACAAAGAAATGAAAAAAAACCAGTTGTAATAACCACTAAATAAAACGTGACGGATGATAAAATAGCAAGCAAACAAAGCTGGCCAAATAAATTAGTGTGCGTGTGTATGTGTGTCTTTGTGATTAAGAAATTTGTGGTTATTTTTGTTGATTCCCGTAAATATCACAATAAATCGCAAAAATACATATAGAAAACTAGATTCGCCGGACATCCAAAAATTACGTACAAAAATAGCACAATTAAAAAAAATGCCAAAGATTCGCGAAACGAAATGGTCGCTTGTGAATGTGTGTGTTTGTGAATTTTTTGCTTGATTTAAACTGAAGCAAATCAAACGAATTATGAATAAAAAAATTATACTTTTCCATAAAGTTTCTGCCACTTTAGTGTATATTGCTGTGTTGTTAAAGATGAATTTTTTCCTTCTTTCCTCTTTAGGCTGACTAAAATTTTTCCTAAAAACGGCTCCAAAAGAACCATAAACAAATCTGGCAGGTATTTGTTCCGGTGAATTATAGTTTCACCTACGAGCGCTGGGTGTGAGCTGCAATTCAAGATGTAATCAATCTGATTCCATTGCGTATAAACTTCGAGCAATTTGTACTCGAGGTTTATGCCAAGGAGAAGAAGAGAGGTAATAGTAACAAAAAACACAGATAAGTTAATTGAATTACGTTAAATTGGTATTTATTGAATTTTACATTTTTTCAGCAAACTTCAAGAGATGAAGGATAGAGTTTAATATAGGTAAAGGTGGCTGCGACAAAACCGGTTTTTTTATCGGAAGCTAAACTTACGCGGGTGATAATCAATAAGTGATTGATTTCACCGCCAAAAGTCCTCGTCGGAGAGGCCGATCGAGTGGGTCATTCGTGCATCGTGCCTCGACACTAGAACGTGTCGATAACGCAGTAAGTTTGAAATCTATTACATTAGGCTTTAGGGTTGCGGCTTAAACATGCCGCCCCCTGCAGTATTACTGTAAGATATGTGGGGGATGAAAAATTCTCAAACGTCACACTTTCGTTTGACAGCTAGTAGTAGCAGAGGTTGGTGAACCAACCTTGAGGAAAATGTCACTTCCATAACGCATCCTCAATTCTGACAGCTGACAAATGTTCCTAATTGACAGCTGATAAGTTTTCAAATTTGATAACAGAATAATTTTTAAATTAGACAGTTGAAATGTTATTGCCCGAGTGGTTAAATTTAATTTTGGTTTCTTTTGGTTGTTTTCTACGTAGTGGTAGTGTGAAACCAATGACGTTGTTTGGTATTGCACCCGAGTAGTTACAACGAATGAAATTCGTACGAATTACCTAACAACAGGGCAATTACACCACATCGTGAACTACCTTTATCATAAGCACTGGAACCTTGAGGATGGTATATTACTATCTCATACGACAGTCTAAGCAAACCCTTGCATTGAACTTGGTATCCCTTGCAATTGACAAGTAGAAACTAAGAAAAAAAAAAAAAAAAAAAAAAAAACAAGAGGAAATAAAAAGTGGTGGCATACGTGTTGGCGTTCGGCATCTCGGCCATTTCTTTTTCCTGTTGGTGAGAACCGGGTCGCAACTTCAGTACACAAAGCCCCAAATTAAATTCACAGGGATCGCTTCAGGTAAGGAAGATGGCGAGAAGGTTTGGCAATAGACGTTGATGGAATTGTAGATTTTTCCAGCTACACTGGTCATTTTGGGTGTTGGCTGCCTCTACAACTGTCCAAGAGGACTGCGATCTGCTTAGACCCCAACGCGTATCAGGGGAACGTGCCAAACAGAGCGCGGTAGAACTTGCGCTAAACATAAAACAATTGGTGGTTTTGTTTTTGGATCAGACGTTGCATGCCTGCGGTTCTGCCCCAGATATTGTGTGACAGGAGTGCATACACGTTCGAGTAAAAGTGGGGTGCTGTCCCTGCTGCTATGGTTCATTGCAACCCATGCCACCTCAATACTCGTCGCTATCGCACGCTGTTAATGTAGGTGCCAGCGAAGAGCTCTAGCAGCTACAGCACGCTGCACACAACCGTCAGCCACAGTAGAACATCAGAACCGACCCACCCGTACCATTCGACGATTCTATAGCTTGAGCGTTGCTGGTCAAGTCAGTGCCAACCAGCCACCTTCTCGACAACCAGCGCTAGTTAATGCTTAGCATCGAGCAACGACACCACGTCACTATCAGCGCAACCGACTCACCCATATATTTGGCTAATTCCATCGCTTGAGCGTGCTAGCAAAGAGTGCCAATCAAACATGAACAGCTGCCAACTACAACAACAGCAACATCAAGTGACGACCACTATAGGGACTGCGTAGCACTGCGAACGAACTCGCTCACAATCAGGCTCACCCGAAGAGCCCGGCACAATTAGTCAGAGCAGCAGCAGCTAATACGCTCTCACCTACTCGTCGTCGCACGCTCACCTAAGCACTAATACGGGTGTACCGTCAAGCAGCTATCGCCCTAAAACCGCAACAACAGGTAAGATTCTTATGTAAAATCTGGGTTAATCTTTTGGAAAAATTACAAACTTTACTATCGTTTAGCAAGCCTTGGCGCCCCAACAGCCCCAACAACAATAGCAGCTACGTCTCAGCCAGCGTGTTCCGAACCGCTTTTGGCTATTGCTCCACTGTGGGCCACGTCACCCACTCCATAAACGACTACAGCGAGCAGCAGGAGACAGAGTCGCTGCCTGCGCAAACGGTAGCAGCTATTAACAACAGCATCAGCTTACACCAACAGCAGCAGCTAACAACATCACCAGCTAAGGATGCACTGACTGGGACACCAGGTTTTTTTTCTCTGTTTGATTTTATTATTCTTGGTATAATCTAAACATTTTAATTTTATTATCAGATCTGTTTCCGTACTAATTCCAAGTAAAGTCGAGTAATAGTTATGAATCGATTTCAGTCAGGTCATGTGTAATAAATATCTTGTTGGGTAGCTGGAAAAAAAATACGTAAAACATTGTAAATACCTTACAGTGCTTGGAGCGAGTACGGAAGCAGACCTTTTAATTGTTCCATAAGGGTCAAATTTAGAAAAAAAAAAAAACAAATTCAACTAAAATTATAAATTAACGTTAATTGTTTTACGCAACAATATGACCACGAATGGGTTTAACAAAAAAAAAAAGAGGGTAATTTCAATACTTCACGAATCTCGACCATTTAAAAGCAGCAAAAATTCAAGCTGTTGGTTATATACAATTAAATCGTTCGTTTAAAGTAGTTACAATTATTTATTTATTTATTTATTTATTTATTCATGTAATATAAAGAAGCCTTGTTGGCCAAAAATAAATATTACAGTGGTTGTATTAGAGTACTTAGAACTACTATACAATTTTTTTAGTGTATGCTTTAAAACTACAAAATTAAAAAAATTAAAGAAGAAAAAGAAAAAAATTAAAAAAGAGAAAGAAAATTATACTATCTTTTACCAGTTTCAATAACAGCTTTCCAATTTCCAACATATGTAAAATTATACATTATTTTTACAGTTAAAGTATAAGAAGATAAGAAAATAAGAAAAATAAGACCCTTAGCGCAGCGACATATGTATTTAATAGTTATGAGTTATGAGTTCTTAAATCACATTGTTATAAGCATATTGTGTAAGTTTTGCTCTAAAAGTGTGAGGTTGTGCCGCAAAGTTTTTTAACGAGATTGGTAATTTGTTCCAACCACGTGCAGAACGTATGAGAAAAGAACGTTCGAAAACAGACGATACAATTTTAGGAATACGTATCTGTGGATTTCTTGTCGAGCGTGAAAACAAAAATCTACTCACTAGATAGTCTGGAAACCCCTTTTTAATTAATTTATAGAAAAAAAGTAATATTCTTATTTTAATGAAATCTCGAAAGGAACAATTTAAAAACTTAGACACGTAAGTTGAGACATGATCACGCCATCGAATACCATAAACAAATCGAACAATTTTATTAAAAATAATTTCAAGCTTTTTGACATTGTAACCAACGGTTCCAGAATAGACTTCGATACAATAAGACAAACAAGACATAAGAAGAGAATGAGCAATATTATACTTCACGTGTAAAGGTAGATATAAATTTAGACTATATAGTTTTCTTAACGTCAAGCCAATTCTAAAACCGAGTGCATCAATGTGGTGCTCAAAGCTCAATTTACTATCGAGGAGAACGCCAAGACATTTCATCCTGTCAACAAATTCAATCTTATTATTCAAGATGCTAATTTCGATTGAAGGAGTGTTAGACCTTGAAGGGTTAAATTTCATTGCTTTCGATTTATTAGGGTTTAAAATAATAACCTGAAACTTTATCTTAAGCCAAATATAAGTCGTAAACTTTAATCTTAAACTAAACGTAAAGTTAGTCTAGGCTTAATTCCACCTCTAAGTAAAACTTAATTTGAATTTATTTTAATTGGAATTGGAGTTGAAATTAAGGCTGACCCAGAAATTAAAAACATAATAAACGAATCTTAACATCGAATATTAATCTCTACTAAGAGAAGAGAAAAGTACGCGAATTTAAAACTGATTTCAAACAATCCCGAATAACCGGATATAACAACAATAGACGAGAACCTAACAGGAAAAATAATCGGGTCATTCGCAAAAATTAAAAATCGGGGAGAGCAAACACGTAAAAACACAACAAAAAAAAATAAGAGTAATAATAGAAATAATCTAAAACATAACCAATAATAGACACAACAAAAATAGAACCGCGCCTAAAAACAGACTATGAGGGTTAATGAAACCGAAGTTATCTTTCATTAACTGGTTGGGCGGGTGTAGAAAATGAGGGGAATTAACACCTTCCTCCCTCATGCTACACAGTGCGTAGAGGCTTTGGCTCGGTTAAGTCGCCTCTTTCGGGTTTTTTGTTTGGTTTTCCTCTCCCATCCGTTTCCTGTTTCCGCCCATTTGAATTAAAATTCAAATAATTTGAATTTTAATTCAAATGATCCTTTTCCGTTTCCCGCTTACGTCTGCATACAAATAACTTGTGCAGATCGCATCCCATGACTTCCTGACGAAGCAAACCCACGACCAATTTCCCTGAGCTAAGCTGAAGCATAGCTAGGTGTGCAGACGCTCGCTAAGTCAGGAAGTGCCTCGTCATCCGGTTGCGGATGTCACGACTCTGCGAGGTGGATGGTCGGTCTGTCACAGATATGATAACGACTTAAATGTATCTTAAGTGTATAACAAAAAAGGAGTTAATTAATTCAATGCCTCAGCCTAATAAGGTTTGTAGCGTTTACACATGAAAAAGAATTCACGACGATTCTATTTACAAAAACTTAATTTACACAATAATTTTTACAAAAATCGACCGAACGTTTCGGAGTTTTAATAGTTAGTAATTTTTAAGGCAGCATGGACCAGAGTTCATGCCACCATAGCATATTCAAAATACGCTGCAGTAAAAATAACAGCGCTGCAGCGCACCACACAGCGATGATCACGATTCACACTTTGTTCATAATATTTATTATTAATTTAACATAAACAAAAAATCGACATTTATATCAACTCTCTTCGCCACCAGCGCTAGTGTCGAAGCGAGAGACGTTAAGTTGTAAAATTGCTGACGTTGTATTATCCAGCTCACACTGGCTGCGCGCTTTGGGTGTTGGTTGGCTAGTCAACACACAGGCAGCTAGCGCAATGCAAAGATAAACCAATGCTTGTTGTTGTACAACAAACACTGCTTGCTCGTTGCTATACTATTGGTCATAGCATAGCTTATCGTCAAAGTGGCCATCGAAGTATAGAGTTTCATGAACGGACGGAACGTTGGTATGTCACCGCGTCAGCATGTGCAGCCTGCGTAAACGTATTAAGTGATCATTTAGTCACTTAAGGAATTTGCTTAGCTTGTCACTTGTGTGATTGCTGTGTGAAAAAAACTTAAGATTGTTGTTGTCGGATTGGAAGAAACTACAACATTTCGTGGTGAAGTTGAAAAACATCGAGGGCGTCCCGCGATGTCCAGCTGTGAGTCGGAAAATTTCACGACGTTTTATTGTGTTTTAGGTGAGGTTCGTGCAAATCCCTCGCTGTCCAACGGTGGACCGGAAAATGTCACGGTCTTTTTGATCTTTTGTGGCTTTGGACGTGCCACATTTGAGTTGTTAGCATCAGGAACCAGACATTTTAGTAGTGCATCCCGATACGATTGTGACTCGTTACCCCTTGATCCCGCGGTGTCCAACGGTTCGCTGGATAATTTCTAAGCGTTTTTATTGCTGCCGATGTGATGTTTGATTTTGTCTTATTAACTGCCGTTGTGCCGGGAAAAATTGTCACGGCTGAATCTGTGGACTGCTGGTTGCCTGGACGAGTCAACGCGTCGTCGCATTTTGGCAAGTATACTGCTTTCAGTCTATGAATTGAAATTTTTGTTGTTCTTCCCCTCACGTCGATGGAGATATACTTACCCATCCTCTCTAGCACTTTGAAAGGGCCAACGTAGCGAGACTGCAGAGCACGCTGCACCTTATCGACTCGAACAAAAACATGCGTGCAATCCTTCAAGTCGCTTTGCTCGAAATTTCGAGGGTTGTCATGATGGCTCGCCTGAGGTGTGATCTTACTCATCATTCGTCTTAACTCCTTGATGAAATCCGTCTCGTTGGGTTTCTGTAAAGGAGGAGACAGGAACTCACCTGGCAATTTTAAAGGGGTGCCTTAAACCATCTCAGCTGGCGATGCTGCAATGTCTTCTTTAATCGATGAGTGCAGTCCAAGGAGGATTAGCGGTAGCATTCCATACCAGTCGTCGCTGTCGTAGCACATGATTGACACTTTTAATGTTCGATGCCACCTCTATATCATCCCATTAGATTGGGGGTGATAAGAAGTGGTTCGGTAGTGCTGCATACCCAGAAAAACATTGAGCTGGCGAAACAAATCAGACCCAAATTGTCGCCTTAGATCTGTCGAGATTCGAAGAGGTACTCCGAACTTGGCAATCCAATCTGATATTAGATTTCATGCGACGGTCTCTGCTGTCATTTCAGGAATCGGTATTGCTTCCGGCCAGCGTATGAAACGATCGATGATGGTTAGAAAATAACGATTATCTCTGGTGACTGGTAGAGGTCCCACCAGGTCTATGTTGATGTGTTCGAATCGTTCGCTTTGTGCCTGATAAAAATTAAGTGAGGACTTATTATGGTGCGTTACCTTGCTTCGTTGCCACGGTGTACATCGTTTCACGAATTCAGAAATATGTTTCTTCATATCGGGCCAAACGACTCTTTCGTTAATTAATTGCTTGGTGGCTCGCTTGCCGGGGTGTGCGATGTCGTGTATTTTGCCATGATATGCTCTCTGAAACTAGTGGCCTTACCCTACGTAGTAATTTGGCACAGCCGGGAAACGCATCTGCTACTTCATTCTCTCTGCCAGGCAGATGTCGGATGTCTGTAGAAAATTTACCGATGAAGTCCAAATGTCTCGCCTGTCTAGGCGATGCTTTATCTAAATTTTGCTTAAAAGCAAACGTAATTGGCTTATGATCTGTAAAAATAGCGAAAGCTCGACCCTCCACCTTGTGCTTAAAATATTTCACTGCTTGATATATCGCTAGCAACTCCCTGTCGTAGGTGCTGTATTTTTTCTGTGCTTCTGTCAATTTCTTTGAATAAAACCCTAGGGGTTGTAACTGGTCCCCATGTCGTTGGTGCTAGACGGCACCTACAGCAAAATCTGAAGCGTTTACACTGAGGGATGATTCGGCATTAGGAGCTGGGTGAAATAAAAATGTTGCCAGCTGTTTCTTACAACTTTCAAAAGCGGTTATGGTGAGCGTTGACCATTTTAACGGGGTTGTATCGTTCTTGTTGTTACCTACTATCATGCTTTGTAAGGTCGCTTGAGTCGCTGCCGAATTCGGCATAAATCGTCTATAAAAATTTATCATGCCCAAAAAACGTTTGAGGTCGCGGGCTGTGGTGGGTCGGCTGTATTCCGTTATTGCCTCCACTTTGTCCGTCGCCGGCTTGATGCCGTTACCGTCGATAGTATGACCAAGGAACTTTATCTCACTTTTACCGAGCTCACATCTTGCGACATTTATTGCTAGCCCGTTCTGGCGTAAGAGCTGGAAAAACTCTGCGAAGATGGGTTTCGTGCTGTTTTTTATCACTAGAAGCTATGCAAATGTCATCTATGTAGACAAATGCATGATCTGTTTCGGAGGCCAGCACCTTCTTGATGTGCCTCTGAAAGGTTTCAGCAGCATTTCTAAGTCCAAACGTCATGAACTTAAATTGAAAAAGTCCGAAAGGCGTTGTTATGGCCGTTTTTGGCACGTCCTTCGGCTCGACCGGTATTTGATGGTATGCTCGTTGCAAATCTAACGTCGTGAAAATGGTCTTGTTATGCAGGATATGCCTAAAATCCTGTATGTAGGGTATCGGGTATCGGCTATCGGTCAGGCAAAGTTCTCTCGTTGAGCGCCCTGTAGTCACCGCATGGTCGCCATGAACCATCTTTTTCTTCACCTTGTGAAGTGGACTTTCCCAGTTACTATCTGAAGGCTCGCAGATACCATTTTCCATCAAAAACTGGAACTCTGCTTGAGCTGCCTTCAACTTGTCGGGGGCTAATCGTCGTGGACGCGCGTGCGTCGGAGGGCCGTTCGTCACAATGTGGTGCGTCACCCCTGAATTATTCGATAATGGGTTCTGTCGTAAAATCGTTATGTCTTTGAACTCAGCTAGTAAGTCGGCGTACGGGTCATTAATATTATAAGTAAAAATTGCGAACTTACTTTTGTTGGCCGATACTCCAAATGACTGGAGCTTAGTTTCCATGTCGATGAGCTTGTTGCTTCGCACGTCCACTAATAAACCATGTTTTTTTGAGGAAATGAACTCCAATAAGTGGCGACTTGACTGCAGCTATTATGAAATCCCACTTAAATTTCCTGCGTAAGCCCAAATCCAGCGAAATTGTTTTCATACCGAACGTTTTGATATGAGACCCATTGGCCGCAAAAAATTTGAGTTCATGTGGCTCATTAAAGCACTCGGTACCACTTAGCGGAATGACTGATACATGGGCTCCGGTGTCTACCAGGAAACGCCTGCTCGTCGCAGCGTCAGTCACGTAAAGACGACAAATGTTTACGCCATCTCTAAAATTTCCTTCATCATCGCGTGGGCACAATTCTACGGGAGGTATATTTCTGTTGCGGTAAGTTTGACCTCATTGCCCGGTTTGGCGAGGATGTTCCTTGTCGAACAATTGTAGTCGCTGAGCTGGCAATCGTGCCAGCCAGATGTTTTCCAGCATCCTATCGTTGAGGTTTTTACTCTCCAACTCGCGCATCTCTTTGAGTAGCTGCGTTGGGCGTCGGTCACCCAATTCACACTCCGACAAAAGCTGACGGAGCTTTTCTTGCTCTGAGGCACTGAACACCTCCAACAGTTTTCCCTTTATACAGTTATATTTGTTGGCCACTGGCGGCCAGCGCACGACCTCACTTACTTGTTTTAAGACGCCCTTTTCGAGGGCCCGAACAACAGAACTGTGGGGTCTGAACCACCACTCTGTTTGTCGCGAGCGCTGAGGGAACCAGCTCCTCATCGTTAGATGAGGCAGTGTTGATGACACCGCCAACTGCCCCCTCCTCGGAGCCAACTTCCGTTATGTTTTCTGTTATCCGTTTTTATTTTTGTTATCCATTACGAATAGTCTTCACTTTTATTTTTTATAAAATTTTAATCACAAAACTTGCGATTTTAAGTGTAGTCGTACACAAATCGTTATTGTTCTATCCAAAAATCCTTTATTTTGGATCTATAATTCGCGTTGACGTCACGGTGACGTCGGATCACCAATTGTGGCGTTTACAAATAAAAAAGAATTAATGACGATTCTATTTACAAAAACTTTATTTACACAATAATTTTTACAAAAATCGACCGAACGTTTCGGAGTTTTAACACTTACTTATTTTAAGGCAGAATGGACCAGAGTTCATGCCACCATAGTATATAAAAAATACGCTGCAGCAAAAAGAACAACGCTGCAGAGTACCACATAGCGATGGCCACGATCCACACTTTGTTCATAATATTTATTATTAATTTTGCATAAACAAAAAAATCGACATTTATATCAACTAGCTTCGTCACAAGCGCTAGTGCCGAAGCGAGAGACATTAAGTTGTAAAATTGCTGACGTTGCATTATCCAGCTAACAGTGGCTGCGCGCTTGCCTGGGCGTTGGTTAGCTACGTCAACACACAGGCAGCTAGCGCAATGCAAAGATAAACCAATGCTTGTTGTTTTACAACAAACACTGCTTGCTCAGTGCTATACTATTCGTCATAGCATAGCTTAGCGTCAAAGTGGCGATCGAAGTATAGAGTTTCATCAACGGACGGACAACTAAGCGTGGACACCTTAGTTTAGTATTACGACGAAGTGTCGCTAATTGCTTAAAGAGCAAAATACAGGGGTGGAACGGAACTGAAGGTTCCACCGCAGGTTTATTTAAGATTTAAAAATATAAAAAATTCAGTGATTTTTTTTTTAGTGCTAATTCGTTTTGGTTTGATCAATAAAGATATGAAGGCCTATTGGGCGACTGTGCCTGATAGTACCCATCCAAGTATAGTGTTATGTGTCAAAATGCTCCCCAAACCACTCGGAAATATCCCAGGCTTCACTATTTTCGGGTATACGTCTACCCCTTGTAATGTATACACTTCTACATTATGAAATAATAAAACAAACAATTATAAAACTTATTCTACCTTATTCACACACATGTACTTATATTGCTGAATACAAAATATATGAAATTACGTTTTTACTTTTACTCCTACGCAAATACAATATATTAACCAGGGTTGCCAACTTTTGAAAAGCCCAGGCCCGGAGCTTTTTTTATTTAATAATTTTTTTATGGTCTGCTTGCTTTTAATTAAAAAATTAATTTTTTCTTTGGTTTTTTCATACATAGTCATGTTTAACAATCATGTTTACAACAAATGTGACACAACACAACTTGCATTTTCCCGTGAACTCGTTTTCTTTCAGCAACCAATCTTTGTAGCTTGGTATCGAGAGCCAATCGTTGTTAAAAGATGTTAAGTAATGTTTTCTCTTGCAACTAGATTCCATTATGCTGTTCTCTAAAATAGTTTTGTATCAGTTAATACACAAAACACAAATTATTGACCGAATTTACATAAATTGAACTGCAAACATTAATTAAAAATTCACCCGCGGACAAGGTTAATTTATAAGGTTGTGGCACTTGAGAGAAATTCACTTTTTTCCCGCCTTTGCTCGAACTGTTATTGCGCTTTTCTTTGTTCTAAGCATTCATTTTCATCATTTCTTTTCATCAATTCTGACAGTTCGACCGAGTTCGCTCTCAAGTGCCAGAACCTGATAAATGAGCCTTGGCCGCAGAACTCAAAAGAAAAAGAAAAACAGAAACGAGTTCGTCAAGTTACCAAAAGAAAAGTTACGACTGGTTACGACGTTCCTTCAAAAACGAAGTTCAAGAAATAGAAAGAACGTCAAAGTTAAGTTAGCGTTCATTAAGACAAATGGTTCAAACATTCACTAAAAAAAGCGTAAATCAACACTAATAAATAAGTTAAACAAATTTTTATGTAAGAAAAACTTGATTTAAATAAAGATTAGAGCGAAAGCCGGAGAAAATGTGCCAGGCCCGGAGCCCGGAGATCGGCCCTCAGGCCCGAAGTCTCCGGGCGAAAAGGTATGTGTTGGCAACCCTGATATTAACATATGATTATGTTTATGTTTTCTAATAATTTAAGTCTACTCACTCACACACATTATACTACTATTACTAAATTACAAATATGTATATGATATTCTACTATTACTTTTACACTAATTAAAGAACATATGATTCTGTTTACTTTCTAAATACAAAAACAATTGTTAACTAGTTTTAAGACAAAATACCGTTATACATACTATAAAAGAACGAACAAATTTCAAATAAAGTCAATTAAGTTTGAGCTCCAAAGAAGCTGCCACTTCAATTCATTTTAAGTTTTTGAGTTTTGCAAAAAGCTGCCAAACTTTCATCATAGCCTGAATGTCAGAGTTGGGCATAGTGCACTAAATTTGCAGTTTCAGCTTGCATGCAGTGATAGTGTAAAATTATTCTCTATCTTCTATTATTTCTGACTGCTGAATTGAAAAATAAAAGCCTCACTATACATGAGTGATAGTGATAGTGAAAAATTTCTTACTCAAATCCATGTAAGAATAGTGGAAAAAAAATGTTTACAGCTAAGTGGAAATTTTTTTTTGCACTAAATAAATAGTGCAAAAAAAATACTTGCAGTAATAGTGGTGCAGCACAGAAAGTTATCACTCAATTGAAAGAAAACAGGAACAGTTTTTTGTAGTATTGAGTATTTAAATATTACACAGAAATTTGTATGTTTCTATGCTATTCTTAGTAAAATATAAAAATATGAAGTAAAACAAGAAAAATAAGCTATGAAAACAATTATTTGCTGTAAGCAATTAAACTTTCATGAAACTATTATTTTAAGTAACACCAATTTTATATAAACTGTCTATCTGATCCTAACTTGGTGATGCTCATTCAGAGCTGTTGTTGTTGTTTTCTTCGTAAACATATATGACCAGAAGCTCGAAAAAAGTTTTTCTTAATTATAGATTTTTTTTAATTCGAGTCTAACTGAAATAGTTTTAAAACCAGTCATATTAGAAAGTTGAGTGGAAAAACTTTCAATTGCAGCTTACATTTAGTGGCTGTTCAAATTTTGCACTATTTGAGTGTAGTGGAGATTTAGTAACTACCACTCAATTTAGTTATAGTGCAACAATATAACACTACCACTAAAATCCCTAGTGATAGTGAAGAGACGCTTCAATATATTTTAGTGCTAGTGAAAGGCTGAGTGCACTCAAAATTTAGTGCACTATGCCCAACTCTGCTGAATGCACTTTTAAGTGTCGGCTAAAAAAAAAAAGTTTAAATATATTTAGAGCCAGTGGCGAAATCGCCAGCAAACTATTAGGCAGGTCCTGAAACTCTTTTTTATATAAAACGCGAGTCCTTTTTTTATTTATTATTTTAAAAAAGAAAAAGAAGGCAGCGTACATTACATGGTGATCCTGCCAGGCCAGTTGCAAACAAAATTGCCAATGGAAAATTCCGGAAAGGCAAGGGCCAAAACGCATCAGCATAGAGGAATACGCACGACGACAAGAACGAATCAAGGAGGCCATTAGAACAGCCATCCCTATAATTAATGAGCCAAAACCAAGACGCGGAGGACGGCTAGTACAACAACGAAGACGACTGGCTAGTTTATGCAGAATAATTAAGAGTGATCCAACACCATCTTGGCAAACAGCCACGGAGATTTGGGTAAAAAATAACGAGTTTGAAATTGAACTAGAAGGCCGCAGTAAACAACAAAAAAACTAGCTCTTCATTGAATCCTTTTTTATTTGCATTTATTGTTCACCATTTATTTTATCATTAACATTTATATTATTTCTTTTAATTTAATTTTATTACTAAATATAAACAATGAATTGATAATGGACGTTTCGCATTTCTATTCACTTTTTTTTTTGCTTTCAAAACATTATTATTTAATTAACAAATAATTCTCACTTTATCTTTTCGCCAAATCTATCTCTTGCTATTTTTTTATTACATACATATATTGTTGCTCTTCTTTTGCATTACATGAGCAACTTTTTAGTATTTACACACACACAACTCAAAACGTATTAGTCCAAACTTTTCGCGAAAATTTACAAAACATCGACACGGGACATAACTTTTAGTATATATAATATTAATTAACAATACTTATAACTTTTTAATATAAACACACTTTCGAAATTGACCATATCTTTACGTAACACTTATAAAAAAAAACAAAGAATTTTCTTTTACTATAATCACGCGAACGTAAACAACCGAAGGCGACATTTTAATTAAAATTTGTTTTTGTTTCATTTGACATTTCTTCGTTCGTTCATATTCGACGAACACTTGTTGCGCTTCCTGCAAGTTGAACTTGTAACGAAACAAAAACGTCAAGTTTGCTACTGGCACAGGGTGCTAAGAAAAAAATAAAAATTTTTAGATAATGAAAAGTAAATATTAAGGGTACTCATATACGAATGGATACGCTTAAAAATAATATATTATTGATTGAAAAACTAAAAAGCAACTTAAGAAAAAGTTAAAATAGAGAATTTTCAATAGAATATATAAAGCTCAAATTGAAATACATTAAAAATCTAAAAATCGAAGTTGATAATATTTCAATTGAAGAAAATGAAAATTATGAAATTTTAAAACTAAAATTTAATAATCTTCATGAAGAATTATTAAAAACAATTGAAAAATTACCAATAAAAGAAAAAAATATTAAAGAAGTATTAAAAGAAAATAATTTGTTAAATATGGCCAATTTTGATATAAATACAGTAGGTAAAATCCTACAAATTTTTAAAGGACATTTTACACATTTGGAAGATTTTGTAGTACAAACAGAGTTATTATGTTATATTATGTTTATAATTTTAAATTAACGGCACAAGTACGAAGTATTTTGGGACGTTCAAATAGGCCAACGACATTTGAAGAATTGAAAAATTCATTAGAAAAATCCTATCCGAATCCAAAAACTTTGCAACAAGTACTAAGCGAACTTGGCACACTCAAGCAAAATAATAAAACCATATCTGAATTTAGAGAAAAATTTTAAAAATAACTGAACAATTAAGTACATTTGAAATTAAAACCTTGACTAATCCGACTCAAGAAGCAAAAAATGCAATATATAAAGTTAACGAAAGCATGGCGTTAAATGTTTTTACTAAAGGTGTTAATTCCGAATTTCGAACAATATTATTGGCAAATACACTAAAAACATTTAATGAAGCCGTTGAGAGATGTTTGAGAACAGCAGAAGAAAGCTTAGTCTCGGACAAAAATACAATTTTTCAAATTCGAAACAGAGACAATTACAGAAACTGTAGAGACCAATATAACAGAAATAATTTCAGATACAACTACAATTCACAAAACAATTACAGAAATAATACACAAAACTATCGAAATAATAACAACTCAAACAATAATTACAGAAATAATATTAATTTTGGATATTCACAATACAACAATAACACATTTAGAAACAATAATTTTTAAAATGCAAACAGAAACAACCAATTTCCAAACAATAACATAATTCATAACACTTATTTTTCAAACCATAATACAAATAGAAACAATAATTTCTCACAACGAAACAATAACCATACAAACAATTCCAATAGAAATCAAAACAGAAACAACGTACAGGGAAACGCCCATGGCCGGGTACCAAATACTGTTACCCGCAGAGGCCAAAATTAACTTTCAAAATTACACAAAATTTATCAAATTATATAACTTTGTTATGTAAAAATAACAATAGCTATTTAACATTTCTTATAGACACTGGAGCTGTTATCTCCATTTGTAAAACAAAAAATATAAATGAAATTAATACTAGAAATATTTCACAATTAACGGGCATAACTAAAGAAGCAATTGAATGCATAGGCACAACAAATTTAGATTTAAGTATAGAAACAGAAATAATCGAACATAATTTCCGTATAGTTGAAAATGATTTCCCAATCGCAACCGATGGAATCATAGGGCGAGACATTTTTGAGAAATATGTCGAAACATATACACTTTCTCTAATTATAAATGAAAAAGAATATATTTTACCTATCATTTTAAAAGAATTTAGTAAAAGAAATATTAGTGCTGCTGTTATGTATCGCAAGAATGCTGAACTGTTTTGAAACTACTAAGAACTCTGGCTTTCGCCGCTGTTGTGATTAAGTTGTGATTAAGAATAAGCTTTATTTTCAAAATGTTCTGGTTTATAAAGTAATTTTACCAATATTTTTCTTAAAAATATCTTAACACTATTTCCAATACTCCTCCTTAAATTCCATTATTTAATTTGGTTTTTCAATAAAATAAAATTAACCAATCATATTTTACTTTGCATTGTCGCATTCTTTCTTCCCCTCAAAATATCAATTTTAAATAGCCAATATAATCGATGGACAAAATTCATAGCCTTGACTTTAAAATAGTCAACGGCTAAGTTCAATTTAACGCTTGTTGTTGTTGCATTATGTTTTCGTGCAATAAGTGTGTAACTTAATGCTCGCTGGAGCGTTCATGCTTATGCAGCAACTAGCGGAAGAAAACGAAAAGGGGTGCTAAGTGCATTGAACGTGAATTTGAGATTCTTTGGTATTAAGAATATAATTGTTTACTTTAAAATTCTATGGAAAATTTTTGGGTTTTTATTTGGCAATAAATTATTGATTTTATTGTTTTAGTTGGTGGTTTAGAGTTTTTTTTTTTGTCTACTTATGTTGTACTTTGTTTATTAATAAGATAGAATGAAGTTAAATAGCGACTTCTTTTAGTTGAGGGTAATAGTGACTTTTAAGAGTACACTACACAATGCTGTCTTCCTCGACTTTAATATAAATTGGTATTATTGATTATGTTCTGGCAGGAATAATAATATTTCTTTTACTAAATTCTTTTAAAATGATAGGTAAAATATATTCTCTTTCATTTATAATTAGAGTAAGTGTATATGTTTCAAAATCCATTTTTGACTTGTATTTCTCTAAAATGTCTCGCCCTATGATTCCATCGGTTGCGATTGGGAAATCATTTTCAGCTATATGGAAATTATGTTCGATTATTTCTGTTTCTATACTTAAATCTAAATTTGTTGTGCCTATGCATTCAATTGCTTCTTTCGTTATGCCCGTTAATTGTGAAATATTTCTAGTATAAATTTCATTTATATTTTTTGTTTTACAAATGGAGATAACAGCTCCAGTGTCTATAAGAAATGTTAAATGTCTATTGTTATTTTTACATAACAAAGTTATATAATTTGATAAATTTTGTGTAATTTTGAAAGTTAATTTTGGCCTCTGTGGGTAACAGTATTTGGTACCCGGCCATGGGCGTTTCCCTGTACGTTGTTTCTGTTTTGATTTCTATTGGAATTGTTTGTATGGTTATTGTTTCGTTGTGAGAAATTATTGTTTCTATTTGTATTATGGTTTGAAAAATAAGTGTTACGAATTATGTTATTGTTTGGAAATTGGTTGTTTCTGTTTGCATTTTGAAAATTATTGTTTCTAAATGTGTTATTGTTGTATTGTGAATATCCAAAATTAATATTATTTCTGTAATTATTGTTTGAGTTGTTATTATTTCGATAGTTTTGTGTATTATTTCTGTAATTGTTTTGTGAATTGTAGTTGTATCTGAAATTATTTCTGTTATATTGGTCTCTACAGTTTCTGTAATTGTCTCTGTTTCGAATTTGAAAAATTGTATTTTTGTCCGAGACTAAACTTTCTTCTGCTGTTCTCAAACATCTCTCAACGGCTTCATTAAATGTTTTTAGTGTATTTGCCAATAATATTGTTCGAAATTCGGAATTAAAACCTTTAGTAAAAACATTTAACGCCATGCTTTCGTTAACTTTATATATTGCATTTTTTGCTTCTTGAGTCGGATTAGTCAAAGTTTTAATTTCAAATGTACTTAATTGTTCAGTTTGTAACGAAGCTCCCGGTCTTCCGGGTCTATAGCTGAGGTTAGCTCGCCGGGATTCCGAGGTCCGTACAAAATTTGTAATGAGAAAAATTGTAGACGTGCAGAGGTTATAGTTAATATTTCTTTGAGTTTTTAATTCAAATTATAATTCAGGTTTGACATTGGATTGATACGTTGACGTCAAGGTGGTGCCCCTCTCCTAGGCAGTGATCGGATTCGGCTAAGGTGTTCCGTTAGGTCTATGGTCCGGTCAATGTTTGCTTAACGCTTGTCTCTAACTTTTAGTGCAGTTCCTATCTATCTTAACGTTAGGATTCACAATATTTGGCGTAATTCGGTCTCTGAAGACCCCGATATAATCTTATTATAATCGTAAATACTTTACAATGTTTAAAATAATTCAGTATCCGAAGACCCCGATATAATCTTATTATGATCGTAAATACTTTACAGTGTTTAAAATAATTCAGTATCCGAAGACCCCGATATAATCTTATTATAATCGTAAATACTTTACAATGTTTAAAATAATTCAGTATCCGAAGACCCCGATATAATCTTATTATAATCGTAAATACTTTACAATGTTTAAAATAATTCAGTATCCGAAGACCCCGATATAATCTTATTATAATCGTAAATACTTTATAAGGTTTAAAATAATTCAGTATCCAAAGACCCCGTTATAATCTTATTATACTCGTAAATACTTTACAATGTTTGAAATAATTCAGTATCCGAAGACCCCGATATAATCTTATTATAATCGTAAATACTTTACAATGTTTAAAATAATTCAGTATCCGAAGACCCCGATATAATCTTATTATAATCGTAAATACTTTATAAGGTTTAAAATAATTCAGTATCCGAAGACCCCGATATAATCTTATTATAATCGTAAATACTTCACAATGTTTAAAATAGTTCAGTATCCGATGACCCCGATATAAACTTAAAATATTTTATACTCTCTCTTGTAAATAATTAAATGCCTTACAATACCACTCACAGTTCTGTCTGTCCTCACCCTTCTATATTAATTTCCTTTAAATGCCTTCTGAACTCCTGACCTTTCCTTTAATCCTTCCTGTTCATTGATCCTTCTGTACAGTGTCTATAGTCTTCACTGGTTCACCGCTCGCTAGTAACTATCAACCGCACTGGTTCGCTCCTCGTCAGCAACTATCAACTGTACTCGTTCGCTCCTCGTCAACAACTAACAACTGTACTCGTTCGCTCCTCGTCAGCAACTAACTTTTGTCTTCTGGCTAGCCAACACTTGACCGTGCTGTTTGTCGTCGTTGTTGCTTGTCGCTCTCGCTGCGATAGTATTGGTGGCTACCTGCACCGTCAATTCTGTTCTCGTGTTGTATTTGTAGCCCGTTGCCATTCTGCATACTGGTACTTGATCGGTGGTGGTTGCTTGCTCGGGCCTTCTCTCGCTTGTAGCATTTTGTCATGGTAGTCGTTCACTATGTGTGTTGGTCTATATCCATATATACGTGTTCATATTAAAATATTAAAAACTGGTTTCTTCCTCTTGTATGTCTGACGTCATTTCTCTTATACTGTCTTATGTTGCCTTCATGTTAGGGTTCGGCTGACTGATTGTTGTTTCTCTCGTTTTCAATCTTTAGCTGCAGTTTTCGTTAGTTAGATGTGTTTGTTGTAAACCTTGTTGTAATTGTTACTGCGTGCTATGTTAAGGTTGGGATTTGGTTGCCTGTGTGTTTGTTGGTTAACTTCTCTACTATGTTTTGCCGCAGTGGCCGTTAATTTAATGTGATCGTCTCTGAATGCCTATATGTGTATTTATGTCGACACAGGGTGCGGTGTTATTACTAGTTGTATGTTAGCTATAGGGTTTATATATTTTATTTGTGGTTTGATTTAAATTCCTTTTCTTTGCTTTAGTTAATTTATTGTTACTAATATTTTTATTATTGTTAATCCAGAGTTTTGATACTTCCGACCTCTATGAGGTAGGAAATTACCTATTTCGGGCTATGTCCAGAAATGAGGCTCTGTTGGATGGTTGGTTTTATCGGTGTTGTTATGTTAGTTTTATTGTTATTATTATTATAATTATTATTATTATTTTTATTATTATTATTGTTATTTCTTCGTGTTTTCACGAGTGAGATCGGGAGCTATGTGTGCGGCAAAAACCGCCTCGGTCTTTTGCCCGTCACAAGTTATTTCTAAATTTTTTTTCTAAATTCAGATATGGTTTTATTATTTTGCTTGAGTGTACCAAGTTTGCTTAATACTTGTTGCAAAGTTTTTGGATTCGGATAAACTTTTTCTAATGAATTTTTCAATTCTTCAAATGTCGTTGGCCTATTTGAACGTCCCAAAATACTTCGTACTTGTGCCGTTAATTTAAAATTATAAACATACTTTATAAAAATGTCTCTGTCTTCATTTCTTAACATACCATGTAATAACTCTGTTTGTACTACAAAATCTTCCAAATGTGTAAAATGTCCGTTAAAAATTTGTAGGTTTTTACCTACTGTATTTATATCAAAATTGGTCATATTTAACAAATTATTTTCCGTTTATACTTCTTTAATATTTTTTTCTTTTATTGGTAATTTTTCAATTTTTTTTAATAATTCTTCATGAAGATTATTAAATTTTAGTTTTAAAATTTCATAATTTTCATTTTCTTCAATTGAAATATTATCAACTTCAATTTTTAGATTTTTAATGTATTTCAATTTGAGCTCTATATATTCTATTGAAAATTCTCTATTTTAACTTTTTCTTAAGTTGCTTTTTAGTTTTTCAATCAATAATATATTATTTTTAAGAGTATCCATTCATATATGAATACCCTTAATATTTACTATTCATTATCTAAAAATTTTTATTTTTTCCTTAGCACCCTGTGCCAGTAGCAAACTTGACGTTTTTGTTTCGTTACAAGTTCAACGTGCAGGTGGCGCAACAAGTGTTCTTCGAATGTGAACGAACGAAGAAATGTCAAATGAAACAAAAACAAATTTTAATTAAAATGTCGGCTTCGGTTGATTACGTTCGCGTGATTATAGTAAAAGAAAATTCTTTGTTTGTTTTATAAGTGTTACGTAAAGATATGGTCAATTTCGAAAGTGTGTTTATATTAAAAAGTTATAAATATTGTTAATTAATATTATATATGCTAAAAGTTATGTCCCGTGTCGATGTTTTGTAAATTTTCGCGAAAAGTTTGGACTAATACGTTTTGAGTTGTGTGTGTGTAAATACTAAAAAGTTGCTCATGTAATGCAAAAGAAGAGCAACAATATATGTATGTAATAAAAAATAGCAAGAGATTAGATTTGGCGAAAAGATAAAGTGAGAATTATTTGTTAATTAAATAATATTGTTTTGAAAGAAAAAAAAGTGAATAGAAATGCGAAACGTTCATTATTATCAATTCATTGTTTATATTTAGTAATAAAATTAAATTAAAAGAAATAATATAAATGTTAATGATAAAATAAATGGTGACCAATAAATGCAAATAAAAAAGGATTCAATGAAGAGCTAGTTTTTTTGTTGTTTACTGCGGCCTTCTAGTTCAATTTCAAACTCGTTATTTTTTACCCAAATCTCCGTGGCTGTTTGCCAAGATGGTGGCCAGTCGTCTTCGTTGTTGTACTAGCCGTCCTCCGCGTCTCGGTTTTGGCTCATTAATTATAGCGATGGCTGTTCTAATGGCCTCCTTGATGCGTTCTTGTCGTCGTGCGTATTCCTCTATACTGATGCGTTTTGGCCCTTACCTTTCCGGAATTTTCGATGGTATGTAAATAGGTTCCTTTGTTGATGAGTTTTCAGGAACGTACTCCGTACGCTAGTTTCTGCCATTGGCAATTTTGTTTGCAACTGGCCTGGCAGGATCACCATGTAATGTACGCTGCCTTCTTTTTCTTTTTTAAAATAATAAATAAAAAAAGGACTCGCGTTTTATATAAAAAAGAGTTTCAGGACCTGCCTAATAGTTTGCTGGCGATTTCGCCACTGGCTCTAAATATATTTAAACTTTTTTTTTTAGCCGACACTTAAAAGTGCATTCAGCAGAGTTGGGCATAGTGCACTAAATTTTGAGTGCACTCAGCCTTTCACTAGCACTAAAATATATTGAAGCGTCTCTTCACTATCACTAGGGATTTTAGTGGTAGTGTTATATTGTTGCACTATAACTAAATTGAGTGGTAGTTACTAAATCTCCACTACACTCAAATAGTGCAAAATTTGAACAGCCACTAAATGTAAGCTGCAATTGAAAGTTTTTCCACTCAACTTTCAAATATGACTGGTTTTAAAACTATTTCAGTTAGACTCGAATTAAAAAAATCTATAATTAAGAAAAACTTTTTTCGAGCTTCTGGTCATATATGTTTACGAAGAAAACAACAACAACAGCTCTGAATGAGCATCACCAAGTTAGGATCAGATAGACAGTTTATATAAAATTGGTGTTACTTAAAATAATAGTTTCATGAAAGTTTAATTGCTTACAGCAAATAATTGTTTTCATAGCTTATTTTTCTTGTTTTACTTCATATTTTTATATTTTACTAAGAATAGCATAGAAACATACAAATTTCTGTGTAATATTTAAATACTCAATGCTACAAGTAAACTGTTCCTGTTTTCTTTCAATTGAGTGATAACTTTCTGTGCTGCACCACTATTAGTGCAAGTATTTTTTTTTGTACTATTTATTTAGTGCAAAAAAAATTTTTCCACTAAGCTGTAAACATTTTTTTTCCACTATTCTTACATGGATTTGAGTAAGAAATTTTTCACAATCACTATCACTCATGTATAGTGAGGCTTTTATTTTTCAATTCAGCAGTCAAAAATAATAGAAGATAGAGAATAATTTTACACTGCCTGCATTCAGCGGAAAGAACTGTTCCACAACTTTCGGGCTGAATGGTATGCTCTCACAGAACATGTTCCTTGAGATGTCACAATTTATATAGCGAAAATATTTTATGCTACTTCGCTACTTGAGCTCTTTTTCGTCTAGAATGCGGCCACTATCACTGCATGCAAGCTGAAGCTGCAAATTTAGTGCACTATGCCCAACTCTGGCATTCAGGCTATGATGAAAGTTTGGCAGCTTTTTGCAAAGCTCAAAAACTTAAAATGAATTGAAGTGGCAGCTTCTTTGGAGCTCAAACTTAATTGACTTTATTTGAAATTTGTTCGTTCTTTTATAGTAAGTATAACGGTATTTTGTCTTAAAACTAGTTAACAATTGTTTTTGTATTTAGAAAGTAAACAGAATCATATGTTCTTAAATTAGTGTAAAAGTAATAGTAGAATATCATATACATATTTGTAATTTACCCACCAGGAAATGTGAGCATTCCCGGATGTTACCAGGAAACATTCCATGGAATGTAAGAAGCATTCCCCTTTGTTCCACACTCCATTGCTTTTTTAACATAGCATGTCATTAGAGGGAAACATTCCTCCCCGCTGTGTTAAAAAGTCATGTGGAAACATTTCTCTCCGCTGTCCATAAAGTGAATTGGAAGCAGTCCTCTTCCCTGTTTTAAGAATTAATGTGGAACCATTCCTCTCCCTTGTTATGAAAATGGATCCGGCCAGGATTCGAACCCGGGACCCCTGAGCGAGAGTCGAGCGCGCTACCACTAGACTATCGAATCCTACAATAAGTGGCTAGAAAACAATGATATTAATATTTTCTATTGCCATTGCTTGACAATAAATAAAAGTTTCCACATGCATTCTTAAAGAAGCGGTTTGGAAACAATATAAATACAAAACTACCCTTAAGCTTCCAAAAGAAGCGGTGGGGAAACAATATAAATACAAAACTACCCTTAAGCTTTCAAAAGATACGGTGGGGAATGTTTATTTATCACTTTAGGATGAAAGCCTTCCGATTTTTCCTGGAGGGTAGTAATAGTAGTATATTGTGTGTGAGTGAGTAGACTTAAATTATTAGAAAACATAATCATATGTTAATATATTTGCGTAGGAGTAAAAGTAAAAACGTAATTTCACATATTTTGTATTCAGCAATATAAGTACATGTGTGTGAATGAAATAGATAGTAGTGCTTAGTATGGACATATGTTCTTATTGTTAGAATATTATCTTAGTATAATACAATAAAAAAGAATAAGGTGATACGTACCGTAAAGGTGTGTATCTGTTAAATATGTTTTATAATTGTTTGTTTTATTATTTCATAATGTAGAAGTGTATACATTACAAGGGGTAGACGTATACCCGAAAATAGTGAAGCCTGGGATATTTCCGAGTGGTTTGGGGGGCATTTTGACACAAAATACTATATTTGGATGGGTACTATCAGGTACAGTCGCCCAATAGGCCTTCATATCTTTATTGTTCAAACCAAAACGAATTAGCACTAAAAAGTGACTAAACGATCACTAAATACGTTTATGCAGGTTACACATGCTGACTCGGTGACATACCGACGTTCCATCAATTGTATAATATAATATTTTTATATTTTGAAATAATAAATTTATCACATATACATTACAAAGAACATAAACAAAATAAAGCTACTTGCTTATGATAACCGTGATGAAGGAACGCAGTAAAATCGAAACATTTTAGCAAGTTCAAAAAAGTGTTGCCAGTAAATGGAAAATTTATCGTACATATTCCGATTTTAAATTTTGGCACTTTTCCCGGTCTCATAACTATCTTGAGTTAAAGTCACTATTTTTAACCCCAAGTCATCTACGGAAAACATTTTCAAGGATTTTTTTCCCATTTTTTTGAGAATATCGATTTATTTTTGGGAATGATTGCAAAATTTTTTTGTACGTAATTTTTAAGCAGTATTGCTATAAAAAAAAGTTTCTACGTATTAGGAACTAGGTACAAAATATATTTGAATAAGTTGTTAGCTCCCATTTTTATAAAATTTTGTAAGTTTCTACTTATTAGAAACTAATTAAAAAATATTTCATTGAATTACTCACGCAGTTATTTTTTGGGGATTTTTGAAAGTTTTTTATTTTTTATTCAAAAATTAAACCACTTCTGTTTCTTTGTGAAGTTTTTACGTATTAGAAACGAAACAAAAAGTAATTTTGACAAATTGTAATCAATTTAAGCTTAAAAACTATTTGCTATCGGAAGTTTCTACTTATTAGAAACAAAGCGAAAATATTATAAGCATTTTTTGAGCTTGAATTTTATTCACAAACGGAAGTTTCTACTCATTGAAGACAAATTAAAAATCGTTGGAAGTAGCTTCAGCTTAAAATTCCTTTTTCTGAGTTTTGATTTTTTTGTGGTTTTATAGCCAAATTTTATCAGCAAATTATTACCAAAATAAAGTAAAAAAAACAAGTTTCCGTGCAAAGTTTGTATAAATTTATTATACGAATTTATAAGAAATTTTCTATTCGTTTTCGGGTTTTTCCAAGAAGTTTTTTTTTCAACAAATAAATCATGGCTAAAATGAACTCGTTCATGAGGCATACCGACTCTATTTTCGATTTGGAGAAAGATTGTAACGATATTCCTCAAGAGGAGCATACTCGTTTTGCTCTAAAAATTCAAGAGGATGAGTTAAAGACTCAATAGGCAACAGCAAAGGCGTCCTACGAATACTGCCTTCAAAAATTAGCGTCAACAAGTAGCGAATATGATAAAAATCATAGGAGATTGTACAAAAATCTCCTCTGACACATGAAGGATTTTCAACAGGCTGGCAAAATTTAACTGATCGATATGAAAATAAGAGAATTTTGGTGAACAGCCAGCTAAAGGTTTTATTTAATCTGCCGGCTGTAACCAACGAGTCGTGAAGTGCCATCAAAAAGCTACAGAGAGATATAAATACTTGTATACCAGCTCTCAGGATGCACAAGGTATATATAAGCAATTGGGATGTGGTATTTACCTACTTATGTTCAACAAGGTTGCCAGAAACTACGCTCTTTTTATGGGAGCAATAGATTGAGGACAAGGCAGAAATCCCCAAATGGGCCGACTTTGATAAGTTTCTAACTAGTCGTTTTCAGACATTAGAAACGGTGTGTGACTTGAGTGGCGCGGTGCCAAAAGCGCAAAAATTAAGCGCACCTTTACCAAATATGAAGAGAGTCAGCACATATCAGGCAAAGGGGACAAACAGTAATTGCAAGCTGTGTAAAAATCAGCAAAGAAAGAGTACCTTAGAAGAGTAAAAAGAGTACCTTTTTCTGGGCCACATGAAAGAAGTGTCTTCTGTCCTCAATCAGCGACCATCTTCAGGTTACTACCTGCCTCATCACGCCGTCTTGAAGCCTGGCAGCACCACTACAAAAGTTCGTGTGGTCTTCAACGCGTCTAGCCCTACTTCAAATGGTGTTAGTCTTAACGTTGTCCTGCATACCGGTCCAGTTCTGCAAAGTGATTTTACTTTTCTTATACTAAATTTGCGGTTCTTTCAATTTGTGTTTTATGGCGACATTGAGAAAATGTACCGCCAGATAACTCGTGAGTGAGAACTATTAGCGATTCCAGCGAATAATCTTTTGCGATCCACCAGGGAATCAGATACAGGATTTTCAACTTAAAACCGTCGCTTTTGGTGTGAACTGTGCTCCGTTTCTAACTATTAGAACCCTTTTGCAACTTGCCGATGATGTGGAAAGCATCTTGCCACTAGCGTCAAAAATCTTGCGTCACCATATGGAAGATGACGCACCGGCGGGAGGTCATGACCTGAAGTCAGCAGTGCAAGCTCGTGAAGAGTTAGGAAAAGCGGTCGAATCAGCAGGTTTTCATTGCAAAAATGGACAGCCAATTCAGATGACGTACTGCGAGGAGTTCCGAAGAGTCATTGCCTGCGTGAAGATTTTCTGGAGCTGGAAGATACGAGCAACGTTAAGACGCTAGGCATCAGGTGGAACGCCAGGTCCGACCATTTTTATTTCAATGCGCGTCCACTGGATCAAGAGGGAAGCTTTTCGAAAAGAGCTGTCGGCCATAGCAAAACTCTATGATCCCTCAGGATGGTTGATTTGATGATCAATTGGCCCCTTCTACTTTGCAACGTTGGCAAGCTTTTCTCGAGAATTATCCGCAAAATATCAGCGTGCAAATTCCACGTTGCGAAAACAACCGAGTACCTGGACTACTTTCGTCGCTAACCGAGTCACAAAAATCATTGAGAAGTGGGTACCAAGAACTGGAGTCATGTGGATTCTGCGGATAATCCAGCAGATTTGGTCAGCAGAGGACTAGAACCACAGCATCTAAGAAGTAGTTCTTGTGGTGGCATGGGATCTTATGGCTGCAGCAAAAGACCAGTTCGTGGCCGAATCGAAGTGACGAATTTGATACAACGTTGGAGTCAAAAATCATAAATGCTCATGTGGCTTGTGCTCAGCATATAGTCGTTTTAGAGCGTTTTTCGTCATTGCCTCGAGCCTTGCGAGCTCTATAGTACGTTTTACGATTCTTTCACCGAACTCACCCGGCACATAAAAGTAGTTTTCTGTTCTAAGTCCGGTACGATATCACAGCAAGAAATGCAAGAAACTACAAGAAGACTTGTGATTGCTAGTCAAAAATTGGGGTATCAATCTGAGTATACCCAGTTATCAACGAAAACTTACATTGACTCAAAGAGTTATATTTTAAATCTGAACCTTTTTCTATGTAACGAAAATATACTTCGAGTCGATGGCCGGTTAGCAGGGTCTGAGCACATAGCTTGTAATGAACGACATCCTGTTATTTTGCCGTATGACTGCAAATTCTCTAAGTTACTTGGAACCAGCTTGTATTGCGACTTATTCGAATGCAAAATTGGATTCCCAGAGTAAAGAATATGATAAAATATATCATCCATAATTGTAAAGTCTGCGTTATCGACCGCAAGTGGTTACAGACTCAAATGACGGCTTCATTTCCTCCAGAGTGAACCAAATTATCACGTCCATTTGCAACTACTGGGGTTGATTTCACAGGTCGTATGGAAATTTAGAAATTAAGAACTGGTCGCTCCTGTTTAATTACTAAAAAGTGTATTTATGTGTATGTGGTAAAGGGTCCGCCATCTTACGTTTTTTTTTCAACGAGTGCTTATTCCGTGAATGGTAACACTTAGCTCATGTTTGATTTGACAGATAATTAGTTGTATCCTTCCGCTGATAAAAATACAATGCCGGAAAATATTGCGACATTACTTTGAAAATCATGGTAATCTTGCAGAATGTGTGCAAAAATTGCGAATGGATTTTGGAAGAAGAAAAGCACCGTCAGCCCCGTATGTTCGTTATCTTGTGAAAAAAGTGAAAGAAACTGGCATCTTCATCAATAAACTAAAGCGCGAAAAGCCAAAAGCAGTGCGTACACCCGAGAATATTGCTGTTGTGGCAGAAAGTGTGCGTGAAACGACATCAACATCAATTCACCGTCGTTCTCAACAATTGAACATTTCGGAGACATCATTAAGACGAATTTTGCATAAAGACCATGGTATGACGCCATACAAAGTCCAATTGGTTCAGGAGTTGAAGCCAACTGACCAGTCAATGCGTTTTTAAAAAAAAAAAAGTTATTTGGGGGACCCTTTGTTATGTGTATTAGGTGTATTTATGTGTAAAAGGTGGGAAACTGGGGGCGAACCTTTACAATGTAACATGTCTGACTGTCTCAAGCTGGCGAGGCCAGCATAATCTTTGTCAAATCGCCTCAAGTCGACTCAAACCTCCACGTGGTGTTTCCTGGGCAACGTCAAAACTGACAACCGTTAGTTTGGCGGCTAATCTGAGCGGCGGGCCTCGCTAGGCTTAAAATAGATTGCGCGTCGGGTTTGAAGCACACTCGTTAAAACCCATTTCAATGAAAACAATTAAGAAAAGAAGAAAACTGATTCCCAACTCTGATGACGACTTCCGCAAACGAAAAACTGATAATGATTTACGGATATGCACCTGGAATGTCGGAAACCTTAATTGGGAAGGTGCTTCTATCCAACTGACTGATGTCTTGGAAAGATACAAAGCTGATATCACTGCTATCCAAGAAATGCGATGGAAGGGACAGGGTTGCATTCGGCACGCACCCTGTGATATCTACTACAGCGGCCATGCGGAGAAGCACGAGTTTGGATGCGGATTTGTAATTGGCAAGAGACTACGGCCCCACGTCCTGCGATTCACACCTGTGAACGAACGACTTGCCATAATCCGCATCAAGGTTCCATTTTTCAATATAAGCCTAATATGTGCGCACGCTCCGACAGAAGACAAGGACGATGAGATCAAGGAAATTTTCTATGAGCGCCTTGAAAATGCTTACGAGCGCTGCCCCCGTCACGACGTTAAAATCGTGCTTGGTGACTTCAACGCTAAGGTGGGCAAGGAAAATATTTTTGGTCCAACAGTCGGAAAGTTCAGCCTCCACGACAACACCTCCGATAACAGAATGAGGCTGATTGACTTCGCCGCAGCACGAAACATGGTCGTAAGTAGCACTAGATTCAAGCATCTCAATATTCATAAAGCCACCTGGATGTCCCCTGATGAAAAAACAAAAAATCAAATAGATCACGTTTTGATCGACGGAAGGCACTCTTCCAGTGTATTGGATGTACACACGATCCGTGGTGCAAACATTGACTCGGATCACTTTTTTGTTGCAGCCAAGATCCGCACACGTCTGTGCGCAGCTAAGAATACACGCAACCCTACACAGAGAAAGCTAGACGTCGACAAGCTACAATCGAAACAGACAGCCGATGCTTTCGCTACTCGACTCTCATTCCTGCTTCAAAGCACTCCTTCAATCGATGATATATGCGCGCAGTGGACACACATTTCCAACTCCATGCGTGCGGCTGCTGAAGAGGTGATTAGCTACCACCGCCCTCACCGAAACCAGTGGTACGACCAGGAGTGTCGCGACGCCACTGCAGAGAAAGACGCCGCCTACAAAGCCACCCTGCAGTTGGGTGTAACGCGCACTGCTAAGGAGCGATACAAAAGAAAAAAGGAGGGAAGAGAGACGTATTTTCAGGCGGAAAAAAGAGAGGCAGAAAAGCGCGAGCAGGAAAAGATTGAGATGTATGGTGACAGGAATGAGGCCCAAAAATTTTTCGAAAAAATAAGACGCCTTGCCGATGGTTTTAAAAACGGTGCCTCTTCCTGCAAGGATGAAAACGGGAATCTAGTGACAGATGTCCAGAGCATACTGACGTTATGGAGGGAACACTTCTCTAAGCTCCTAAATGGCGACGCTGACAACAATCCCGCCAATAGAGATGATATTCCGGAAACCCCAATTGCGGATGACAGCGTGGAGGTTTCGCTGCCCGACTTTGATGAAGTTTGACAGCTATAGCTCGGCTTAAAAATAACAAAGCCGCGGGAACTGATGGCTTACCTGCTAAGCTGTTTAAGAACGGAGGCGAGGCAATACTTAAATGCATTCACGAGCTTCTATGCAGAATATGGTCGGAAGAATGCAAACGATTGGAATCTCAGTGTGCTCTGCCCAATCGATAAGAAAGCCGATCCCACTATCTGTGCCAATTACCGTGGGATAAGCCTTCTTAATATCGCATATAAGGTCCTGTCGAGCGTTTTATGTGAAAGATTGAAGCCCATTGTAAACTAACTGATCGGACCTCATCAGTGTGGCTTCAGACCTGGAAAGTCCACCATCGACCAGATTTTCACGCTACGACAAATCTTGGAGAAGACTCAAGAAAAACAAGTCGGCACCCACCATCGTTTTGTCGACTACGAAGCCACCATGTCTGAATTTGGTATTCCTGCAAAACTAATACGACTTTGCAGGATGACACTGAGCAACACCAGCAGCGCAGTTAAAATCGGGAAGGACCTCTCCCCACCATTTGTTACCAAACGAGGTTGCAGACAAGGTGATTCCTTATCGTGCGACTTTTTCAACCTAATGATGGAAAAGATCATCCGAGCTGCTGATCTGAGACGTAGTAGCACAATATTCTACAAGAGTTTTATGCTGCTTGCGTATGCCGATGACATCGATATCATTGGCCATAATACGCGCGAAGTCAGTGCAGCATTTTCCAGATTAGAAAGAGAGTCAAGTTGAATGGGTCTGGCAGTGAATGCAGATAGGACGAAATACTTGGTTTCAACAAACAAACAGTCCCAGCGTCTTGGAACCCACGTTACAGTTGGCAATACCACCTTCAAGGTTGTGAAGGACTTCGTTTATCTGGGATCCAGCATTTATTCAACCAACGACATCAGCATTGAGATCAAACGAAGAATAACTCTTGCCAACAGGTGTTACTTTGGGTTCAGTAGGCAATTGGGAAGCAGAGCTCTCTCTCGACGAACGAAAATCACGCTCTATAAATCGCTCATCATGCCCGTCCTACTTTATGCATCACAAACCTGAGGCCGGATTCTGAAAATCGCCTAGCTAAAGCTAAATTTCTATCTCTTAAATGCTAAAAAAATGCTTCGTTCAATTCCTTAGCGATTTCGTTAAAATGCGATTCTGAGTTTCAAATAGCCTAGCTAAAAATGTTGCTCCTACTACTCGTCACAGGAAGCGTTGTTTTAGCGATTCTTATGTCAAAAAATTGATTTGGTTATGGCTGTGTGCTATTTGGAAACTTTTAACTATTGGTTCTATAGGAAAGAAAATGTTGAGTTTAATAAATTTCTATCTGTTGTATTTAAATTGTCATTTTTTGCTGTGGCAAATGAAACCTGAAAATGTTATCCAGAAATTTTGACGTCTTCTCAGCGAATGAACGAGTTTTTTAAGACGCATTTGACTGCCACTACTACTACAAATAATTTTTGTATTCAAAATGATATTATGAGCTACAAGGAATGTAACTGTTTTAAGTAAAATAACTTATAAAACCAAAACTTGTGTATACAATAAAAATTGGTAAAAAATTACAAGTTTTATTTATGATTATTTTGTTGTATGTATTTTATCTAATTAGCTTAGAGATGGAATAAATTGAAAACATGTTTTTAAATTATATGTTTAGATTTTACTCCACTTATAAAATATACTGAAGTAAAAAAGTATCAGCGTTAAAGTTTTCTTGTCAACTGGACCTAAAAATACTTAACCTAAACTATGCACGAGGATAAAAATCGCACTATACTTAAAGGTTGCCATACCCGAAATACACTTACTGCCAAATTCGACTGTCGAGCTTAATCGACTGTAATACGAAAGAAAATATTGACTTATACTCAGTCGATTAACTCGTCTGATTAACTCGATTAACGTATTAACTCTTTATCGGCCATATTTATAAATATTTAAAAAGTATATTCAATGTATTAGTTTTGCAAGTTCAATGCAGTAAAGAAAAAACTTTCTACATTGCGTATATGAGAAGTAATGAACTTCCAAATTTAACATAAATATTTATTTTAAACTCTTTAGCTCCTAAGACTGGCCTAGTTTTGAAATTCTTAAAAAATAATTGTAGTAATTTTTATTGACACTAAAATAAATTAAAGACGACTGAAGGAACTCCATGCTTTTTGAATGCTCCTCAAGCCTGCATTTTTAGCCTAAAAATAAATATTTTCTAAATATTAAAATCAAAGCACAATCCATTTTTTTATACGGAAACATAAATAAAACTACTTTTTTCAGAAAAAATACACAGAAAAACACTGATACTAACAATTTTGGAAGGGTTAAGCACAACCCTTTTGCTTCACTTAAAAATTCTTGTGCCGGTTGTCAAAATTTCTACTAGTCCCCGGGGCTACATGAAGTTTTGACAGTAAAACTCACCTCACTGATATCAAAAATTCTACCTCCGACTGTCAAAAAATCATCATCCGAGTGAAAAGTTTTCGAAAACTTTTTAAAGTTTCTTTCGAACCTTAATTAAATTAATATAATAATTAAAATAAGCTTGTTTCTTATGTTTAAAATGGTTTACTAACTGCACCAATATCTGAATAAAAAGTGCTAAATAAAAACATTCAGTTATTTGAAAAAATTTTAAATAAACTGAAGTTAACATACTTGAAAATCTGTGGTTAATTTTTTAAGTTTATTTACACGAGTACTTTATGATTTTTTATTAAATATTCTCGTATTGTCATAGAATAAAAATATGTAAAAACTAGTAAGGATTTATTTTGACTGGTTCAACTTTAAATACCAAAACAGTCGTGGCTTATTGGAGGCTTAGGTTTAATTCAATTCTTCAACATTTTGCACTCAGAGTACATTTTACATATTAAAAATTAGGTGCAAAATTTCTTGTCAATTAATGACTTAATTGCAAACTAACTGCATAATTCCATGTAACGTAGAAGCACACCAATGATAAGAAAGACACAAGAAGCAATACTTTCTTCCATATAGAATTGTTTTGCTTCAAGTGTCTTTCTTATCATTGGTGTGCTTCTTCGTGATACAGAATTATCACATAAGAGTGTGTCACAACAATTTTAGCTTATTTGTAAACTACCAATTCATTTAATAAATTTTTATAAAGTTTTAAGAGATGAAACCTTTTTCTAAAAGCATGTTATATGATAACAATAGGGGTATTCACGATTCAGTGTACTTGCCAGTGCAGTTAAGGATATCTGCACTTTACAAAATCAAAATATCAAAATCAAAAATCTGCACAAGTGCTTTTCTGCTACAGCCTAAAACTTGAAAATTTGAGCATTAGTTCACGAAAACCTAACAGTCCTCAACTGCACAGGCAAGTGCACTGAAACGTGAATAACCCTAATATTAATACAACTGATAAATACAAATAGCAAGTTTTCGGGAAAGTGCATTCAATTGGTATATTTTTCTTTGAAAACATTCAAAAGAGACAAAGCAAAATTTTTTCTTAATATATATATCAAAAATTACGATTTTAATTGAAAAATATTTAAATTTTTAACTTAGTGGCAACAAAATATTGGACTCTAAAATTATAGCTAAAAATAAAATTAGAGTTTCTGTAAATCGCTAAAAAAGTTTAGAATCGCAGCAATCGCTAAAAATTAAGCTATGACAGCTTTAATTTTATTCTTCGTTAAAAGCTCGTTCAGTCTCTAAATTTTTAGCATGAAAATAAGCGATGGAGTTTTTCAGAATAGCAATATCGCTAAAACCTATAAATTTAGCTTTAGCGGTGGAGATTTAGCTTTAGCGTTTTTCAGAATCCGCCCTCTGGACGCTGAGCAGTTCAGATGAAATGACTTTAGGAGCATTCGAGAGAAAGATTCTTCGTAAGATCTACGGACCAATCTGCGTCAATGGCGAGTACCGAATACGGTGGAATGATGAACTGTATGAGCTGTATGCTGACATCGACATAGTCAAGCGCATTAAAATCGAGCGGCTTCGCTGGCTCGGTCATGTTCAGCGCATGAAAGACGATGCTCCAGTGAAGAAAACATTCGATTCGGTACCCAGCGGCGGTCAACGCAGAAGAGGACGACCGTCTTCGTTGGAAAGACCAAGTAGAGGACAACCTGACGAAGCTTGAAATTTCCAACTGCCGCCAGCAAGCGAAAGACAGAAATGGCTGGCACAAATTCTTAGATGAGGCCAAGACCGACATACGGTTGTAGCGCCAACTAAGTAAGTAAGTATTTTTCGCATTTTCTCGTAGGGGGTTCTTTGCTTGTTCCGATTGAACCGGACATTGCTGAAAGTTCAATAATAATTAGCAATCGGTGGCAAAAACTAAACTAAACATTGAACCAGAAGTTCGGCCAAGTGTGGAAAAACGACTATTCAAAAGAACTTCACAGGAGACATAAGTGGAATTCCCCCGCAAAAACGTAAAAATTGCCGACTTGGTGGTCGTCGAAGAAGATAACCTTTCGGCCTCTGAGTGGCGCTTAGGTAGAGTCATGAACACTTATGTAGGCTCCGACAATCGTATCCGTGTCGCCGATCGGCGAACTGAACGCGGAATTATTACCCAACCGGTTGTAAAATTGATTCGTCTGCCACCCATCTCTTAGTTAGATGTAGTCGTCCGTGTTCTTAATTGTGTGCATGTTGTCCTCCGTTCCGTGCCGAAGACATTAACGTATTTAATTTCTATGTGTTTCTTTTAGCCACCGAAAAATGTTGAGCGTCGGAACCGTATCCGCTGGAATCGTCTTGAAGTGTCGCGTCTGCCTAGCCCGTCACCCACTACGTTTTTGTAAGGCGCTCGTAACCAGCAACATCGCGGATCGGTTGCGACTGGTGCTGCTTTTTAAATATTGTTCGCGGTGTCTCTCTCCAAACCAACGCACCGACGAATGCGCCAGTGAGGGACGATGTGGTAAATGCGATGGGTCGCATTACACCTTACTGCATCTGGGCCAGGCTAAAGACCATGCAAAGTTGGCACCGACCAAGCCGCACGACGTAGTCAGGTCTGATTTTCTACAGTCTTCTCGTCAGTGCGGGACGAATGCCGAGGGGAGTTTTGCTGCTCGGCCTGATCTGCTTCAAGTTGAATCGAGCGTTGAGGGGGACTAGAGGTCTGAAAAAGACGAAGCTAGAATGGCACGTTGTATCCGCAACGCCGAAGAATCGCACGCGCTTCGGCCCTCCTTGCGCGGCAAGTCAAATGCTCTCGTCTCACTCGCAAGTCAAATCACGTCTTGCAAGACGCGGCACGTTGGTAGAAAATTGCGCTCAAGAAGAGACGGGCGTCACAATCGGGGTCAAGGACGGATCCGGCTTATTCACGGCCGCTTCAATTGTGGCGCTCAGTACCTGCCCTCGCCATCACCGTTGCTATGTCTGCAACAGGTGACTTTGCTCCTCACCACGGTGGTAGTCAAGGTGATTGACCTGGGTCGCACGCATCGGGTTCGTGTTCTGATAGACGCATTCGCTGAAAGCTCGATTATTTCCGAGCAACACTTGGGTTGCCATCGATGCTGGTTGGCTCTCAAGCGGTTTGCTCCCTAACCCGTTGGGCTAACTATGAGTCAAACCAGTCAGTGACAACCCAAGCGAGAGTTGTACGTCATTTCGCGCGAGTTACGCCTCGACAAAATTTGGATGTGTCTATCAAGGCACAATTTTCAAATTTGATGCTTGCCGACCCCGACTTTGTTTTTTCGTCTCCGGTCGGCATGGTGCTAGAGTGTAATGTACGCTGCCTTCTTTTTCTTTTTAAAATAATAAATAAAAAAAGGACTCGCGTTTTATATAAAAAAAGTTCCAGGACCTGCCTAATAGCATGCCGACGATTTCGCCACTGGCTCTAAATAAATTTAAACTTCTTTTTTTTAGCCGACACTTAAAAGTGCATTCAGGGTATGATGAAAGTTTGGCAGCTTTTTGCAAAGCTCAAAAACTTTAAATGAATTGAAGTGACTGCTTGTTTGGAGCTCAAACTTAATTGACTTTATTTGAAATTTGTTCGTTCTTTTATAGTATGTATAACGGTATTTTGTCTTAAAACTAGTTAACAATTGTTTTTGTATTTAGAAAGTAAACAGAATCATATGTTCTTTAATTAGTGTAAAAGTAATAGTAGAATATCATATACATATTTGTAATTTAGTAATAGTAGTATAATGTGTGTGAGTGAGTAGACTTAAATCATATGTTAATATATTTGCATAGGAGTAAAAATTAAAACGTAATTTCACATATTTTGTATTCAGCAATATAAGTACATGTGTGTGAATGAAATAGATAGTAGTGCTTAGTATGGACATATGTTCTTATTGTTAGAATATTATCTTAGTATAATACAATAAAATAGAATAAGGTGATACGTACCGTAAAGGTGTGTATCTGTTAAATATGTTTTATAATTGTATGTTTTAGTATTTCATAATGTAGAAGTGTATACATTACACCCTCACCCTTAAGATAAAAAAATTATTTTGAAATTTATGAAAAATAATTTATTTCAACTTATACAACATTTAAATATAATTAATTTATTTACACAATTGAAAATTTAAAATAGAAAAAGAAACAATTTGTTAAATATATTTCTTTAACATGTTGTTATGATGTTCTTTTAGTTTTCCATTAATATTAATTACTGAATTTACTCCTTTTTTGTTTACAATTACAAATGGACCAATATAAGGAGATTATTTTTTTTCTTCTATTCATCCTTTTTATTGAAACTTTATCTCTAATATTTAAATTTAATGGGTTTATATTTTTATCTTTTTCAATTCTATTCATTTTTGCAATATTTATTAATTTTTTTGCTTTTTGTAAAGAGTATTTTAATCTATGTTTTAATTCTTGAGCGTAGTTTTCTGTATTATATACTATTGATTCGAAACGATTATCATTTGGAAAATTTGCTAGTTTTCAAAAATTAGCTCAAATGGTGTATAATTTGTATCAACATGAGGCATTGTATTGTATGAAAAAGTGAAGTATGGGATCCATTGGTGCCATTCTTCATTTTTGCAAAAATTTAGCAAATATTCATTTAATACACGATGGTTTCTCTCTATCGAGCCTAGAGTCTCATGGTGATATGGAGTACTAAATATTTGTTTAACGTTCAAAAGACTGCATATTTCCGACATTAAATCATTAAGAAATTCTGTACCTCTATCTGATTTTAAAATTTTAAAGTGACCGTATATTAAAATTATATTTTAAATTAATGTTTTAGCAACAGTTTTTGCGTCTTTTGTCTCCATTGGACATGCTATTACGTACTTTGTTAAGTCGCACTGACACGTTAGTATATATCTGTAATTGTTGGACAAGCGTAGGGGACCTACTGTGTCGATAGAAACGACTTCAAAATTGATACTTGGTGTGTCTGTCATTGTTAAATTTTCTTTTGTATGTTTCGTCTGTTTGTTTAATTTGCATTTATGGCAATTGAGTATGTATTTTTTTATCATTTTGTTCATATTTTTCCATATGTATTTTTGTTTTAGTTTCATCGTAGTTTTTCTTATACAGAGGTGACCTCCATGTGTCGAATTGTGGTATTCTTCGATTATTTCATTTTGTTTTACTTTGTCGATTATTCTTTCCGGTTAATTATAAATTAAAATTTTCAAATTTTCATTTTTTCTTTTTAAATTATTATAAATTTCTTTAAATTTATCCATTGCAATGGTTTTAAATATATTATCATTTCTCTTTAGCGCTAACTCTTCTATTCTTAAATTATACATTTTTGATGATAGCTTCTCCAAAGTCAGCGGTGTGAACAATGGATTATCACTACATCGTAAAATTACTTCCTCATCATTCATTTCAAATTGGGTACCCTTAAAATCTTTATCTGTATTGAACCTTAATTTTTTTCATTTTTTTTAATGTCTGTTATGGATGTACAAGCCCACTCAAAAAATTCGCGATGCTTTTTATGGGAATTGCAATGCGTTTTGTTAAAATCAGTATTTTGCGTATGTTTATTTTTTATCATACCTCTTGTAATAGCTAAAGGGTCCGCCATTTAACTTTTTTTTAAACTAGTGCTTATTTCGTGAATGGTAACACTTAGCTCATGTCTGATTTGACAGATAATTAGTTTTATCCTTCCGCTAAATAAATATGGTTGTGTATACGCTTGAACAACGCTGGAAAATATTGCGACATTAATTTGAAAATCATGGTAATGTTGCAGAATGTGTGCGAAAATTGCGTATGGATTTTGGAAGAAGAGAAGCACCGTCAGCTCCGTATGTTCGTTATCTTGTGAAAAAGTGAAAGAAACTGGCATCTTCATCGATAAACCAAAACGTGAAAAGCCAAAAACAGTGCGTACACTCGACAATATTGCTGCTGTGGCAGAAAGTGTGCGTGAAGCGCCATCAACATCAATTTACCGTCGTTCTCAACAATTGAACATTTCGGAGACATCATTGAGACGAATTTTGCATAAAGACCTTGGTATGACGCCATACAAAGTCCAATTGGTTCAGGAGTTGAAGCCAACTGACCATCCAATGCGTTTTCGCTTCGCTAAGTGGGCCTAGGATCGACTTACAGAAGATGCCGATTTTGCCAAAAAATCATCTTTTCAGATGAAGCTCATTTTGATCTTGGCGGGTATGTAAACAAGCAAAATTGTCGCATTTGGGGCACAGAAAACCCGCACGCATATATTGAAAAGCCGCTGCACCCAAAACGATTCACTGTTTGGTGCGGATTTTGGTCCAGAGGCATAATTGGGCCATTTTTCTTCGAAAATGAGCAAGGAGTGGCCGTTACAGTCAATGGCGATCGTTATCGGGCCATGTTGAACGAATTTTTGTTCACAAAAATTGAAGAGGAGGATATTAGCATCATTTGGTTTCAATAGGACGGTGCTACGTGCCACACAGCCGAAGCTACACTCAATGTTTTGCGCCCTGTTTTTGAAGATCGCATTATCAGCCGCAGAGCTGATGTCGTTTGGCCACCTTGGAGCTGCGATTTGACACAGTTGGACTATTATTTGGGGGGTGCCCTCAAATATAAGTGTTACGCCGACAAGCCAGAGGCAATTGACGCTTTAAAGGACAATATTCGTGAAGCCATTGGTGAAATACAGCTGCACACAATCGATAATGTGCTTAAAAATTGGACCGATCGTGTAGGCTACTGCATGGCCAGCCGAGGCAGCCATGAATGAAATTATTTTGCATTATTAACCGGAAGGATTGTACTTTCAAATAATAAAAAAAATTTGAGAAAATATTCAGTAGTTTTTTTTTATAGAATTTTCAAAAAAAAAAAAGTTATTTGGCGGACCTTTTAGTATATTTTTGCTTACTTCCGTATTTGTCGGAATAATCACTTTTAGAGAATCGCTGTTTAGATCTATGCGCGATAACGCGTCAGCATTAGTATTCATTTTTCCTTTTTTATAAATAATATTAAAATAATAATCGCAAAGGTCTAATCTTATGCGTGTCATTTTTGATGACGGATTTTTATGTGAGAAAAGAGACTCTAGTGGGCGGTGGTCTGTTAGAACCGAAAATTTTCTACCGTAAAGGTAGGGTCGAAAAATATTGATTGCCCAGTGTATAGCTAAGAGCTCTTTCTCAATAATTGGCTTGTTCAAGTCATGTTTTGCAAGAGATTTGTTTGCATATGAAATTGGTAAGTCTGAGCCTACTTCGCCTTGCGATAAAACTTCACCGAGAGCATAATTAAAAGCGTCTGTGGTTTGAAGCGTATGAATGGTTTATTAAAATCGGGATTTTGGAGTATCGGGGGATTTAAAAGTTTTGTTTTTAGTGCATCAAATGATTTTTGGCAATTTTCGTCCCAGCAAAATTTTGTATTTTTCTTTAAAAGTGAATTTAAATTTTTAGCAATGTCGGCAAATTTAGGTATAAATCTTCGGTAGTAGTTGCAGAAAGCAACAAACCTTCTTACTTCGTCTGCGTTTTTCGGTATCGGATATTCTTTAATTATTTTGTTTTTAGATGGGTCGGTTTTAATTCCATTGGCCGTTATAAGATGACCAAGGTAAATGACTTCTGGCTTCAGAAAACAACATTTATTTGAATTTATTTTTATATTATATTTTCTTAATATTTCAAAAACTTTAAAAAAATTTTCGTTATGATGTCCTAAACTACAACCGAAAACAATTATATCGTCTACATAAATAAAAGCTTCTGTATCTAAGCCACTAAATGCGATGGTCAGCATTCTTTGGAAGCTGTTGGATGATATCTTCAATCCAAATGTTAAACGTTTAAATTGGAAATGTCCATTTCCAGTCGAAAAAGAAGTTAACGGTCGTGAACCTTCGTCTAAGTTAATCTGGTAAAAAGAGCTGGTCATGTCCAAGGTCGAAAAGTATTTAGCTCTTCCAAGTCTGTCGAGAACGTCTTCTATTTTTGTTAACGGAAATTTGTCGTTTACAATTTTTTCATTCAACTTATGAAAATCTACTACTAGTCGCCATTTTTTTCGTCATTTATTGACTTTTTAGGAACTACAAGTAATGGTGAGTTGTAGGGCTCACTGAATGTTCTATTATATTGTCAGATAAAAGTTAGTCGACTTGTTCATTTATCTCTGTTAACTGTGTTTGTGGAAGTCTGTAATTTTTAATGTATACCGGTGTCGAATCTGTTGTTTGTATAGTCTGTGTGTAAAAATTATTTGTACTTAAGTGTTCTCCAGGGAGATGAAAAATGTCTTCGTATTGTTTAATAATATTTATTATTGATGATTTAGCATCTAGGTCGTTGCAACCAATGCCTAACGTTTGTAGTAATTTTTCAAGTCTATTCTTGTCATATTTAGTGTTGATTTTACAAGAAAATATAATATAATTTTTTAATGGTTTGGTTTCAAAATCAAGATTACTTAATGTTACATTTTGATCATTAGTATTTAAAATTTTTACATGAACATTGCCATTTGCTGGTATCAAGCTATTGCCTAAAAATACTCCATTTTCCATTTCTTTATTTAAAACAATTGTGGAGTTATGCGTTGGAAAATGGCAGGATCGCCATGTGGTGTTATGAAAAGGATATGTTATTTCTACTTTAAATATTTTTGATTTCCTAAGTATTTTATGAGTTATTTCGATGGCTGCATCGAAATCAACTTTGGTGTTTTTTTTAGCACACCGTGCTGCTGTAATGTATGGCAAGAATGCCGAACTGTTTTGAAACTCTTAATAAAAACTCTGGCTTTCGCCGCTGTAGTTGTGATTAAGAATCTGCTTTATTTTCAAAATGTTCTAGTTTATAAAGTAATTTTACCAGTATTTTTCTTAAAAATATCTTAACACTATTTCCAATACTCCTCCTTAAATTCCAATATTTAATTTGGTTTTTCAATAAAATAAAATTAACCAATCACATTTTACTTTGCATTGTCGCATTCTTTCTTCCCCTCAAAATATCAATTTTAAATAGCCAATATAATCGATGGACAAAATTCATAGCCTTGACTTTAAAAGAGTCAACGGCTAAGTTCAATTTAACGCTTGTTGTTGTTGCGTTATGTTTTCGTGAGATAAGTGTGTAACTTAATGCTCGCTGGTGCGTTCATGCTTATGCAGCAACTAGCGGAAGAAAACGAAAAGGGGTGCTAAGTGCATTGAACGTAAATTTGAGATTCTTTGGTATTAAGAATATAATTGTTTACTTTAAAATTCTATGGAAAATTTTTGGGTTTTTATTTGGCAATAAATTATTGATTTTATTGTTTTAGTTATTGGTTTAGGAATTTTGTTTTGTTTACTTATTTTGTACTTTGTTTATTAATTAGAAAGAATGAAGTTAAATAGCGACTTATTTTAGTTGAAGATAATAGTGACTTTTAAGAGTACACTACACCCTAACCCTTAAGCGAAAATTTACTTACAAAAGTTAATTTTTAAGATGTCGGAGTTGGAAAAGGTTATGTTTATGTTATATAATATGATGATTTTTATAGTATCTTTAAATAGTTGTTATTTTACAATAATATGAAAGATGTAGTCTTAAGATTATTTATGTTTAAATTATTTGTTTAGTGGTAAATAATGGTAATATTAATACTAATACGAAAAACTTCTATGATAATGGCCAATGTTTTGAATTATGATATTAATTATTTTAATACTAACATTTTGTTTTTAATATTTATATCTACTTACTTACTTACTTACTATAATATTTATATCATTAGTTCTAAAAATTCATTAAAGAAATTTATAGTCTTAATTTTTGAAATAATTTGTATTATTTATACATAAAATATATGCATATTTTTTATTTTAGATATGTGTTTATAAATTTCTTTAACATATTATTATGGAATTTCTTATGTTTATTATTTATATCAATAATGGAGTTCACTCCTTCTCTAAGTACTATTTTATATGGTCCGTGATATGGACTTTGACTTTTCTTTCTACTTTCAAGTTTAACTAATACTAAATCTCCTTCTTGGAAATTGGATATATTTAGATTCTTGTCATAATTGATTTTTCTTTTTTCTTTTACCATTTTAATAATATTCTTTGCTTTGTTACTAGAGATTTTTAATCTAACTTTTAATTCGTTTGCATAGTCATCTATGATGTAGACTTTACTGTTATCTTTTGTTAAAACGCCTGGCAGAGTTGGTAATTTACCAAAATCTAATTCAAAAGGTGAATAACCAGTGTCTATATGTGGAGTCGTGTTATATGCAAATGTGTAGTATTTATCCCATTCCCCATCATCTGCGAAAGAAAGAAGATACTTATTGAGAACTCTGTGGTTTCTCTCAAGTGCTCCTATTGTTTCGTGATGGTAAGGTGCTGAAAAGATTTGTTCTATTTTTAACAAGTTGCACACATTTCTTAATAGTTCATTTGTAAACTCAGTTCCTCTATCAGACTTTAAAACTTTAAAACAACAGTATTTTAAGATTAATTGCTCCACCAATGTTGTTGCAATCGACTACAAATTAACTCAGATCACATTGCATTGTAAGTATGTATCGGAACCCATTTGAAATGCTAAGCGGTCCCACTGTGTCTATAGAAACTGTTTAACTCTTTAAACCATATAAGGAGTTCATGACGCTCCTGTTGAGATGCATTTTCATAATTTGCAAGTTCTTCTTGCTTATTTTTATATCCCCTTGTTATTACCATGGCTTTATTTTGTTTGTTCGTTTCTTCAGTTGGTATCATAGTTTTTAAAATATCCGAATCTATCTTTATTCGTGATAAAGCATCTGCATTTGTATTAATTTTTCCTTGTTTAAAAACTATAGTGAAATTATAATCAGATAAGTCTAGTCTGATTCTTGTCATTTTTGATGACGGGTTTTTGTGTGAAAAAAGTGAAACTAGGGGTCTATGGTCTGTGACCACAATAAATTTCTGTCCGTAAAGAAAGGGTTTAAAAAAATGTATTCCCCGATGTATTGCTAGAAGCTCTTTTTCAATTATGGGTTTATTGATATCATGTTTTTGTAGAGATTTACTTGCGTATGATATCAATAGATCTTGTCCTATTTTGCCTTGAGATAATACTGCTCCAAGGGCAAAATTCGAAGCGTCTGTCGTTAAGATAAATGGTTGTTAAAATAAATAATTTTGGCTAAAAGTATTCCAAATTTTGCACTGAAGTTTAAATTATGCCTAAAGTTATATGAAATCCTATTAAATAAAAAGAGAATTATATCCACAAGTACTTAAACAGCGAAGCCGATGTTTAACTTGAGAGAAAATAAGTTTGAAATGGTAATTTTTTAAGTTACCACGAATTTAATGTAATGAGGTAGGATTAATTACAGATAAAATAATTTTCCCGTTTACAGAGTGTTAAAAATAGGCTTGAAATGGTAATTTTTCAAGTTTTTTATCTCCTAAACCATTCGAAACCAATATTTTTTACACTTTTAGACTTACAGTCCTATTCTGACAAATGAACAATTGTTAACCAGTATTTTTAATATTTCTATGTGTTTGTTGTAATTTTTTAATTTCAAAACAAAATTTGATGCTCAAAAATAATGGCCCTTATCATAGTCAAAATAAAGTCGACTTTAAATGAAGTATAAGCTTTTTGACAACACTTTATATTGTTTTACATTGTCAAAAATGCTTATACTAAATTTAAAGTCAACTTTATTTTGACTTTGATAATGGGCCAATAAATTTAAATTAAAATTTTCAACTGCTTTTCAGTTATTGCCAATTTCACTAACAAATTTTGTTCTTTGAGCTTCAAATTTTGTTTTGAAAACAACAAATAAATAGAAATATAAAAAATACTTATTAACAATTGTAAATTTGCCAGAATAGGGCTGTAAGGAGACCCAAATTTATTTAATAAAAATAAGAAAAAATTATTTAAGCTTGATTCGTAAACTGTAATTATCCCTTTTTTGTGTGAAAGTAAATCTAAGAAAAATTTTTACTTATTAGAAATGTGATCTTTTAAATGAAGTATCAAAAATCAAAATTAGTTGAGTACTTTAAAAAATACAAAGGATAAGTCGAGGCTCCAAATGCGGAAAATTGCAACGCTCATACAAGGTGTTTTATAGTGAAAATAGTTCTAAAATAATGTCTAGTTATTATAAGATTGCAATGTGATCTTTTTAATAATATATTAGCAAATAAAATACTTTCAGTACTTTAAGAAATATTAAATACGAATACGACTTAGCACGTACACGCATATTGCCATTATTACTCATTTGTTGCTGTTGTTGGTGTTGCTGATTTTGCTGTTTTTGTGCTTTTGCTGATTTTTCTGCTTGAGCAGCGGCTTTCATTTGTTGCTGCTTTCTTTGCGTATTATATCAAAGGAATTAATAATCTATAAATGTAGACAAAAAAGAAAATTAGAGTCGAAATTAAAAAATTCATTCTTTTTACATATTTAAAGTCTTTACTAAAGGGTCCGCCATCTAACGTTTTTTTTTTCAACTAGTGCTTATTTCGTGAATGGTAACACTTAGCTCATGTTTGATTTGACAGATAATTAGTTTTATCCTTCCGCTGATATAAACGCTGGGAAATATTGCGACATTAATTTGAAAATCATGGTAATGTTGCAGAATGTGTGCGAAAATTGCGTATGGATTTTGGAAGAAGAGAAGCACCGTCAGCTCCGTATGTTCGTTATCTTGTGAAAAAATGAAAGAAACTGGCATCCTCTTCGATAAACCAAAGCGTGAAAAGCCAAAAATAGTGCGTACACCCGAGAATATTGCTGCTGTGGCAGAAAGTGTGCGTGAAGCGCCATCAACATCAATTTACCGTCGTTCTCAACAATTGAACATTTCGGAGACATCATTGAGACGAATTTTGCATAAAGACCTTGGTATGACGCCATACAAAGTCCAATTGGTTCAGGAGTTGAAGCCAACTGACCATCCAATGCGTTTTCGCTTCGCTAAGTGGGCCTAGGATCGACTTACAGAAGTTGCCGATTTTGCCAAAAAATCATCTTTTCAGATGAAGCTCATTTTGATCTTGGCGGGTATGTAAACAAGCAAAATTGTCGCATTTGGGGCACAGAAAACCCGCACGCATACATTGAAAAGCCGCTGCACCCAAAACGATTCACTGTTTGGTGCGGATTTTGGTCCAGAGGCATAATTGGGCCATTTTTCTTCGAAAATGAGCAAGGAGTGGCCGTTACAGTCAATGGCGATCGTTATCGGGCCATGTTGAACGAATTTTTGTTCACAAAAATTGAAGAGGAGGATATTGGCACCATTTGGTTTCAATAGGACGGTGCTACGTGCCACACAGCCGAAGCTACACTCAATGTTTTGCGCCCTGTTTTTGAAGATCGCATTATCAGCCGCAGAGCTGATGTCGTTTGGCCACCTTGGAGCTGCGATTTGACACAGTTGGACTATTATTTGGGGGGTGCCCTCAAATATAAGTGTTACGCCGACAAGCCTTTAAAGGACAATATTCGTGAAGCCATTGGTGAAATACAGCTGCACACAATCGATAATGTGCTTAAAAATTGGACCGATCGTGTAGGCTACTGCATGGCCAGCCGAGGCAGCCATTTGAATGAAATTATTTTGCATTATTAACCGGAAGGATTGTACTTTCAAATAATAAAAAAAATTTGAGTAAATATTCAGTAGTTTTTTTTATAGAATTTTCAAAAAAAAAAAAGTTATTTGGCGGACCTTTTAGTATATTTTTGCTTACTTCCGTATTTGTCGGAATAATCACTTTTAGAGAATCGCTGTTTAGATCTATGCGCGATAACGCGTCAGCATTAGTATTCATTTTTCCTTTTTTATAAATAATATTAAAATCATAATCGCAAAGGTCTAATCTTATGCGTGTCATTTTTGATGACGGATTTTTATGTGAGAAAAGAGACTCTAGTGGGCGGTGGTCTGTTAGAACCGAAAATTTTCTACCGTAAAGGTAGGGTCGAAAAATATTGATTGCCCAGTGTATAGCTAAGAGCTCTTTCTCAATAATTGGCTTGTTCAAGTCATGTTTTGCAAGAGATTTGTTTGCATATGAAATTGGTAAGTCTGAGCCTACTTCGCCTTGCGATAAAACTTCACCGAGAGCATAATTAAAAGCGTCTGTGGTTTGAAGCGTATGAATGGTTTATTAAAATCGGGATTTTGGAGTATCGGGGGATTTAAAAGTTTTGTTTTTAGTGCATCAAATGATTTTTGGCAATTTTCGTCCCAGCAAAATTTTGTATTTTTCTTTAAAAGTGAATTTAAATTTTTAGCAATGTCGGCAAATTTAGGTATAAATCTTCGGTAGTAGTTGCAGAAAGCAACAAACCTTCTTACTTCGTCTGCGTTTTTCGGTATCGGATATTCTTTAATTATTTTGTTTTTAGATGGGTCGGTTTTAATTCCATTGGCCGTTATAAGATGACCAAGGTAAATGACTTCTGGCTTCAGAAAACAACATTTATTTGAATTTATTTTTATATTATATTTTCTTAATCTTTCAAAAACTTTAAAAAAATTTTCGTTATGATGTCCTAAACTACAACCGAAAACAATTATATCGTCTACATAAATAAAAGCTTCTGTATCTAAGCCACTAAATGCGATGGTCAGCATTCTTTGGAAGCTGTTGGATGATATCTTCAATCCAACTGTAAAATTTTTACATGAACATTGCCATTTGCTGGTATCAAGCTATTGCCTAAAAATACTCCATTTTCCATTTCTTTATTTAAAACAATTGTGGAGTTATGCGTTGGAAAATGGCAGGATCGCCATGTGGTGTTATGAAAAGGATATGTTATTTCTACTTTAAATATTTTTGATTTCCTAAGTATTTTATGAGTTATTTCGATGGCTGCATCGAAATCAACTTTGGTGTTTTTTTTAGCACACCGTGCTGCTGTAATGTATGGCAAGAATGCCGAACTGTTTTGAAACTCTTAATAAAAACTCTGGCTTTCGCCGCTGTAGTTGTGATTAAGAATCTGCTTTATTTTCAAAATGTTCTGGTTTATAAAGTAATTTTACCAGTATTTTTCTTAAAAATATCTTAACACTATTTCCAATACTCCTCCTTAAATTCCAATATTTAATTTGGTTTTTCAATAAAATAAAATTAACCAATCACATTTTACTTTGCATTGTCGCATTCTTTCTTCCCCTCAAAATATTAATTTTAAATAGCCAATATAATCGATGGACAAAATTCATAGCCTTGACTTTAAAAGAGTCAACGGCTAAGTTCAATTTAACGCTTGTTGTTGTTGCGTTATGTTTTCGTGAGATAAGTGTGTAACTTAATGCTCGCTGGTGCGTTCATGCTTATGCAGCAACTAGCGGAAGAAAACGAAAAGGGGTGCTAAGTGCATTGAACGTAAATTTGAGATTCTTTGGTATTAAGAATATAATTGTTTACTTTAAAATTCTATGGAAAATAATTTTTGGGTTTTTATTTGGCAATAAATTATTGATTTTATTGTTTTAGTTATTGGTTTAGATTTTTGTTTTGTTTACTTATTTTGTACTTTGTTTATTAATAAGAAAGAATGAAGTTAAATAGCGACTTATTTTAGTTGAAGGTAATAGTGACTTTTAAGAGTACACTACACCCTAACCCTTAAGCGAAAATTTACTTACAAAAGTTAATTTTTAAGATGTCGGAGTTGGAAAAGGTTATGTTTATCTTATATAATATGATGATTTTTATAGTATCTTTAAATAGTTGTTATTTTACAATAATATGAAAGATGTAGTCTTAAGATTATTTATGTTTAAATTATTTGTTTAGTGGTAAATAATGGTAATATTAATACTAATACGAAAAACTTCTATGATAATGGCCAATGTTTTGAATTATGATATTAATTATTTTAATACTAACATTTTGTTTTTAATATTTATATCTACTTACTTACTTACTTACTATAATATTTATATCATTAGTTCTAAAAATTCATTAAAGAAATTTATAGTCTTAATTTTTGAAATAATTTGTATTATTTATACATAAAATATATACATATTTTTTATTTTAGATATGTGTTTATAAATTTCTTTAACATATTATTATGGAATTTCTTATGTTTATTATTTATATCAATAATGGAGTTCACTCCTTCTCTAAGTACTATTTTATATGGTCCGTGATATGGACTTTGACTTTTCTTTCTACTTTCAAGTTTAACTAATACTAAATCTCCTTCTTGGAAATTGGATATATTTACATTCTTGTCATAATTGATTTTTCTTTTTTCTTTTACCATTTAAATAATATTCTTTGCTTTGTTACTAGAGATTTTTAATCTAACTTTTAATTCGTTTACATAGTCATCTATGTTGTAGACTTTACTGTTATCTTTTGTTAAAACGCCTGGCAGAGTTGGTAATTTACCAAAAACTAATTCAAAAGGTGAATAACCAGTGTCTATATGTGGAGTCGTGTTATATGTAAATGTGTAGTATTTATCCCATTCCCCATCATCTGCGAAAGAAAGAAGATACTTATTGAGAACTCTGTGGTTTCTCTCAAGTGCTTCTATTGTTTCGTGATGGTAAGGTGCTGAAAAGATTTGTTCTATTTTTAACAAGTTGCACACATTTCTTAATAGTTCATTTGTAAACTCAGTTCCTCTATCAGACTTTAAAACTTTAAAACAACCGTATTTTAAGATTAATTGCTCCACCAATGTTGTTGCAATCGACTACAAATTAACTCAGATCACATTGCATTGTAAGTATGTATCGGAACCCATTTGAAATGCTAAGCGGTCCCACTGTGTCTATAGAAACTGTTTCGAAGCTAGTCGTTGGAGTGTCTGTTATGGTCATTTTTTCTTTTATATGTTTTGTTTGTTTATTTCAAGCGCAATGTTCACAATTATTAATGTAAGTTTTCACCATCTGTCGCATGTGCTTCCATACATAGCGTTGTTTTAATTTTAGTATGGTTTTTCTAATTCCTAAATGTCCGCCTTGTGGTGAATCATGGAATTCTGTAATTAATTTATTTTGCATGGATTTATTTGATATTCTTTGCGGGGTTTTATATATTAATATTTTTAGAGATTTTCTTAATTCTTGTTTCATTTCTTGATTTAAATATTATATCTTCTTCATCTAGCGCTAGTTCTTTTATATATAATTTATTCATTTTAGATACTAATTTCTTCAGGATCGGATCTAGAGTCGCTGAATTATCATTAGATCTTGCATGCATATTATTACTTTGATTTATTTTTGATGATAGCTTCATCGAGTTCGAATATGGATTCGTCGATTTATCGCTACATCACACGTGCACAATATTATTTATAATCTGGATACTAGTATCATTTTTATTCATATTTTTATCGCTTATTTCAAATTTTAATTTACGTACTTTTTTATATCGCTAATTTATGTGCAATCCCATATAAAGAGTTCATGACGCTCCTGTTGAGATGCATTTTCATAATTTGCAAGTTCTTCTTGCTTATTTTTATATCCCCTTGTTATTACCATGGCTTTATTTTGTTTGTTCGTTTCTTCAGTTGGTATCATAGTTTTTAAAATATCCGAATCTATCTTTATTCGTGATAAAGCATCTGCATTTGTATTAATTTTTCCTTGTTTGAAAACTATAGTGAAATTATAATCAGATAAGTCTAGTCTGATTCTTGTCATTTTTGATGACGGGTTTTTGTGTGAAAAAAGTGAAACTAGGGGTCTATGGTCTGTGACCACAATAAATTTCTGTCCGTAAAGAAAGGGTTTGAAAAAATGTATTCCCCGATGTATTGCTAGAAGCTCTTTTTCAATTATGGGTTTATTGATATCTTGTTTTTGTAGAGATTTACTTGCGTATGATATCAATAGATCTTGTCCTATTTTGCCTTGAGATAATACTGCTCCAAGGGCAAAATTCGAAGCGTCTGTCGTTAAGATAAATGGTTGTTAAAATAAATAATTTTGGCTAAAAGTATTCCAAATTTTGCACTGAAGTTTAAATTATGCCTAAAGTTATATGAAATCCTATTAAATAAAAAGAGAATTATATCCACAAGTACTTAAACAGCGAAGCCGATGTTTAACTTGAGAGAAAATAAGTTTGAAATGGTAATTTTTTAAGTTACCACGAATTTAATGTAATGAGGTAGGATTAATTACAGATAAAATAATTTTCCCGTTTACAGAGTGTTAAAAATAGGCTTGAAATGGTAATTTTTCAAGTTTTTTATCTCCTAAACCATTCGAAACCAATATTTTTTACACTTTTAGACTTACAGTCCTATTCTGACAAATGAACAATTGTTAACCAGTATTTTTAATATTTCTATGTGTTTGTTGTAATTTTTTAATTTCAAAACAAAATTTGATGCTCAAAAATAATGGCCCTTATCATAGTCAAAATAAAGTCGACTTTAAATGAAGTATAAGCTTTTTGACAACACTTTATATTGTTTTACATTGTCAAAAATGCTTATACTAAATTTAAAGTCAACTTTATTTTGACTTTGATAATGGGCCAATAAATTTAAATTAAAATTTTCAACTGCTTTTCAGTTATTGCCCATTTCACTAACAAATTTTGTTCTTTGAGCTTCAAATTTTGTTTTGAAAACAACAAATAAATAGAAATATAAAAAATACTGATTAACAATTGTAAATTTGCTAGAATAGGGCTGTAAGGAGACCCAAATTTATTTAATAAAAATAAGAAAAAATTATTTAAGCTTGATTCGTAAACTGTAATTATCCCTTTTTTGTGTGAAAGTAAATCTAAGAAAAATTTTTACTTATTAGAAATGTGATCTTTTAAATGAAGTATCAAAAATCAAAATTAGTTGAGTACTTTAAAAAATACAAAGGATAAGTCGAGGCTCCAAATGCGGAAAATTGCAACGCTCATACAAGGTGTTTTATAGTGAAAATAGTTCTAAAATAATGTCTAGTTATTATAAGATTGCAATGTGATCTTTTTAATAATATATTAGCAAATAAAATCCTTTCAGTACTTTAAGAAATATTAAATACGAATACGACTTAGCACGTACACGCATATTGCCATTATTACTCATTTGTTGCTGTTGTTGGTGTTGCTGATTTTGCTGTTTTTGTGCTTTTGCTGATTTTTCTGCTTGAGAAGCGGCTTTCATTTGTTGCTGCCTTCTTTGCGTATTATATCAAAGGAATTAATAATCTATAAATGTAGACAAAAAAGAAAATTAGAGTCGAAATTAAAAAATTCATTCTTTTTACATATTTAAAGTCTTTACTAAAGGGTCCGCCATCTAACGTTTTTTTTTTTTCAACTAGTGCTTATTTCGTGAATGGTAACACTTAGCTCATGTTTGATTTGACAGATAATTAGTTTTATCCTTCCGCTGATATAAACGCTGGGAAATATTGCGACATTAATTTGAAAATCATGGTAATGTTGCAGAATGTGTGCGAAAATTGCGTATGGATTTTGGAAGAAGAGAAGCACCGTCAGCTCCGTATGTTCGTTATCTTGTGAAAAAATGAAAGAAACTGGCATCCTCTTCGATAAACCAAAGCGTGAAAAGCCAAAAACAGTGCGTACACCCGAGAATATTGCTGCTGTGGCAGAAAGTGTGCGTGAAGCGCCATCAACATCAATTTTCCGTCGTTCTCAACAATTGAACATTTCGGAGACATCATTGAGACGAATTTTACATAAAGACCTTGGTATGACGCCATACAAAGTCCAATTGGTTCAGGAGTTGAAGCCAACTGACCATCCAATGCGTTTTCGCTTCGCTAAGTGGGCCTAGGATCGACTTACAGAAGATGCCGATTTTGCCAAAAAATCATCTTTTCAGATGAAGCTCATTTTGATCTTGGCGGGTATGTAAACAAGCAAAATTGTCGCATTTGGGGCACAGAAAACCCGCACGCATACATTGAAAAGCCGCTGCACCCAAAACGATTCACTGTTTGGTGCGGATTTTGGTCCAGAGGCATAATTGGGCCATTTTTCTTCGAAAATGAGCAAGGAGTGGCCGTTACAGTCAATGGCGATCGTTATCGGGCCATGTTGAACGAATTTTTGTTCACAAAAATTGAAGAGGAGGATATTGGCACCATTTGGTTTCAATAGGACGGTGCTACGTGCCACACAGCCGAAGCTACACTCAATGTTTTGCGCCCTGTTTTTGAAGATCGCATTATCAGCCGCAGAGCTGATGTCGTTTGGCCACCTTGGAGCTGCGATTTGACACAGTTGGACTATTATTTGGGGGGTGCCCTCAAATATAAGTGTTACGCCGACAAGCCAGAGACAATTGACGCTTTAAAGGACAATATTCGTGAAGCCATTGGTGAAATACAGCTGCACACAATCGATAATGTGCTTAAAAATTGGACCGATCGTGTAGGCTACTGCATGGCCAGCCGAGGCAGCCATTTGAATGGAATTATTTTGCGTTATTAACCGGAAGGATTGTACTTTCAAATAATAAAAAAAATTTGAGAAAATATTCAGTAGTTTTTTTTTATAGAATTTTCAAAAAAAAAAAAGTTATTTGGCGGACCTTTTAGTATATTTTTGCTTACTTCCGTATTTGTCGGAATAATCACTTTTAGAGAATCGCTGTTTAGATCTATGCGCGATAACGCGTCAGCATTAGTATTCATTTTTCCTTTTTTATAAATAATATTAAAATCATAATCGCAAAGGTCTAATCTTATGCGTGTCATTTTTGATGACAGATTTTTATGTGAGAAAAGAGACTCTAGTGGGCGGTGGTCTGTTAGAACCGAAAATTTTCTACCGTAAAGGTAGGGTCGAAAAATATTGATTGCCCAGTGTATAGCTAAGAGCTCTTTCTCAATAATTGGCTTGTTCAAGTCATGTTTTGCAAGAGATTTGTTTGCATATGAAATTGGTAAGTCTGAGCCTACTTCGCCTTGCGATAAAACTTCACCGAGAGCATAATTAAAAGCGTCTGTGGTTTGAAGCGTATGAATGGTTTATTAAAATCGGGATTTTGGAGTATCCGGGGATTTAAAAGTTTTGTTTTTAGTGCATCAAATGATTTTTGGCAATTTTCGTCCCAGCAAAATTTTGTATTTTTCTTTAAAAGTGAATTTAAATTTTTAGCAATGTCGGCAAATTTAGGTATAAATCTTCGGTAGTAGTTGCAGAAAGCAACAAACCTTCTTACTTCGTCTGCGTTTTTCGGTATCGGATATTCTTTAATTATTTTGTTTTTAGATGGGTCGGTTTTAATTCCATTGGCCGTTATAAGATGACCAAGGTAAATGACTTCTGGCTTCAGAAAACAACATTTATTTGAATTTATTTTTATATTATATTTTCTTAATCTTTCAAAAACTTTAAAAAAATTTTCGTTATGATGTCCTAAACTACAACCGAAAACAATTATATCGTCTACATAAATAAAAGCTTCTGTATCTAAGCCACTAAATGCGATGGTCAGCATTCTTTGGAAGCTGTTGGATGATATCTTCAATCCAAATGTTAAACGTTTAAATTGGAAATGTCCATTTCCAGTCGAAAAAGAAGTTAACGGTCGTGAACCTTCGTCTAAGTTAATCTGGTGAAAAGAGCTGGTCATGTTCAAGGTCGAAAAGTATTTAGCTCTTCCAAGTCTGTCGAGAACGTCTTCTATTTTTGTTAACGGAAATTTGTCGTTTACAATTTTTTCATTCAACTTACGAAAATCTACTACTAGTCGCCATTTTTTTCGTCATTTATTGACTTTTTAGGAACTACAAGTAATGGTGAGTTGTAGGGCTCACTGAATGTTCTATTATATTGTCAGATAAAAGTTAGTCGACTTGTTCATTTATCTCTGTTAACTGTGTTTGTGGAAGTCTGTAATTTTTAATGTATACCGGTGTCGAATCTGTTGTTTGTATAGTCTGTGTGTAAAAATTATTTGTACTTAAGTGTTCTCCAGGGAGATGAAAAATGTCTTCGTATTGTTTAATAATATTTATTATTGATGATTTAGCATCTAGGTCGTTGCAACCAATGCCTAACGTTTGTAGTAATTTTTCAAGTCTATTCTTGTCATATTTAGTGTTGATTTTACAAGAAAATATAATATAATTTTTTAATGGTTTGGTTTCAAAATCAAGATTACTTAATGTTACATTTTGATCATTAGTATTTAAAATTTTTACATGAACATTGCCATTTGCTGGTATCAAGCTATTGCCTAAAAATACTCCATTTTCCATTTCTTTATTTAAAACAATTGTGGAGTTATGCGTTGGAAAATGGCAGGATCGCCATGTGGTGTTATGAAAAGGATATGTTATTTCTACTTTAAATATTTTTGATTTCCTAAGTATTTTATGAGTTATTTCGATGGCTGCATCGAAATCAACTTTGGTGTTTTTTTTAGCACACCGTGCTGCTGTAATGTATGGCAAGAATGCCGAACTGTTTTGAAACTCTTAATAAAAACTCTGTCTTTCGCCGCTGTAGTTGTGATTAAGAATCTGCTTTATTTTCAAAATGTTCTAGTTTATAAAGTAATTTTTCCAGTATTTTTCTTAAAAATATCTTAACACTATTTCCAATACTCCTCCTTAAATTCCAATATTTAATTTGGTTTTTCAATAAAATAAAATTAACCAATCACATTTTACTTTGCATTGTCGCATTCTTTCTTCCCCTCAAAATATCAATTTTAAATAGCCAATATAATCGATGGACAAAATTCATAGCCTTGACTTTAAAAGAGTCAACGGCTAAGTTCAATTTAACGCTTGTTGTTGTTGCTTTATGTTTTCGTGAGATAAGTGTGTAACTTAATGCTCGCTGGTGCGTTCATGCTTATGCAGCAACTAGCGGAAGAAAACGAAAAGGGGTGCTAAGTGCATTGAACGTAAATTTGAGATTCTTTGGTATTAAGAATATAATTGTTTACTTTAAAATTCTATGGAAAATTTTTGGGTTTTTATTTGGCAATAAATTATTGATTTTATTGTTTTAGTTATTGGTTTAGATTTTTGTTTTGTTTACTTATTTTGTACTTTGTTTATTAATAAGAAAGAATGAAGTTAAATAGCGACTTATTTTAGTTGAAGGTAATAGTGACTTTTAAGAGTACACTACACCCTAACCCTTAAGCGAAAATTTACTAACAAAAGTTAATTTTTAAGACGTCGGAGTTGGAAAAGGTTATGTTTATCTTATATAATATGATGATTTTTATAGTATCTTTAAATAGTTGTTATTTTACAATAATATGAAAGATGTAGTCTTAAGATTATTTATGTTTAAATTATTTGTTTAGTGGTAAATAATGGTAATATTAATACTAATACGAAAAACTTCTATGATAATGGCCAATGTTTTGAATTATGATATTAATGATTTTAATACTAACATTTTGTTTTTAATATTTATATCATTAGTTCTAAAAATTCATTAAAGAAATTTATAGTCTTAATTTTTGAAATAATTTGTATTATTTATACATAAAATATATACATATTTTTTATTTTAGATATGTGTTTATAAATTTCTTTAACATATTATTATGGAATTTCTTATGTTTATTATTTATATCAATAATGGAGTTCACTCCTTCTCTAAGTACTATTTTATATGGTCCGTGATATGGACTTTGACTTTTCTTTCTACTTTCAAGTTTAACTAATACTAAATCTCCTTCTTGGAAATTGGATATATTTACATTCTTGTCATAATTGATTTTTCTTTTTTCTTTTACCATTTAAATAATATTCTTTGCTTTGTTACTAGAGATTTTTAATCTAACTTTTAATTCGTTTACATAGTCATCTATGTTGTAGACTTTACTGTTATCTTTTGTTAAAACGCCTGGCAGAGTTGGTAATTTACCAAAAACTAATTCAAAAGGTGAATAACCAGTGTCTATATGTGGAGTCGTGTTATATGCAAATGTGTAGTATTTATCCCATTCCCCATCATCTGCGAAAGAAAGAAGATACTTATTGAGAACTCTGTGGTTTCTCTCAAGTGCTCCTATTGTTTCGTGATGGTAAGGTGCTGAAAAGATTTGTTCTATTTTTAACAAGTTGCACACATTTCTTAATAGTTCATTTGTAAACTCAGTTCCTCTATCAGACTTTAAAACTTTAAAACAACCGTATTTTAAGATTAATTGCTCCACCAATGTTGTTGCAATCGACTACAAATTAACTCAGATCACATTGCATTGTAAGTATGTATCGGAACCCATTTGAAATGCTAAGCGGTCCCACTGTGTCTATAGAAACTGTTTCGAAGCTAGTCGTTGGAGTGTCTGTTATGGTCATTTTTTCTTTTATATGTTTTGTTTGTTTATTTCAAGCGCAATGTTCACAATTATTAATGTAAGTTTTCACCATCTGTCGCATGTGCTTCCATACATAGCGTTGTTTTAATTTTAGTATGGTTTTTCTAATTCCTAAATGTCCGCCTTGTGGTGAATCATGGAATTCTGTAATTAATTTATTTTGCATGGATTTATTTGATATTCTTTGCGGGGTTTTATATATTAATATTTTTAGAGATTTTCTTAATTCTTGTTTCATTTCTTGATTTAAATATTATATCTTCTTCATCTAGCGCTAGTTCTTTTATATATAATTTATTCATTTTAGATACTAATTTCTGCAGGATCGGATCTAGAGTCGCTGAATTATCATTAGATCTTGCATGCATATTATTACTTTGATTTATTTTTGATGATAGCTTCATCGAGTTCGAATATGGATTCGTCGATTTATCGCTACATCACACGTGCACAATATTATTTATAATCCGGATACTAGTATCATTTTTATTCATATTTTTATCGCTTATTTCAAATTTTAATTTACGTACTTTTTTTATATCGCTAATTTATGTGCAATCCCATATAAAGAGTTCATGACGCTCCTGTTGAGATGCATTTTCATAATTTGCAAGTTCTTCTTGCTTATTTTTATATCCCCTTGTTATTACCATGGCTTTATTTTGTTTGTTCGTTTCTTCAGTTGGTATCATAGTTTTTAAAATATCCGAATCTATCTTTATTCGTGATAAAGCATCTGCATTTGTATTAATTTTTCCTTGTTTAAAAACTATAGTGAAATTATAATCAGATAAGTCTAGTCTGATTCTTGTCATTTTTGATGACGGGTTTTTGTGTGAAAAAAGTGAAACTAGGGGTCTATGGTCTGTGACCACAATAAATTTCTGTCCGTAAAGAAAGGGTTTAAAAAAATGTATTCCCCGATGTATTGCTAGAAGCTCTTTTTCAATTATGGGTTTATTGATATCTTGTTTTTGTAGAGATTTACTTGCGTATGATATCAATAGATCTTGTCCTATTTTGCCTTGAGATAATACTGCTCCAAGGGCAAAATTCGAAGCGTCTGTCGTTAAGATAAATGGTTGTTAAAATAAATAATTTTGGCTAAAAGTATTCCAAATTTTGCACTGAAGTTAAAATTATGCCTAAAGTTATATGAAATCCTATTAAATAAAAAGAGAATTATATCCACAAGTACTTAAACAGCGAAGCCGATGTTTAACTTGAGAGAAAATAAGTTTGAAATGGTAATTTTTTAAGTTACCACGAATTTAATGTAATGAGGTAGGATTAATTACAGATAAAATAATTTTCCCGTTTACAGAGTGTTAAAAATAGGCTTGAAATGGTAATTTTTCAAGTTTTTTATCTCCTAAACCATTCGAAACCAATATTTTTTACACTTTTAGACTTACAGTCCTATTCTGACAAATGAACAATTGTTAACCAGTATTTTTAATATTTCTATGTGTTTGTTGTAATTTTTTAATTTCAAAACAAAATTTGATGCTCAAAAATAATGGCCCTTATCATAGTCAAAATAAAGTCGACTTTAAATGAAGTATAAGCTTTTTGACAACACTTTATATTGTTTTACATTGTCAAAAATGCTTATACTAAATTTAAAGTCAACTTTATTTTGACTTTGATAATGGGCCAATAAATTTAAATTAAAATTTTCAACTGCTTTTCAGTTATTGCCAATTTCACTAACAAATTTTGTTCTTTGAGCTTCAAATTTTGTTTTGAAAACAACAAATAAATAGAAATATAAAAAATACTTATTAACAATTGTAAATTTGCCAGAATAGGGCTGTAAGGAGACCTAAATTTATTTAATAAAAATAAGAAAAAATTATTTAAGCTTGATTCGTAAACTGTAATTATCCCTTTTTTGTGTGAAAGTAAATCTAAGAAAAATTTTTACTTATTAGAAATGTGATCTTTTAAATGAAGTATCAAAAATCAAAATTAGTTGAGTACTTTAAAAAATACAAAGGATAAGTCGAGGCTCCAAATGCGGAAAATTGCAACGCTCATACAAGGTGTTTTATAGTGAAAATAGTTCTAAAATAATGTCTAGTTATTATAAGATTGCAATGTGATCTTTTTAATAATATATTAGCAAATAAAATCCTTTCAGTACTTTTAGAAATATTAAATACGAATACGACTTAGCACGTACACGCATATTGCCATTATTACTCATTTGTTGCTGTTGTTGGTGTTGCTGATTTTGCTGTTTTTGTGCTTTTGCTGATTTTTCTGCTTGAGCAGCGGCTTTCATTTGTTGCTGCTTTCTTTGCGTATTATATCAAAGGAATTAATAATCTATAAATGTAGACAAAAAAGAAAATTAGAGTCGAAATTAAAAAATTCATTCTTTTTACATATTTAAAGTCTTTACTAAAAAGTCCGCCATCTAACGTTTTTTTTTTTTCAACTAGTGCTTATTTCGTGAATGGTAACACTTAGCTCATGTTTGATTTGACAGATAATTAGTTTTATCCTTCCGCTGATATAAACGCTGGGAAATATTGCGACATTAATTTGAAAATCATGGTAATGTTGCAGAATGTGTGCGAAAATTGCGTATGGATTTTGGAAGAAGAGAAGCACCGTCAGCTCCGTATGTTCGTTATCTTGTGAAAAAATGAAAGAAACTGGCATCCTCTTCGATAAACCAAAGCGTGAAAAGCCAAAAACAGTGCGTACACCCGAGAATATTGCTGCTGTGGCAGAAAGTGTGCGTGAAGCGCCATCAACATCAATTTACCGTCGTTCTCAACAATTGAACATTTCGGAGACATCATTGAGACGAATTTTGCATAAAGACCTTGGTATGACGCCATACAAAGTCCAATTGGTTCAGGAGTTGAAGCCAACTGACCATCCAATGCGTTTTCGCTTCGCTAAGTGGGCCTAGGATCGACTTACAGAAGTTGCCGATTTTGCCAAAAAATCATCTTTTCAGATGAAGCTCATTTTGATCTTGGCGGGTATGTAAACAAGCAAAATTGTCGCATTTGGGGCACAGAAAACCCGCACGCATACATTGAAAAGCCGCTGCACCCAAAACGATTCACTGTTTGGTGCGGATTTTGGTCCAGAGGCATAATTGGGCCATTTTTCTTCGAAAATGAGCAAGGAGTGGCCGTTACAGTCAATGGCGATCGTTATCGGGCCATGTTGAACGAATTTTTGCTCACATAAATTGAAGAGGAGGATATTGGCACCATTTGGTTTCAATAGGACGGTGCTACGTGCCACACAGCCGAAGCTACACTCAATGTTTTGCGCCCTGTTTTTGAAGATCGCATTATCAGCCGCAGAGCTGATGTAGTTTGGCCACCTTGGAGCTGCGATTTGACACAGTTGGACTATTATTTGGGGGGTGCCCTCAAATATAAGTGTTACGCCAACAAGCCAGAGACAATTGACGCTTTAAAGGACAATATTCGTGAAGCCATTGGTGAAATACAGCTGCACACAATCGATAATGTGCTTAAAAATTGGACCGATCGTGTAGGCTACTGCATGGCCAGCCGAGGCAGCCATTTGAATGAAATTATTTTGCATTATTAACCGGAAGGATTGTACTTTCAAATAATAAAAAAAATTTGAGTAAATATTCAGTAGTTTTTTTTATAGAATTTTCAAAAAAAAAAAAGTTATTTGGCGGACCTTTTAGTATATTTTTGCTTACTTCCGTATTTGTCGGAATAATCACTTTTAGAGAATCGCTGTTTAGATCTATGCGCGATAACGCGTCAGCATTAGTATTCATTTTTCTTTTTTTATAAATAATATTAAAATCATAATCGCAAAGGTCTAATCTTATGCGTGTCATTTTTGATGACGGATTTTTATGTGAGAAAAGAGACTCTAGTGGGCGGTGGTCTGTTAGAACCGAAAATTTTCTACCGTAAAGGTAGGGTCGAAAAATATTGATTGCCCAGTGTATAGCTAAGAGCTCTTTCTCAATAATTGGCTTGTTCAAGTCATGTTTTGCAAGAGATTTATTTGCATATGAAATTGGTAAGTCTGAGCCTACTTCGCCTTGCGATAAAACTTCACCGAGAGCATAATTAAAAGCGTCTGTGGTTTGAAGCGTATGAATGGTTTATTAAAATCGGGATTTTGGAGTATCGGGGGATTTAAAAGTTTTGTTTTTAGTGCATCAAATGATTTTTGGCAATTTTCGTCCCAGCAAAATTTTGTATTTTTCTTTAAAAGTGAATTTAAATTTTTAGCAATGTCGGCAAATTTAGGTATAAATCTTCGGTAGTAGTTGCAGAAAGCAACAAACCTTCTTACTTCGTCTGCGTTTTTCGGTATCGGATATTCTTTAATTATTTTGTTTTTAGATGGGTCGGTTTTAATTCCATTGGCCGTTATAAGATGACCAAGGTAAATGACTTCTGGCTTCAGAAAACAACATTTATTTGAATTTATTTTTATATTATATTTTCTTAATCTTTCAAAAACTTTAAAAAAATTTTCGTTATGATGTCCTAAACTACAACCGAAAACAATTATATCGTCTACATAAATAAAAGCTTCTGTATCTAAGCCACTAAATGCGATGGTCAGCATTCTTTGGAAGCTGTTGGATGATATCTTCAATCCAAATGTTAAACGTTTAAATTGGAAATGTCCATTTTCAGTCGAAAAAGAAGTTAACGGTCGTGAACCTTCGTCTAAGTTAATCTGGTGAAAAGAGCTGGTCATGTCCAAGGTCGAAAAGTATTTAGCTCTTCCAAGTCTGTCGAGAACGTCTTCTATTTTTGTTAACGGAAATTTGTCGTTTACAATTTTTTCATTCAACTTACGAAAATCTACTACTAGTCGCCATTTTTTTCGTCATTTATTGACTTTTTAGGAACTACAAGTAATGGTGAGTTGTAGGGCTCACTGAATGTTCTATTATATTGTCAGATAAAAGTTAGTCGACTTGTTCATTTATCTCTGTTAACTGTGTTTGTGGAAGTCTGTAATTTTTAATGTATACCGGTGTCGAATCTGTTGTTTGTATAGTCTGTGTGTAAAAATTATTTGTACTTAAGTGTTCTCCAGGGAGATGAAAAATGTCTTCGTATTGTTTAATAATATTTATTATTGATGATTTAGCATCTAGGTCGTTGCAACCAATGCCTAACGTTTGTAGTAATTTTTCAAGTCTATTCTTGTCATATTTAGTGTTGATTTTACAAGAAAATATAATATAATTTTTTAATGGTTTGGTTTCAAAATCAAGATTACTTAATGTTACATTTTGATCATTAGTATTTAAAATTTTTACATGAACATTGCCATTTGCTGGTATCAAGCTATTGCCTAAAAATACTCCATTTTCCATTTGTTTATTTAAAACAATTGTGGAGTTATGCGTTGGAAAATGGCAGGATCGCCATGTGGTGTTATGAAAAGGATATGTTATTTCTACTTTAAATATTTTTGATTTCCTAAGTATTTTATGAGTTATTTCGATGGCTGCATCGAAATCAACTTTGGTGTTTTTTTTAGCACACCGTGCTGCTGTAATGTATGGCAAGAATGCCGAACTGTTTTGAAACTCTTAATAAAAACTCTGGCTTTCGCCGCTGTAGTTGTGATTAAGAATCTGCTTTATTTTCAAAATGTTCTGGTTTATAAAGTAATTTTACCAGTATTTTTCTTAAAAATATCTTAACACTATTTCCAATACTCCTCCTTAAATTCCAATATTTAATTTGGTTTTTCAATAAAATAAAATTAACCAATCACATTTTACTTTGCATTGTCGCATTCTTTCTTCCCCTCAAAATATTAATTTTAAATAGCCAATATAATCGATGGACAAAATTCATAGCCTTGACTTTAAAAGAGTCAACGGCTAAGTTCAATTTAACGCTTGTTGTTGTTGCGTTATGTTTTCGTGAGATAAGTGTGTAACTTAATGCTCGCTGGTGCGTTCATGCTTATGCAGCAACTAGCGGAAGAAAACGAAAAGGGGTGCTAAGTGCATTGAACGTAAATTTGAGATTCTTTGGTATTAAGAATATAATTGTTTACTTTAAAATTCTATGGAAAATAATTTTTGGGTTTTTATTTGGCAATAAATTATTGATTTTATTGTTTTAGTTATTGGTTTAGATTTTTGTTTTGTTTACTTATTTTGTACTTTGTTTATTAATAAGAAAGAATGAAGTTAAATAGCGACTTATTTTCGTTGAAGGTAATAGTGACTTTTAAGAGTACACTACACCCTAACCCTTAAGCGAAAATTTACTTACAAAAGTTAATTTTTAAGATGTCGGAGTTGGAAAAGGTTATGTTTATCTTATATAATATGATAATTTTTATAGTATCTTTAAATAGTTGTTATTTTACAATAATATGAAAGATGTAGTCTTAAGATTATTTATGTTTAAATTATTTGTTTAGTGGTAAATAATGGTAATATTAATACTAATACGAAAAACTTCTATGATAATGGCCAATGTTTTGAATTATGATATTAATGATTTTAATACTAACATTTTGTTTTTAATATTTATATCATTAGTTCTAAAAATTCATTAAAGAAATTTATAGTCTTAATTTTTGAAATAATTTGTATTATTTATACATAAAATATATACATATTTTTTATTTTAGATATGTGTTTATAAATTTCTTTAACATATTATTATGGAATTTCTTATGTTTATTATTTATATCAATAATGGAGTTCACTCCTTCTCTAAGTACTATTTTATATGGTCCGTGATATGGACTTTGACTTTTCTTTCTACTTTCAAGTTTAACTAATACTAAATCTCCTTCTTGGAAATTGGATATATTTACATTCTTGTCATAATTGATTTTTCTTTTTTCTTTTACCATTTAAATAATATTCTTTGCTTTGTTACTAGAGATTTTTAATCTAACTTTTAATTCGTTTACATAGTCATCTATGTTGTAGACTTTACTGTTATCTTTTGTTAAAACGCCTGGCAGAGTTGGTAATTTACCAAAAACTAATTCAAAAGGTGAATAACCAGTGTCTATATGTGGAGTCGTGTTATATGCAAATGTGTAGTATTTATCCCATTCCCCATCATCTGCGAAAGAAAGAAGATACTTATTGAGAACTCTGTGGTTTCTCTCAAGTGCTCCTATTGTTTCGTGATGGTAAGGTGCTGAAAAGATTTGTTCTATTTTTAACAAGTTGCACACATTTCTTAATAGTTCATTTGTAAACTCAGTTCCTCTATCAGACTTTAAAACTTTAAAACAACCGTATTTTAAGATTAATTGCTCCACCAATGTTGTTGCAATCGACTACAAATTAACTCAGATCACATTGCATTGTAAGTATGTATCGGAACCCATTTGAAATGCTAAGCGGTCCCACTGTGTCTATAGAAACTGTTTCGAAGCTAGTCGTTGGAGTGTCTGTTATGGTCATTTTTTCTTTTATATGTTTTGTTTGTTTATTTCAAGCGCAATGTTCACAATTATTAATGTAAGTTTTCACCATCTGTCGCATGTGCTTCCATACATAGCGTTGTTTTAATTTTAGTATGGTTTTTCTAATTCCTAAATGTCCGCCTTGTGGTGAATCATGGAATTCTGTAATTAATTTATTTTGCATGGATTTATTTGATATTCTTTGCGGGGTTTTATATATTAATATTTTTAGAGATTTTCTTAATTCTTGTTTCATTTCTTGATTTAAATATTATATCTTCTTCATCTAGCGCTAGTTCTTTTATATATAATTTATTCATTTTAGATACTAATTTCTTCAGGATCGGATCTAGAGTCGCTGAATTATCATTAGATCTTGCATGCATATTATTACTTTGATTTATTTTTGATGATAGCTTCATCGAGTTCGAATATGGATTCGTCGATTTATCGCTACATCACACGTGCACAATATTATTTATAATCTGGATACTAGTATCATTTTTATTCATATTTTTATCGCTTATTTCAAATTTTAATTTACGTACTTTTTTATATCGCTAATTTATGTGCAATCCCATATAAAGAGTTCATGACGCTCCTGTTGAGATGCATTTTCATAATTTGCAAGTTCTTCTTGCTTATTTTTATATCCCCTTGTTATTACCATGGCTTTATTTTGTTTGTTCGTTTCTTCAGTTGGTATCATAGTTTTTAAAATATCCGAATCTATCTTTATTCGTGATAAAGCATCTGCATTTGTATTAATTTTTCCTTGTTTGAAAACTATAGTGAAATTATAATCAGATAAGTCTAGTCTGATTCTTGTCATTTTTGATGACGGGTTTTTGTGTGAAAAAAGTGAAACTAGGGGTCTATGGTCTGTGACCACAATAAATTTCTGTCCGTAAAGAAAGGGTTTAAAAAAATGTATTCCCCGATGTATTGCTAGAAGCTCTTTTTCAATTATGGGTTTATTGATATCTTGTTTTTGTAGAGATTTACTTGCGTATGATATCAATAGATCTTGTCCTATTTTGCCTTGAGATAATACTGCTCCAAGGGCAAAATTCGAAGCGTCTGTCGTTAAGATAAATGGTTGTTAAAATAAATAATTTTGGCTAAAAGTATTCCAAATTTTGCACTGAAGTTAAAATTATGCCTAAAGTTATATGAAATCCTATTAAATAAAAAGAGAATTATATCCACAAGTACTTAAACAGCGAAGCCGATGTTTAACTTGAGAGAAAATAAGTTTGAAATGGTAATTTTTTAAGTTACCACGAATTTAATGTAATGAGGTAGGATTAATTACAGATAAAATAATTTTCCCGTTTACAGAGTGTTAAAAATAGGCTTGAAATGGTAATTTTTCAAGTTTTTTATCTCCTAAACCATTCGAAACCAATATTTTTTACACTTTTAGACTTACAGTCCTATTCTGACAAATGAACAATTGTTAACCAGTATTTTTAATATTTCTATGTGTTTGTTGTAATTTTTTAATTTCAAAACAAAATTTGATGCTCAAAAATAATGGCCCTTATCATAGTCAAAATAAAGTCGACTTTAAATGAAGTATAAGCTTTTTGACAACACTTTATATTGTTTTACATTGTCAAAAATGCTTATACTAAATTTAAAGTCAACTTTATTTTGACTTTGATAATTTGCCAATAAATTTAAATTAAAATTTTCAACTGCTTTTCAGTTATTGCCAATTTCACTAACAAATTTTGTTCTTTGAGCTTCAAATTTTGTTTTGAAAACAACAAATAAATAGAAATATAAAAAAATACTGATTAACAATTGTAAATTTGCCAGAATAGGGCTGTAAGGAGACCCAAATTTATTTAATAAAAATAAGAAAAAATTATTTAAGCTTGATTCGTAAACTGTAATTATCCCTTTTTTGTGTGAAAGTAAATCTAAGAAAAATTTTTACTTATTAGAAATGTGATCTTTTAAATGAAGTATCAAAAATCAAAATTAGTTGAGTACTTTAAAAAATACAAAGGATAAGTCGAGGCTCCAAATGCGGAAAATTGCAACGCTCATACAAGGTGTTTTATAGTGAAAATAGTTCTAAAATAATGTCTAGTTATTATAAGATTGCAATGTGATCTTTTTAATAATATATTAGCAAATGAAATCCTTTCAGTACTTTAAGAAATATTAAATACGAATACGACTTAGCACGTACACGCATATTGCCATTATTACTCATTTGTTGCTGTTGTTGGTGTTGCTGATTTTGCTGTTTTTGTGCTTTTGCTGATTTTTCTGCTTGCGAAGCGGCTTTCATTTGTTGCTGCCTTCTTTGCGTATTATATCAAAGGAATTAATAATCTATAAATGTAGACAAAAAAGAAAATTAGAGTCGAAATTAAAAAATTCATTCTTTTTACATATTTAAAGTCTTTACTAAAGGGTCCGCCATCTAACGTTTTTTTTTTCAACTAGTGCTTATTTCGTGAATGGTAACACTTAGCTCATGTTTGATTTGACAGATAATTAGTTTTATCCTTCCGCTGATATAAACGCTGGGAAATATTGCGACATTAATTTGAAAATCATGGTAATGTTGCAGAATGTGTGCGAAAATTGCGTATGGATTTTGGAAGAAGAGAAGCACCGTCAGCTCCGTATGTTCGTTATCTTGTGAAAAAATGAAAGAAACTGGCATCCTCTTCGATAAACCAAAGCGTGAAAAGCCAAAAACAGTGCGTACACCCGAGAATATTGCTGCTGTGGCAGAAAGTGTGCGTGAAGCGCCATCAACTTCAATTTACCGTCGTTCTCAACAATTGAACATTTCGGAGACATCATTGAGACGAATTTTGCATAAAGACCTTGGTATGACGCCATACAAAGTTCAATTGGTTCAGGAGTTGAAGCCAACTGACCATCCAATGCGTTTTTAAAAAAAAAAAAGTTATTTGGCCGACCCTTTATATATTAAAATATTTTTTATTTATTTGAACAGTTTTGAGATCATATCTGTTAAATAATTACTTGATAAAACAAAGGAAAACAAATTCATTTACAGATATAATTAATCATAATAATAATAAAAAACATATCGTTATATGGAATCAAAAAGCCGTAAGTTACATATTAAAAATTTTACAGGAGGAGCAAAAACTTACTAAATTTGAAAAAATGCACTAAGGACTTTTAGAACTTTGTTAATAAAAAGTAGTTTTTAGTTGTAAGAGTAAAATTTTGCTGGAACATGTATTTTGATACGGTCAATCATAACCAATCAAAAAGTAGATTTTGATTTTTTGGTAGCTTACGGCTTTTTTGATTTCATACGACGATATGAAATTATTATTATTATCTATAGAAATAAAATTCATTTTCTGTTTGTTTGTTTGCCTTTATACAAATTTAAACGGCTGAAAAGATTTCACTCAAACTAGGTATACATATTAAGTGCATTCTAACTTAAAATATTACATACTCAGTTTTTGCCGCGCCATCTCCGAAATTTTTCAACTAATGGTAATTTTGTTATTATAAAACTTTTTTGTATCGGAGATTTTTGTGTATTTAATTTTAAATATTTTTGTTATTTTGGCATCAAAAACACTCACATATTTTCAAAATTGGAGAAATTTTCAGTACAACGACTTTTTCATAAAACATCGCTACCTAAGAATGAGAAAAAACGACATGAAAATCAAAGTTTGGTCTTTCGATGTGTATATTAAAATGTTTATATAAATGACTCTCGAATAACACCGGGTATATCAGCTAGTCTATAATAAAAATGAAATGGTGTTCGTTGGTACCTTAATCACTCAAGAACGACTCAACGGATTGAGCTGAAATTATGACAGTTGATTGTTTTCCAACTCTAGATGGTTTACGAAAAAATTTTAGCCACACTTCTTTCACCGCCCACAAATCAATAAAATTTGCATACTTCAAAGGGTTTTGGTCGCATAAAAAATTTGGTAATTTAGTAACAAATTTTGTAACAAATATGGAACATTAGATCAAATAAGACATAATTACGATATTTCTGCCTATTTTGGCTTTTTTGGTCAATTCGTTTTTAAATGTTAAAAAATTAAAAATTTCCTTACCATTGGTTATCCCAACGTGTTTCCTGAAGATGTAGGAAACTGTGTACGAAACGTTGGAATAAACCATTTTTAATTTTTTACGATTTTAATTCACTTATAAATTGACCAAAAAAGCGTAAATATGCAGAGATATCGTTAGATTTAAAAGAATTGGTCGACAGATTATTTTTAAAAAATAAATTATTTTAATATTTCTTTTTGTCTAAAATATATATATTTTTTTAAACCACAGTTTTTCACGCTGTTGGTGATGAACTGGCCTGCCTGGTCATGAACAGACGGTGATGGACTTAATGTAACCAAATAAAGTACCAGGAAATGACGCATGTGCTGACTGGAGTGACGGGATGGCACAAGGAATTTAACAAAGAAGGAAATATGTATTTTATATATATTTTTTTTTATTTTTTTTATATTTTGTTTTTATGTTGTAATGTTTTGTTGTTTTTTTTATTTTGTTTATTTTTTAATGGAATATTTATATTGTTTCATTGCATAAATGTTTAAAATTTTTTTCATTTATACTTGTCCTAAAAGATTTTTTTATATATGTCTTTTATTTTTTATACTTGTAGAAGAAAGGGATGGCTCAGGATTCTAGGACTAAATGAGCCCAATCAGGACAGACAAAAAGCATTCTATGCCTGTTGTAGGCACTTCTCTGGAAGGATGCACGGTGTCAACAGACTGCATAATAATGCTATTCCAGATTTAGTTCTTAATCAAAATTTAGAATTACCTGAACTTATGGCAGAAGGAGATCTGGGGGTCTATATGAATGTTAGTGAGAGGGATTTTTTTCCTCAGTTTAGTTCTACACCTATTAAATCTAGATCACCTACCCACATAAATCTAGACCAACCTAGTACATAAAATTCCGTGCCTAAACCTCTTCTTCCATTGTTTTCTACCGCGGTTGAACCATTTTCATTACATGACGAAAATCGAACGGCAGTAGATAATTTTTATTTGCATGATGAAATTCCGCTTGTAATGAAATGCTGAAAAATTATTTTAAGAAAAACCGCGAAAAATAATTTTAAGGGAAGAAAATAAATTATTATAACGAAATTTAAATTTTTTTGAAAACGAAAATCAAATTAAAGACACGCAATTAAAAATAAACGAAATTAAAATATCAAGATTGGAAGAAAGGGTTTTGCTAGCGGAAAGCGTCAGTAGTAATAGTTTTCGTTCAACATTTAACAGTTCAATCGATGTGCAATCGAATGATATATTAAATGTTCAACAAATTGAACAACTTTGTGGAAATCTGCTCACAAAATTAGGAATATGTGTTAGGAACAGCCTAAAGAATAGTTTTCGTCATCCAACTGGGTGCAGATATGATGACCACCTCAAAACTATTGCTTTAGGTGTTTACTTTTTGTCCCCTTTGTATTATAGGTACTTGAAAAAGTCAATGAATTGGCTCGAAGAAAGAACTCTTCAAGAATTCGTTAAAAGTTGGCCAAAGTCTCCAGGCTGCTCATCTAGTAGCCCTAAATCCTTAGAACTTCGAAGCCGTGGCTTCACTGCAGAACAGATATTCGTCTCAATTTCTTGCGACGAAATGTCGTTAAAAGTTCATTTGCAGTATGATAGGCTCAAGGACATTACTATTGAACTTGAAGACTACGGAAACGAAAACCGTACTTCTAGAACGGCCAATATGACGTTGATGGTCCAAGGCATAAATGGATTGTCTTGGAAGCAACCATTTGCCTACTTTTTTTTTGCAAGGGGCTTGCAAAGGGGATATAATTAAAAAATACGTTTTCGAAGTTATCAAGCAACTTCAAAGTATTAATTAACGAACGTGTCATTTTGTATGCGACCAAGGGGCAAATTTTGTTAATTTCTCTAAAATTGTAGGCGTAACTGAGGAACATCCATATTTAACAGTTAATGATAGCAGAGTTTTTTTCTTTCACGACTCTCCTCCTTTACTGAAAAGCAGCCGGAATTGCTTAGAAAATTCCAAAAATTTTGTCATTTTTAAAGATGTACCAGTGAGCTGGAATGATATTGTGCATTTTTATAATGTAGACTCCAAACACGAACCGAGATGTGCACCCAAGCTTACTGTGAGTCACATCAAGCCAAACAACTTTCAAAAAATGAATGTCCATTTAGCTTCTCAAGTTCTGAGTTATACTGTTGCTTCCGGGATGAAGTCTTTATACTTCTCTAAGAAACTAGACGTTCCAAAAGCCCCAACGACTTAAAATACGGTTGAATACATCCTTTTTTTCGATAAATTATTTAATATTTTCAACAGCCGCTATGAAGCTGTTTTATCATCTTCCAAAAAGGTTTTCACCGGATCCCAAGAGCAAATGCAGTTCCTTGAAAGAGCTAAATTCCTTCTCAACTCAATGAAAATTCAAGACATTAATGGCTCTGATGTGAAAAAGGGGTTTTCGTTTATAAACGGTTGGCTTTTAAACATAAGCAGTTTAAAACAGCTTTGAAATTTTTTGCGTTATGATGGGTTTCCTGCCATTATTACGAAAAGACTTTGCCAAGATAAACTTGAGCACTTTTTCGGTCATATAAGAAGAGGTGGCGGTTTGAATTTACGAATAACCCCTCATCAGTTTTCTGGCTTATTCCAAAAGAATTAGGGTTTGCAATTTATTCGTAGTAATTTATTGCATAGTTGTTCCAGGAATCTGCGAGCCCTCGGCAGAATTAAATGTTGTTCCACATAATGTTCTGGAAAGTGTTTGCAACGACACATTAATCATAGATCAATCGTAGCAAAATTTTCAAAGCTTGCCACGACCACAACTTTCTTTTATTCAAAATGTTCATATGGACATTGATATGAATGAAGCCGAATTTCTCAAATAAAGTGCGTTGTGGCTGGTTTTACCTCAAAATGTATATGCAACACAATTGCCTTAGTCCATTGCCTTATATTGGAGAAGAAATTCTTTCAGATGAATTTCTCTTCATGATAGAGAAGCAATGCGAACAATATAAATTAGTAAAACCTCCTGAAGCTTTTATTTCATACATCGACAAATTAAACACCATGTTTGGCCAATTATTTAATGGTGAGTGTCATAGAGTAGGGCTTTCTCAGTTTTTATTCGATGAAATGAAATGCATAAAGCCATACTCTTGTTGTGAGATTTGCGACAGCAATATGTTTTTAGCTCTATTTATAAGAGTAAGAATATATTTTGTTTTAAGATTCTTCAATCGCTAGGCATCTCAGCCTAATTTTAAAAACAAAATTCTGCGTGTCGCAAATCGATAAACTTCTGGCAGTTCATTTTTAACCATATAAACGATTCTAGTTGTATGGAAGGTGTTACGGCCCCATTTTAAATTTTCTTAACTATTTTCTGGTATTTTATTATTGAATGGAGGTTTTTGTTTTCTTTTAACATTGCGAAGCTCTATCATAGTTTGATCTCCTTCTGCTAAAGTTTTATAAGGGTAGATTTTGTTGTTTTTTCTTTTCGTTTCTTTTCTTTTTATTTTCCTGTATTTTCTTTTCAGGATATATATTTTTTATTATTTTTTTAGCTAAAATATATAAATATTTATATTTAGATATTATTTATATAAATATTTAAATTTAAATAAATTTAGTCAATATTTGTTTAGTCACTTGTACGAATATTTTATTTGCCCAATCTCAGTATATTTACCAATACTAATACCTTAAAATTGTAAATAGGAACCTTTTTTGGTAATCTCATCGTATTTTGTTTGTGTATTGTGAATACACAATTTTAATTTCCATACAAATTGCATATTTAAATGTTAAAATATTTTTACCTTTTTAATATTGAACCTTTTTATTGAGTATTAGTGAGTGCATTTACATAAAACTGGATGACTAAGATGACTAAAATAATCATAGTAAAATTAATCAAGTAATAAACAAAATAATTAAAATTTATCTTGAAGCTTCTTATGATCAATTCTTATGACCGAGCTTTTTATGATCAATTTTATTGTGTGAGTGTGTGTTAATAAATGTAATAGTCTGGGTCGATTTGTATCGGGCATGAAAAATTTAAAAAAAGGGGGACTAGGGGTGCACTTTACCAATTTTGTGAATTTTCTCTTTACTAAAAATTATTTGTATATAAACGTGCACATTCCTAGGTTGCGCTGTGGTCGATTTTTATTGGTTTATAAATATACTTTTTTTAAAAAAATCTACCACAGCGCAACCTAGGAGGATTAAAAAAAACACAAAAATTTCAGAGGACCACACGAACACATGTTGTGAATATAAGGTGGATAGCTTCAGTGGTTCAGTCGTGATGGTCAAAAATACATACGTACCAACGCTAAGAAAAAAAATCACAAAATCGAAGATGTGAAAGGGTAAAAAGCACCCCTATGGTCCCCCTTTATAAACTTTTCATGACCGATCCCAAAATCGTCCAGACAACATAGGTTTGCAAATGGAACCAGCCTAGTGTACAATGATTCAAAAACTGGACCCTTTCAGAAGATTTATTTATAGAAAAAAGTTTACTAAGCTTTACTTTTTAAATAATAAAAAACTACTGAAATTCAGACACGATAAAAGGCATTCAGGCAAAAATAAAATCATTTCAAGTATTTTTGTCTTATATATTTTAAGTTTTTTCTATATACTAGAAAAATAAAAAAGGTTTGTAAATCCGAGTCAATGCGAACATTTTCATGCCTTCAAACATTTTTGCCATTGTTATGAACCCAAGGAGCCACGAGTTACTTAGGTGTGAGTGTCATCTACATTCATGTTCTGATATTCGTTGTATTCTACATTATTTTTGCTGTTTTCATTTTTCTTTATTAGCAAGAAAAATAATCAAAATCCTAGGACCAAGACTGATACAGAAAACTTATCTATCTCCTGCGAAACTTTGAACGGCAGACAAGTGCGCTACCAATTGCAATACCGCGGCCGTCTAGATAAGGTTTTAAGTTGTCGGTTCAAACATTATTTCCATGTAAATTATCAGTGTTATTAAATTTTGAAATCAGTAATATATTGTTTACTCTAGGATAGCCTAATCTATTAATACTAGCGGGTCCGACCGACGTTGTACTGCCCCAATTCAGGAATGATCAAAATTAAATTAAATTAATTTTGGCCTTTTTGCTATATATGCGGTATTGCAAGTGGCGGGTAGGCGATATTGCACGCGCAACGACGATATGTCAAATCATATGGAACGTGAACAGTGGGTTGGTCACTGCTGAATCACTCAAGACTACTAAAGAGGAAATGTAGCTATTTCCGAAACAGGCTGTCTAGTAAAGACCTGCATGAATACATACGAAACAATATGGGAAACTAAGTATTCAATTTACTTGTACTCTCCTTATTCCGTTCGTTCACAACAGAACGAATAAAATAGAATATTTTCTTGTAAAAAGAAATTATTTGACTACATTCGTTTATTCTAATTATTTGTTTGTTCTCACTCGAGTTTTTAAAAACTCTATTTACTTGTTTTATTCATAGAATTAAATCGGATAAAACGAGTAGCATTCGAAATACAATTACTTCAGGAATTATTTTATGAAAAAATAGTTTCAAATGATTTTTTACTTTTTTTTTCATCACACATATCAAAGAAACTCTTATTTACTTACTTAGTTGGCGCTACAACCGTATGTCGGTCTTGACCTCATCTAAGAATTTGCGCCAGCCATTTCTGTCTTTCGCTTGCTGGCGCCAGTTGGAAATTCCAAGCTTCGTCAGGTTGTCCTCTACTTGGTCTTTCCAACGAAGATGCGGTCGTCCTCTTCTGCGTTGACCGCCGCTGGGTACCGAATCGAATGTTTTCTTTACTGGAGCATCGTCTTTCATGCGCTGAACATGACCAAGCCAGCAAAGCCGCTCGATTTTAATGCGCTTGACTATGTCGATGTCAGCGTACAGCTCATACAGTTCATCATTCCACCGTATTCGGTATTCGCCATTGGCGCAGATTGGTCCGTAGATCTTACGAAGAATCTTTCTCTCGAATGCTCCTAAAGTCTTTTCATCTAAACTGCTCAGCGTCCAGGTTTGTGATGCGTAAAGTAGGACGGGCATGATGAGCGATTTATAGAGCGTGATTTTTGTTCGTCGAGAGAGGGCTCTGCTTCTCAATTGCCTACTGAGCCCAAAGTAACACCTGTTGGCAAGAGTTATTCTTCGTTTGATCTCAATGCTGATGTCGTTGGTTGAATTAATGCTGGATCCCAGATAGACGAAGTTCTTCACAACCTCGAAGGAGGTATTGTCAACGGTAACGTGGGTTCCAAGACGCTGGGACTGTTTGTTGGTTGACACTAAGTATTTCGTCTTATCTGCATTCACTGACAGACCCATTCGACTTGACTCTCTTTCTAATCTGGAAAATGCTGCACTGACTTCGCGCGTATTATGTCCAATGATATCGATGTCATCAGCATACGCAAGCAGTATAACACTCTTGTAGAATATTGTGCTACTACGTCTCAGATCAGCAGCTCGGATGATCTTTTCCATCATTAGGTTGAAAAAGTCGCACGATAAGGAATCACCTTGTATGAAACCTCGTTTGGTAATAAATGGTGGGGAGAGGTCCTTCCCGATTTTAGCTGCGCTGCTGGTGTTGCTCAGTGTCATCCTGCAAAGTCGTATTAGTTTTGCAGGAATACCAAATTCAGACATGGTGGAGTACAGGTGCTTCCTTATTGGGCTGTCGAAGGCGGCTTTGTAGTCGATGGTGGGTGTCGACTTGTTTTTCTTGAGTCTTCTCCAAGATTTGTCGTAGCGTAAAAATCTGGTCGACGGTGGACTTCCAGGTCTGAAGCCACACTGATAAGGTCCGATCAGTTCGTTTACAATGCAATGGGCTTCAATCTTTCACATAAAATGCTCGGCAGGACCTTATATGCGATATTAATAAGGCTTATCCCACGGTAATTGGCACAGATAGTGGGATCGCCTTTCTTGTGGATTGGGCAGAGCCAATGAGATTCCAATCGTTCGTAATGCATGCTTCCGACCATATTCTGCATAGAAGCTCGTGAATGCATTTAAGTAGAGCTTCGCCTCCGTTCTTAAACAGCTCAGCAGGTAAGCCATCGGCTTTGTTATTTTTAAGCCGAGCTATAGCTGTCAGAACTTCATCATAGTCGAGCAGCGGAACCACAACGCTGTCATCAGCAATTGGGGTTTCCGGAATATCATCTCTATTGGCAGGATTGTTGTCAGCGTCGCCATTAAGAAGTTTAGAGAAGTGTTCCCTCCATAACGTCAGTGTACTCTGGACATCTGTCACTAGATTCCCGTTTTCATCCTTGCAGGAAGAGGCCCCGGTTTTAAAACCATCGGCAAGGCGTCTTATTTTTTAAAAAAATTTTCGGGCCTCATTCCTGTCACCAAACATCTCAATCTTCTCTTGCTCGCGCTTTTCTGCCTCTCTTTTTTCCGCCTGAAAATATGTCTCTCTTCCCTCCTCTTTTTTTGTATCGCTCCTTAGCAGCGCGCGTTACAACCGACTGCAGGGTGGCTTTGTAGGCGGCGTCTTTCGCTGCAGTGGCGTCGCGACACTCCTGGTCGTACCACTGGTTTCGGCGAGGGCGTTGGTAGCCAATCACCTCTTCAGCAGCCGCACGCATGGAGTTGGAAATGTGTGTCCACTGCGCGCATATATCATCGATTGGAGGAGTGCTTTGAAGCAGGAGTGATAGTCGAGTGGCGAAAGCATCGGCTATCTGTTTCGATTGCAGCTTGTCGACGTCGAGCTTTTTCTGTGTAGGGTTGCGTGTATTCTTAGCTGCGCACAGACGTGTACGGATCTTGGGTGCAACAAGATAGTGATCCGAGTCAATGTTTGCACCACGGATCGTGTGTACATCCAATACACTGGAAGAGTGCCTTCCGTCGATCAAAACGTGATCTATTTGATTTTTTTGTTTTTTGATCAGGGGACATCCAGGTGGCTTTATGAATATTGAGATGCTTGAATCTAGTGCTACTTACGACCATGTTTCGTGCTACGGCGAAGTCAATCAACCTCATTCTGTTATCGGAGGTGTTGTCGTGGAGGCTGAACTTTCCGACTGTTGGACCAAAAATATTTTCCTTGCCCACCTTAGCGTTGAAGTCACCAAGCACGATTTTAACGTCGTGACGGGGGCAGCGCTCGTAAGCATTTTCAAGGCGCTCATAGAAAATTTCCTTGATCTCATCGTCCTTGTCTTCTGTCGGAGCGTGCGCACATATTAGGCTTATATTGAAAAATCGAACCTTGATGCGGATTATGGCAAGTCGTTCGTTCAGAGGTGTGAATCGCAGGACGTGGGGCCGTAGTCTCTTGCCAACTACAAATCCGCATCCAAACTCGTGCTTCTCCGCATGGCCGCTGTAGTAGATATCACAGGGTGCATGCCGAATGCAACCCTGTCCCTTCCATCGCATTTCTTGGATAGCAGTGATATCAGCTTTGTATCTTTCCAAGACATCAGTCAGTTGGATAGAGGCACCTTCCCAATTAAGGGTTCGGACATTCCAGGTGCTTATCCGTAAATCATTATCAGTTTTTCAGAAATATTTTCGTTTGCGGAGGTCGTCATCAGGTTTGGGGATCAGTTTTCTTCTATTCTTATTAGTTTTCATTGAAATTGGTTTTTACGGGAGGTTTGACACCACGTGGAGGTTTGAGTCGACTTGAGGCAATTTCACAAAGATTATGCTGGCCTCGCCAGGTTGAGATAGTCAGACATGTTACATTGTTCCATCGCCCCCAGTTTCAATGAAACTCTAATTATCCAAAATCTTACTGTGTATCATAAAATTGCGAAATGTTTGTTTTCCCCAACAAATAAGTTAATAAAGTTTTCTGAAAGTGATAAAGGTCTTGCAAAATATGAGTGCAAGCGCATAATGCAAACATATTTGGAAGACATATGTGAAGAAGTTAACGTTTTAACATTGGCATCCACATCTGCATCAACATCTGATAAAGCATATCTTTTCAGTGATTTTGTTGAAATTGCAAATCGTAATGATCAAATAAATTCTGAAATAATGATGTATGAAGCTATGCATGTGCCTTATCATAATGAATTTAGCGTTCTACAATGGTGGGATTTACACCAAGCTCAACTTCCGCTATTATTTAAATTAAGCCTGAAATTTCGATTACACCTTGATACAAAATTACTACCTTAAACACAGCAGGGCACAGTGAACACCTGTATATTCGTTCCTATGTATGTACCATCTTGTGATGACACCTCACAACGTGGAGATTGTTGAAAGATTTAAAACATTCAAGCCAAGCGTACATCTTCGCTTTAAATAGTTTATTGACGCAGCAATCGTACGAGATTTCATCACTTTTTGGAGAGCATACGCTGCCATGAGTCCTTTCATCCCAATCTTGCGTAACATGAGTTTTATCTTCTGTACTGTTGCCCACTTGGTCTACAGATGTAATTTGACCATTGGCACCAACGACAATGCTTATAGCAGCTGCAGCCAGCTCATCATGAAGCCAAGAAAGTTTATTTTCACAATGCATTTGCTCCGTTTGAGCACCTATATCATCACTAGTGACAACGTTTACATGTCCTGTCAACATCTGATGCTGTGAGAAACAGTTTTTTTTGGCAAAGTTTTGCAAACATTCATGGCATTCGTAGATGTAATTTTTTTGGGTTTCTATGTCTTGTAACAAAGCTTGTTGTTGGGAAATACGTCTTTATAGTATTCGCATAAAAAATATTTTGGAACTTTTTACTTTTAGCTTAAATCAACTTTTTAGTTTTTTCAAAATTTGTATTTGGAGCTAAAAAAGCGATTTGTGAAAAAATTAGAGGTTGCTCTCAAGACGTCTAAAAGTTAAATTGGTCCAAAGTTTGGAAAAATGGCCTTAAAAACATGCTGTAATTTTTTCAATTTTCCTAGACAAGTAAGAATTATGGGTGTCAAAAGAAAGGTAATACGAGCACCTATTTAACGAGGTATCAAACATAAAAATCCATGCATACCTTTTTAAGATATAACTTCTTTTATACTTAAATATTTTTGTTTTGTAGTGCTAAAAACAATATTCCGTACAAGCGCAAAACACTATTAAGCTGGAAGTCCAAATAATAAAAAAAAAGGAATAATTGCAATTTAAGTAACTAAGGTATAATTAGTTAAATATACGATGTAACACACATGATGGAGGAATATTTACGAAGTAAGTTAAATAGTTACATGAATGGTTGAGGAAGAAAGGGCCACACTCGAGAAATTTTTAAAACATTTACAGAGTAAGTTATACAGTTAAAAGACATAAAATATTATTATTTTAAGAATTATTGAAATATTTAGGAACTGTTAAATAAACGGTGAATAAATAAAGCGCCGCAGTCGAAAAATTGTTATTAAAAATAGCGGCGATTTTTAATAACAATTTTTTTTAATATTTACATAGTAAATTATATAGTAACATTAACGATGGTTAAAGAAAGCGCCGCAGCCTCCGTTAGGCATCTGATACATAACCAATTTGATAGCTCACCATAGTTCCTAAACTGTAAAACAAGGTTATTGTAGCGAATTAATACATTTTAAAACATTTAAAACTAAATCAATGTCCAGCAAACAACAGATGCTCTTCACCAAGTTATCCATCTTCTCGCTGCCTTCTGCAAATAGTACCCAACCAATAACCTGTTTAGTAGCGCAAAGCTGACATATTTTTCCGATGCTTGAATTTAATTCATCTTCATTTATAATTTTTTTGTACATTGTTTACAAAATCAAATAATTATAAAATTTTCACGATCCGATGCAAATATCAATTAAACACTTACTTGCAAATGGCTGTCTTTGGATTAAACACTTGACAGATCTGAGGCACTCAATAAATGAGTTTCACCAAAGTAGAGAAAAACGCAAAAATAAAATTAAATCATATGTTTTGACGCCACAAAATTTAAGTTTCCTATCTCTTTATCTCTGATTTTCAGTTTTGCCGTTAAATTATCGACTTGTATCAGTGTTGCCGTCTTACTCCAACTGGAGCTGTAATTACTCGACATTTATATATTGTTCACCATTAATTTTTGCCTTTTAACTTTCTGCGATTCCTTTTATATAAATTTACTACATTTTCAACTTCAAATTACTAATTTTGCTATTATTGCTAACAAGAACACTGTACTACTCGCTAGTTTGATTGACAGATTCTAAAAATTTTGTTAAAATACGGTAACATTTTTTGAGCCTTCGGCCGCTGCTTAAGGATTTCAACCCTCAGTAAGTGTAACACCGGCTGCGCTGCCTACATTTTTCTGGATATAATTTTCTTTTTAAAAGGGAAAAATTAGTATTTCAAACATATTGTAAATATAAACAAGCTATATCTTAAAAAGATAAACATGGAATTTTATGTTGTTACCTCGTTTTGACACCCATAAAGCTTAAATTTGTTCGAAACTGAAAACACTGCAAGATTTTTAGGACAGTTTCTTATGTTATTTGGAGGTCTTTAACTTTTAAATCAGATTCAAGTGACTTTTAATTTTTTCAGATTTGGAATGAGAAGCTCTAAATTTATATGTTTCATAAAAAACAATAGAACAAAATTAATTTCAGCTTAAAGATTTCTATACCAGATTAAATTTTAGACATTTCTCAAAATTGGACATTTTTGAAACTCACGGTTGTTACAGCACAAAATACAAAATGTCAACATAATTTTTTTTTGTTTGTATGTTGTTACTATTAGAGGGCAGAATGCAGGATTATCAAATTTCACCGGCCACAAAATTTTGCGTTCGTTGTTCCTTGCGGTCGAAATGAGATGAGAACAGGATTTATTTTTAGGTGAACATTTTTTTAAGAGAAGCGATAAATTAAGAATTTTTGAAGAGTGCAGAAAGAATGCGTAATGTTTTATTAGAACAGAATGCGCCATGAAATAGCGAAAATTTTGTATTCATGTTGAATTTGCAATTTGGGTAGCTTGCAAGAACTCAGTCGTACTACACGAAAAATCGTGTAAGCAGTTGTTATCTGAACTCAGTTATCGTTTCAGAAAAATCGACATTAACTCTCATCCCTGTTTAAAATTACCACTTCCTTTTCGTTTATTCTCTTGATATAAAAAGTTGGAATGGTAAGTAAAGAAATCTACTGAAGTATATGTAATCTTTATCTTATTTTAAACAGGCTGCCCATAAAACGTTTCGAATAAAGCAAAAGCTGGCCAAAAAACTAAAACAGAATAGATCGGTACCACAATGGGTTCGACTACGTACTGGAAATACCATAAGGTTTAACCTACTATTTTGTGTTATTTTCCAGTCTTATTCGTCTTCTTTGCAGATATAATGCTAAAAGACGACACTGGAGACGAACTAAGTTGAAGCTGTAGTTCTAATATATATCCAGTGCTTTAAACGTCCTTGTACCGCTTTATTGTTGGAGTAACATTTTGTGTACAGAATTCGGCCTATTCATGGTTGCTTGAAATAAAATAATTTGTATCATGTGGTTATTGTAAATTATTGGTCGTGTTGTTCAAAGTAATATGTTTATTCGGAAATGCATCATTATGCGAAAACTACTTTTTTGTCTCAAGCAGAATGTTCGAAAAAGGCCTCAGTTTGGTTGAGTTCCTAAATGCATTGGTACAATCAGCTCTATCGTAAATAATTTTTCACACGGAGTCTGAAAAGTGAGTTAATTTTTAAGATAAAGCTCGAGCATTTTGGAAATTTTTAATCCAAATTTGTTCAAGGGTTTACCCTAAATATTAATTTCCAAAATGTTTTTTTAGCTTTTTCTTAAAATTTTAAAACTAGATTTCGCGTGAAAAATTCATGATGTGACTGAATGCATGTGGGGTTGAGCCAGAGACCGAGATTCAAAATTAAGTTGGTGAAAGGCAAAAATGTTCGCCTTTTGGCTAGGAACGTCGGACATGTACAGCCCAATTCTAAATGATTTTTCCCGGAGAATAGGAAAAGTGAGTTCATTTTTAAGAAAGCGGATAAAGATATTCAGGCATGTTCTGCATTTCACTTCCGTGTGAAAGTGAAAATAAATCATTAGATTCGATGTTTGGTGTACTACATATCAATTCGTGCATTTTATTCAATTTATTAATATATGCCCCTATCACCGTCTGCGAATAGAACAAAAATTTGAGTCGAATTCGCCAAGTTAGTATCACCGTCGGCTAATGTTTAAATTTAATTCGACTGTAACGTCAAAAACAGGCGAATGAAAAAACTTCGTGGTATCACTGTTCGCGAATTTCGCAGGTGTCATTCGACTTAACTGTCTGACCAGAATCATGTCGTTGTCGTGTCGGTGAGAGAGAATCGCTAAGAGTTGGTCCAGAATTGTAGCGTTGGCTTTGTCGTTTTGCTTTTATTCAATCTCCCTGCTAGACAGCAGTAACAAGTATACATACACAACTAAACAAAATTTGGTGTTCACCAATACACTCTTATGTTGTCATTTCATGGAAAACAGAAAAGTTATATGTGTTTGTATTTCTAGCTCTTTTGCGGGCAAAAAATAAACTCAACAAGAAAAATAAGCATGCAACACAAAGCGGTTCAATCAAATGGAAGTTTTTGAAAATTTATTAAAAATAGTGCATACGATATTTAATAATTTTTATTTTCAGATTAAGAAATTGAATAAATGCTGAAGAATACTTGGGACAAATTGTTCGAAAAACAAGCAACTGCGAAAATGTGCCTTTGATGTTATGTGCTGTTCATGCTGAATTATTATTTTATAATTGTTTGCTGGTTAAAATTTTATAATCAATGCTAAATCTATCCGGAAGGTAAATATTTTATTAAAAAACTAATGCAAAAACTTCAAACAATTGTGTTTATAATTTGTCATATAAGAGGCCAGAGCTCTAACCTCAAGGCTTGGGAGGGTTAGACACAACGGCATAGGGAGAGGGGAGGATAGTGCACAACTGAATTTATAATTGGTGTGAGCAGTTAAGCTATATATTTTTCTCATTGTAAAAACATGTGTGGCTGAAAGGGATGCCAGATCACACGGATGAGAATCAGAGATGCAAACCTTGTGACATTTTGATCACCGCTTGAGCAATGGTCACAAGTTTTGTATGAAAAATTTTATATGGACGTAACGCAAAACGTGTGACCGCTCGTGTTATATACGCCGTATGTAACAGTTACTGCTCTAGCTGGGCTGCCATTGTTGGTTTTCTTGAACTTGCTTCAGTGTTCTCATCGTACTCCGATTGAACTAATAATTACTCCACTTCCATTTATTACACTACTTTTTGCAATGCTCTTCATATAAATTTACTGCATTTTCAACTGAAAGGCTACTCCTATCATTATAATAGCAAGTAGGAACACTGTTTACTCGCTACATTGGTTGACAGATTCTTCAAATTTTGTTAAAATATGGCAACATTTTTAGAGAGAAGCTGGGAGAGCTATCAAATAAACTACAAAGTCAAAATAGAAATAGAAACATTTCTATCTTGGCGTTTTCGTTGTCGTATTCTGCCGCAATTTTCTTCCATAAGGTTTGCATTGATTTTGTCAGCGCTCTGCCTGCCGACACGACATCGACATGATTCTGGTCAGACAGTAAGCGTCAAAAACAGACAATTAAAATTTTTGGTGACAAGCCGGCGAATGCGTTTGATTTCTTGTTATTTTGCACATAAAAATGGAAAATAATAGAAAAAGGTAAGTAAATTGCATTGTTTGTATTTTTTTGTGGTTTGTTTTTGATATTAAGCAATTTGTTATTTATATTTAGTATGAAAAAACCATAAAATGGTCCAGCTTAAGACTGCATGTAGTCTTCAATATTCTGCAATACAAAGACAAAGGCTTCCTTGTTAAGCCTAAAATAGAACTGAAAACTTAGAGATTTTAAATATTTCACTGAAGATAAACCGGTCATATAAAAATACTCACAGGTCGTCAGGAATCTCTAGCGGATTGGATTTATCCCTAATACTGCGTCGTAATCTGCACAAAGTTTGTGTTTCCTCAGTTTCTCCAAAGAATAGCTATAAAATAACATTTTGGTATATTTTATTATTTATTTGTATTTATCGCGGCTTAATTGAAATTTGAGTTTCGTTCCAAATCCAGATACCGTGATGCCAAAGCAGAAAACATAAAAATTCGCTTAGAAACGTCAAAACTAAAAACTAAAATTTCAATGAAGCCGCAATAAATACAAATAAATAATAAAATATACCAAAATGTTAAGCAGTGTAGAGCTGTTATTTGGAGAAACTGAGGAAACACAAACTTTGTGCAGATTACGACGCAGTATTGGGGATAAATCCAATCCGCTAGAGATTCCTGACGACCTGTGAGTATTTTTATATGCCCGGTTGATCTTCATTGAAATATTTAAAATCTCTTTAAGGTTTCAATCATATTTTAGGCTTTAGGCCTTTTCCACACTTGGTCAACGCAACTCCAACTCAAGTTGCTAGCCTGTGTATTTATACCGGAACCTTCAGATTAAGCAATTTGCACTCAACAAGTTCTCGACACGTTCTCAACCTGTTCAACGCAACGCGGCTTTCCGCAATTTTCATCGGCGACTTGCTGCGTCAGTTTGTTTATTTTGTGAATTCAATTATTTGTAGTGCAGTACGCTTTATATTAATATTGTCTTATTGTCCTTCTTTATTTTAATGTTATTTGCATGTTTTAATGTTCATTTGCATAATACCACTTATTTCATTTGTTAATGTTTTTTCAGATGTCTTACACATGTTGCATAACTTTTGAAGCAAGTCTGAATGCATTTGGTTTTTAGTTGCATTGTGTTGATTTGTATCAAAATCTTCAAGGAATGGACCTTAGTAGAATCACTAAGACCATTAATTTTTGCTCCTTGATTTTGATCTGTTTGGACCTTAGTTGAACCACTAAGACCAGTTGCTTGACACACTATTGAAAAGAAAAACTCACAATTTGTTCTGACCTGTTATTTAATTCTTATATGTCTTTTATAAAGAAAAAATGCTTATACTGCATTCAAAAATAAACCAAAACTATAACACATATAATTTAATTACAAAAGAATGCATACGCTAATTTAATAGTTGCGTAAAAACAAAACGCTTACAATCAACAAAACTTTAATACATACAATTTAATTAACTAGAATGCATACTCTACAATTTAATAATATCGTAAAATAAAAACGCTTACAAATAACAAAAAGTTTAATACATTTTAATTTAGTTAAAATGCATACGCTGCAATTGCGTAATATAAAAAACGCTACAATATATTAAGTTAACACAACTCATGACTAGGTCATTGACTGTGACATGAGCCCAACTGCTTATGCTTCAACATGTGTGCCTTGGCTGACACACATAGGCATCTTCTGCTGTGTTAACATTCTCCGCCGCGTTGAGCAGTTGCGATAACATGAAATTAAACCTCCGAAAAATGTTGTCTTGGCATCGGCTTTGGTATTGTTGGAGTTAAATTGATAGAGGAGTTTTTCTGACATTGCAATTTGATTCGCCACGCTGTAAATAGTGCAGTTATAATTATTGACAGCAACAAAGCGGCCCCGCTCATGTATTGATGATGGACTACGGAGGGCTGCAGGTTAGCTGGCAAGTTCCTGATTTTTATAAGTTGACTTTGAAGATTGGTGATCTTATCCACTTGAGTTTGGAAATCTTCGATGTGCTCCCTTCCAGTTTTCACCTCAGTATATATACTGGTATTAGAAATGGTTCCAAATGACGCGTATGAAAGTAATTGTTGGCTCGACTGTTCTTCATGGCCTTGAAGAATGATCATGTTGTTTTTCAACACGCAGCTTTGCTCGATGGTGAGAATTCCCGAACCCACAAGGTGTTCCCGTGATATGTCGTTGCCGCAAACTGCAGAAAGTTCTATAACTGACATGGTTGCAAACATCCAGTTGTTTGTATGGTGCAATGCCGTGAAGGTGATGTTATTGTGGATTTTTGTGAACTCACAATTTATTGTCGTTTTGTTGTTGAATAACTGGATTTCACAAATAAAAGCAGGATACTCAATTCCGAATCTTGACTGTTGATTTGGACATATGCGAATATTTTCCATTAGAATCGTACATGTATTCAAGTCTTCTATTGTCAACATTGCATATTGATCGCGATGATTGTTAACCGCCAAGAATTGTGTCTTCGGAATAATTGCTACCATGCCTTCGTTGAGTTTAGTAGGGATTGCGGTCAGCTTAAACAATGAATATGCTTCTGGATCCACCAGAGGTAGTTCTAGTAGGAACATTATGTGTTTCTCGTTCACCGCAGAACGCACGCTCATTAGTTTGTAAAATTGGAGTAGGTTTTCGTTGTCGGTAGGAAGAGTTCGTGTTGAAGGGAGATGAGCCTGAATTATCTGTAACTCTTGCTTCAGTTGTTGTGGAGTTAAGATCAATGGACTAATATTTCCGTTATGAGATTAAGTCAATGCATGAAGTAACTCTGATTGTATGTGTTGCATGTTTGTTGTGATCATTGACAGCTGAGTCACTAATGCCGTGAGCTGATTTGATTGTCGAAGTATTGTTGTTTCATTTTCGATGTGATTCATATCTTCATATATTGACCTTTGTAACTTCTTGAAATTAACTTCGGTTGCCTTCTCATCAACCTTTATTATGTTCAACGTGGAATCAATTATTGATGTTTGATTGCGTAACAAATTCATGAGGTGTTCTTCATTGAGTTTGACATTCTCTATAGTTTTTGACATAGTCTCTGCGTAGTTTGAGTCTAGTACTCCAAACAGGGCATGGGCCATATTACCGACTATATCTAATGCTCCTCGCTTCTGCCGTTTTTTTGTCAGAAGCATTTCTTCTTGTAGCAATGTACTGAACGTATGCTTGAAATGATGAATAATTGGAGCACATGATGTTTCTATTGATGGCCTTATGCACATATCTATCAGAGTATTTATTCCTTCGTCTAGTGTTTTCATATCTGACCACATTGGGCTGAGGTCATAGAATACCATGAACGTTCAGTGTGCTGATGAAAGTTTTGTTGTGCCGATGTTTTCAAAATAGATTCCTGGTTCTTCCTTAAAATTAGTAATTTTTACTGATGAGGCAAATACTAGTGGTAGAAAGAGAAGTGAAATTATGATAGTTGTGAAGATTCCTTGTGAAGTGTGTGACACCACTCTCCTCTTTGGGCGTGTACCTTCTTTGCCAGACTCTGATGAACGGGAATGTATTCTTTTTTGAGAGTTCTGTGGTATAAATTGGTTGTCATAGTCCTTATATTCCAAGTTGGAGTCATTGAACAGTGGGGCCAATCTGTGAATAGGTCTTTTGAACGTTCCATTTATTGTTTTCAAATCGACTACTCGAACCAGTCCGTCGTCGCCCTTGTATACCCGGGTAATTCTTCCTAATGGCCATCGAAGTACAGGAATGTTATCTTCTTTTATGATCACTAGCATGCCTTCAGTTATGTTCGGTGACGGTGTTTTCCACTTGCCTCTTTCTTGCAATTCGTGTAAGTACTTTTGTGACTATTCCTTCCAGAATTTATGTTTAAGTTCTGATATGATTCTCCATCGTGAGCCAAGAGATGCAGTTATTGTTTGTGTATTTGCATCAACTGACGTTGTCAGAGGTTCACCCACTAGAAAGTGACCTGGTGTGAGTGCTTCGAGATCGTCGCAGTTTGATGACATTGGGATCAGTGGTCAAGAGTTGAGTATAGCTTCTATTTCAATGATAACCGTTTCCAGTTCTTCGTATGTCATTGATGCCACTGATACGCTTCGAACCAACAAGTGTTTTGCAGATTTTACTGCCGCCTCCCAAAGCCCTCCAAAATGTGGTGCTCTGGGTGGAATAAATTTGAATTCAATTGATTGTTTACTACATGTTCGTATAAGTTTTTCTTGAGCTGTTTGAGAATAAATGGATTCCTTTAATTCAGCCAATTTGTTACTTGCTCCGACAAAATTTGTAGCATTATCACTATACAATGTTTTGCAATGACCTCTTCTGCTAATAAATCGTCTTAGGGCTCCTATAAATGCGTCTGTTGATAGGTTAGAAACCACCTCCATGTGGATGGCCTTTGTAGCGAAGCAACAAAACACAGCAATGTAGGCCTTGTCAGGTCTTTTGCCTCTAACTTTATGATGAATCCAAACCGGTCCGAAGTAGTCTACTCCTGATGTTATGAATGGACGTGCCGGTGTTATTCTTACAGCTGGTAAGTTTCCCATAAGTTGTTTGAACAGCCTTGGTTTTGCTTTCGTACATCGTACACACTTATGTACGATACTGCGAGTTATAGTTTTCCCACTGGTTATCCAGAAGTGTGCTCTGGATGCTGCTAGCAGAGCTTGTGGACCACAGTGACGATTATTTTCATGAAGCATTTGCAACAATAGTTTCACCATGAGGTGGTTGTGCGGCAAAATTGCTGGATGTTTTTCTTCGAACAGTAATGATGATTGTTCAAGTCGACCGCCAATTCGCATTATTTGATATTCATCCATGAACGGATTTAATGAAGCCAGGGAGCTAGACTTATTGACAGGCATTTTTTTTGATAAGGTTTCTAGTTCATTACGGAATCCTGCAGCTTGAATGACCTTTATAATTATTCTAAGAGCGTCATCCAATTCATGAATATCTAACGCCTTGTAACTTGGTCGCAATTGACGGGTTGTTCTTGAATTTCGAATAAACCTCAGTAAATAACCGACGGTGCGTTGCAAAAATCGGAATGAATTTCGATGATTGATTTTGAAGATTGTTTCTTCTAACGATTGATGTGTTGTTGATATTGCTAAGACACGTTTTGTTTCTTTTCGCTCTAAGTCGCAAGTTTTAGAAATGTCTTGTGAATATGGTTCAGACCATTGACTGCTCTTCCCGGATAAAAAAGGAGGACCATAAAACCAAATTGAATGCTTGGATAGATTTTCTGGTGCTAATCCTCGAGATATTGCATCGGCAGGATTTTCCTTGGAACTGACTTTTTCGCTGTTGCGTTGAAGTTGCGTTGGAATTGCGTTGACCAAGTGTGGAAAAGGCCTAACAAGGAAGCCTTTGGCTTTGTGTTGCAGAATATTGAAGACTCCATGCAGTCAATTCGAAGTTGTGCGATTCCTTCTTTTTTTAAGCTAGCTAGTACTCTACGATTTTTTGCTGTGGGTAGTTACCAAAAGATCGTTGGAAACGATTTTGAATTGGGTCTTGCGCAATCAACGGTGTCCACAGTTTTAAGCGCAGATGTCGGGATTATTGAGCGTAATCTTTGCCCCGTATGGATAAGAGCCATTTTATGGACCATTTTATGGAACTGCCGGCTGTTGGATTTTTCATACTAAAAATAAATAAAAAATTGCTTAAAATCAAAAACAATCCACAAAAAAATACAAACAATGCAATATACTTGCCTTTTGTTATTATTTTCCGTTTTTATGTGCAAAATAAAAAGAAATCAAACGCATTCGCCGGCTTGTCACCAAATATTTTTATTCGTCTGTTTTTGACGCTTAAGTCGAATGACATCTGCGAATTCGCGAACAGTGATACCACGAAGTTTTTTAATTCGCCTGTTTTTGACGTTTCAGTCGAACTAAATTTAAACATTCGCCGACGGTGATACCAACTTGGCGAATTCGACTTAATTTTTGTTCGATTCGCAGACGGTGATAGGGGCAATAATCAATTGTATTTACGAAAAAAGTTATATATAAAACACCAATTCTCTGATATAAAACACCAATCTGATTTATGCCCCTATCAACGTCTGCGAATCGAATGCTTCAGTCGAATCGAATCATTTGGCGAATTTTTCTTTTTGTGGTATCACGGTTTGCGAACCTACTTATTCGCCTCAGATACGGTGCTGCCAAAGCAGAAAACATAAAAATTCGCTTAGAAACGCCAAAAGTCAAACCTCAAAGTTCAATTAAGCCGCGATAAATACAAATAAATGGTTTTAGCTTAAATTTCAGTAAAAAATTGTTCTTTATTGTCAAAATACCAAACTATAAAATGATTAGCAGCACAGATCTATTTTTTGGAGATTATGAAGAACCCGAAACTTTGTGCAGACTACGACGAAGCATTAGAGACAAATCTAATCCGCTAGAAGGTCCTGACAGCCTGTGAGTATCTCTTTATGCCCGCTTGATATGCAGTGAAATAGTAATTTTTTTAGGTTTCAATCTTATTTTAGGCTTAACAAAGAAGCCTTCGTATTTGTTTTGGAGAATATTGAAGAATCGATGCAGTCATTTCGAAGTTGTGCGATTCCTCCAATTATAAAGTTGGCTACTGGTCTTTGCTTTTTTGCTGACGGTTGTTACCAAAAGAGCGTTGGTAACGACTATGAACTGGGTCTTGCGCAATCAACGGTGTCCACAATTTTAAAGGAAATTGTGAGTGTTATTGAAGCCAAGCTTTGTTTTGTCTGGATAAGAATAACCATGACGGAACAAGAGAAAACACAGGCCAGGAATGTTTTCTACGTTAAATCTGGATTCCCGGGAGTTATCGGCTGCGTCGATGGAACACATATTGGCATTGTTGCCCCAGCACTAGAAAAACACCACTATTTAAACAGAAAGGGTTACTTCAACATAAATGCAATGATCGTAAGTTATATATTATGACATTGATTTCAATTTCTAACCTCTTAATATGCAGGCTTGTGACCACAATGGTTATAAGGTCTGTTGACGCCAGATTTCCAGGATCAAGACACGACTCATTCGTTTGGAATTGCAGTGCATTGAACGTTGTGCTTGAAAGAATGAACCGAATAGGAGAGTTGAGCTCAATGTACTTAGGTATTGATGAATCTTGATCTAACACATAAACTAGTATTTATCAATTAAATATTTTGAAAAATTTTAGGTGATTCCGGCTATCCTTTACGTCCATATTTAATGACACCTTATCGCAACACAAGTTTTGGAAGCGGAGAATCTAAATTTAATAAAATTCATACCAAGGGTAGAAACATTATTGAGAGAACGATTGGGGTTCTTAAATCACGTTTCCGATGCCTTCTAAATTGCACTCTCCAACAAAAGCAACACAAATTATAAATTCGTGCTGTACTTTGCACAACATATACAAGCATTTTAATGTGTCAAACCCACCAGAAATAGCAGCTGGTGTAGTAGAGCTTACCGTTCTAAAGAATGGTAATGAAACAAATGGTCCAATTAATGCCGAAGATGATGGAGTACGATGTAGAGAAGAAATAATGATGTCATTATAAAAGTATTCATTTTTTAAAAAATATTTCCATTTAATTTTATCAAATTTATTAGTTTTATCACATTTATTACTTTTATTACAAACATGTTTTTAATTTCATTGCTTGTTTTCTATTAATTTTTTCTACTTCATTCCTTACATTACATACTTACATATCTAAAAAAAAAAATAAGTCCATTTGTTATTACATAAAAATAAAATAAGATAATTAACAAAATAAATCAGTCATTTCATCAGTCATTTCATCGGTCCTTTCTTTTTTTCTTTTTTTTTTAAAAAAGCTATTTTTTCACACTTCAAATCGTGTATTTTTCGAGTATATCTTGCAATGTCGTGCAGATCTTTTTCTATATTTTTAGCTTTAAGCAACAACGCCGCTTGAGCATCTGTTTGCTTTTTTAAAATATCGATGCTCTCCTCGTCTCTACCGAACGCTATTTGCCTTTTCGATCTCCTATTTGGTGCAATATTTTTGTCTACGACCTCCTCCTATACCTCCTCTTCGTCATCAGCTATATCTTCTGAAAGGCTATGTTGATTTTCGGACGTTGGTATTGTCGCAGTTGCAGGAGACTGGGAGACAGCCGCGTCGACTATGTTGTCGCCAAAAGTAAGCCCGCTGTTGGTTTTTTCATTCTAAAAATAAATAAAAATTTGTTTAAAATCAAAGAAAAGCAGTAAAGAAATAAAAATAATGCAAATTACTTACCTTTTCCAATTATTTTCAACTTGTTTATTAAATTTTGTGTGCAGCAAATATCTTATTCGCCAGCTCGTCACCAAATATTTTTATTCGTCTGTATTTGACGTTAAAGTCGTATCACATTTGAAAAATTCGCGAACAGTGATACCACCAATATTTCTATCCGACTGTTTTTGACGTTTGAGTCGAATCACAAAAGGGAAGTTCGCGAACAGTGATACCAACTTGGCGAATTCGACTTAATTTTTGTTCGATTCGCAGACGATGATAGGGGCATTGTTTTATTCGCAGACGGTGATAGGGGCATAAAATAATGCCATTGGCGTCGGAAGCGGGGGAAAGGGGGCAGTTGCCCCCACTTTTTTAGCTAGATAAACAATTTAAAAGGAAAACTTGAAAAGTTATTCAAAATATCAGTTTTTTTTACAACGATAATATTTTTGTATCATATATTTTCCTCTTCTTTCTCTCTTCTTCATAAGCATGCTTGCGGATAACCGTTTTCTTTCTCTGTATTTGCAAAAAGGTAGAACAAAATGTAGAGTTTCTACTGCAAACCCACCACTTCAGTTTAAAAGCACCCTTAAGTATGTAGCTTAATGCTTGTTAATTTTGCAACTCTTGTAAGAAAAAATTTGACATGTTCTTAGGGGCTTTCCATATTGGACGACATGTTGTACGATAAGTTAGATGGAAAACTAATGGGACTATTTGATTGAGCGTTTGACCGATCCAACTTGTAAAGCAACATCATTAATTGCAAGCTCTCAAGCAGAACACATCCGGCTAATAGCTAAGCAACTTTTAGATGCCCTAACAATTGAGCAGTAATTTTACATAATTGTACAATATTGTACAATCGGCAGAAAAAAACCAAAAATTTCGACTATCGTTTTAGCTTACGCATGGTACTACATGTTGTACAATCTGCCATGTTGATCCAATGTTTTGGCCCATGCGAAAGCCCCTACTGTGAATTAGCTGATGAAAATCCACCTCGACGCTTTGAAGAAACATCAAATCCGGTTTCTTCAGTACAGTTGCCGTTATATGATCGGCTACGAAAAGATTATTTCGAAATTTTAGATCTTCCCTCAAATGAAATAACGGCTAGATTCGATCAAACAGGTTGATATTTGACTTTTTTTATTTTTGCAAGTCTACACCAGCTTCACTCAACTGACTCACTTTGATTTAACATTCGGTGAGTCGGTTGAGTGAAGCTAGTGTAAACTGGCACTTTGTAAATCTTATTGTACATTTAAACAGATCTTGACACTCTGGAATCGTTGGAAAATATTGTAATCGAAGCCTTCAACGGAAAAGTGCCTTCTGAACAAAATCTAAAAACAAAACTAGATCTTTATGCAGATGACTTTTTTGCAGATGAAATTGCTGAAGCAATTGCCTGGCCAAATACCTTGAAATTGTAGTGGCATTGTATCCCAATTTGCGAAAAATTCGGTTGCTGTAAAAAAACTATTAAATGAAGTTGAAAAACTTATTGCTTTGCTTGTGACTGTGCCTGCATCAGCAGCTTCATCTGAGCGTTCTTTTAGTGCACTAAGACGACTTAAAACGTATCTTCGAGCAACTATGACACAGAAACGACTCACTCATGCGGCACTTATACACATTCACAAAGATAAAACGTAAGAATTGAATTCGATGGAGGTGGTGAAAGAGTTTGTTTCTCGCAAGGACAGAAAGAAACATTTTGGAATAATTTAAATTGGTATAAGTTTTTGTACCTTATTGCATTTAAACCATGTAAAGATATACCTAGTCGTGCTTTATAAAAGCAACCATTATTTCTTATATTTTCATATTTCCATATGAAAGATCCTTTAAAGAATGATCTCTAATATTAAAATTGGAAAAACTTTTAAAAATAATGAAATTTTAATATTTTTTATATATTTTTATATTTTTTTTATTTTAAACTAAAATAAAAAATTTGTTTATTCACATTCATGTTTCTTTGAAGAAATTTTGGTGAACTTTTTTTGCACCACCATTTGTACTGCCCCCCATTTGTACCGCCCTCCATTTGTACTGCCCCCCAGACGAAATTAGCTTCCAACGCGCTTGAATAATGCCCCTATCATCGTCTGCGAATCGAACAAAAATTAAGTCGAATTCGCCAAGTTGGTATCACCGTCGACGAATGTTTAAATTTAATTCGACTGAAACGTCAAAAACAGTTGAATTAAAAAACTTCGTGGTATCACTGCTCGCGAATTTCGCAGATGTCATTCGACTTAAGCGTCAAAAAGAGACGAATAAAAATAGTTGGTGACAAGACAGCGAATGCGTTTGATTTCTTTTTATTTTATACATACAAAGAGAAAATAATAGAAAAAGGCAAGTACCTGGCATATAAAAATACTCACAGGTTGTCAGGAATCTCTAGAGGATTGGATTTATCCCTAATACTGCGTCGTAATCTGCACAAAGTTTGTGTTTCCTCAGTTTCTCCAAAGAATAGCTATAAAATAACATTTTGGTATATTTTATTATTAATTGTATTTATCGCGGTTTAATACAAATTTAAGTTTTGACGTTTCTAAGTGAATTTTAATGTTTTCTGCTTTGGCAGCACCGTATCTGAGGCGAATAAGTAGGTACGCAAACAGTGATACCACAAAAAGAAAAATTCGCCAAATGATATGATTCGAGTGAAGCATTCGATTCGCAGACTGTGATAGGGGCATTTACTTCCATTCGGTAGTGGAATGCAGAACATGCCTGATAAAATTTTTTTTGTTTACACTCAGTATTGACGGTTGATGAACAAATTGCCATTAAACATTTTCAGAATGTTTTTGAACTTTATCTTAAAAATGAAAACACCCTTTTCCAATTCTCCGAAAAAAATCATTCAGAATTGGGCTGGTAGTTCCGTTTGTGTGCAATTAGCCAGTCTTGAATTACGCTCTGCCATGGTAGAAGAATACAGGTAGATGCACCAGATGAGAGCATACTGCCGGAAATGTCAAATTTTAATTTCTTTTCTTTTGTTTCCATTCGCCACAGCTGAATTTGACAAAAATGGCAGTATGGAAAGAGACCACAGTCAGCACTGCAGCTACCTCTAACCTTATACCATGCGCACAGGTTAACAAGGTTCGTATTTGCTCACACGTGAAGCTTCATGAATATGAGGGAATTTTTTGTTAAAAAAAGTGTTCATATTCATTTTCGTGAACAGCTGGGCAGATTATTTTGTTCATGAACTGAAGAAGAGAAAACCATTTTGTGAACAAGAATATGTTTTACTCTTGTGAAGAAACTGTTGCTATTCATCTCTTTAATGCTTCACTTGCTTGTTAGTTCTTAATTTATTCATTAATTTTTCACAAAGTGGTGAAGGCAACGGAATCAAAGAAGTAAAATATAAGGAAGTGGTGTAATAGTACAAAAGTGTAGTATTTTTTATATTGGTGTTGCCTTACACAAATATAGAAACATTTACACGGGGCCGTATTAGGTTGCATCGTAAAAGAAGGCCCAAACTGTTAATGCTTTTTCTTATACATTAAAATATTAAATTGTATTTCCACAACAGCCTTAAGGTATACAAATTGGTGCGTTAAAGATTTTTTTTGGGTGTTCGGTTCCTCAGTAGGCCTTTAAGGTTTTGATTTTTTTTATGTTTTTCCAAAACAACCTTTTTGAGAACTCCAAGTTTATCTCTTACTATTTTTTGCGGTGTGTTAAGTCATCGCTTGACTCCATTGCTCTTTTCAACGATATTTTTTTTTATTTAATCTTGTGCAACAGTTTTTATTTCATTATTTTGTGATGCCAAAGTTGCTGCGCTAGATGGCGTTATTTGAATATTTGCCAATATTTTGACGCTTTCTTTATTAGAGTGCCCTTCTTCTGTAGCAAGCTGGCAACTACAGGTTGGTAGCGCATCATTTTCTCTATGTAGTTATTTAATATTTATTGATTTGAAATAATAAAAAAATAAATACTCACATTTTACTACCGACAGGATCAATGTAAGATACCGCTGATGGATCTGTGGCTAGAACATGAATTACCGATAAATCATCTTAATAACAATGTTTAGAACAAACACGCGATCCTTAATTTATATCATTGGTTCCAACCTTAAGTAACGAATCCATAATATTTTAATTTGCGGAATGAGCAGAAATCTGAAAAATGGCATCATTTTGCTTTAGGATCCGGACACGAATATTTATTTTTTTATTTTTGTTAAATGTACTTGGGCCTCCTAAATCTAAATATGAAAACAAAAATTGTCGCTCTCGTTTGAAAGTTCAGTGTAAATTAAAATAGCTTCAACAATGTTAAAAATTTGCACTGAATTTTCAAACTAAACCAATTTATCTCCTAAGCCAAGCGAGTGCGACAATGTTTTCAAATTTGACTTAGGAGGCCCAAACACATTTAATAAAAATAAGAAAAGTAAAATTGTTTTAAAAAATTTATTAAATCTCATTAACTATTCTGAAAACAAGAGCACCCCAAAAATGTATTCAACAGTGCAAAATGACTGCGCCTCTGAAGCAGCGTTGCTGTTTTGACAGATGTGGTTTGATAAAATTGGCGCAAAATACCCCTTTTCTAATTTGCAGTTTTAAAGCATTTATTATAAGAAATATATTCTTATATTCTTATAAATATATTCTTATAATAAAATACTATTGTGTAAAAAATCCAAACGATTTGGGCATATTTACTTGTGGATTGAAATTGCACTGTTCTTTAATTTTCGGGAACTTTTACAGTTTTTAACCACACAACTCATGTTGCAATTATTTTTGTGGTTGTTTTCTTTTAAATTGTCTCTTTTTCGCTGTGAAAAATGCTTTTAATTAAATTAGTTTCGAATATTTTGCAGAGGAGACTTCTAATCAGATGCCAGGGTTCTCAGAAATGTCAAAAAACCCTCTCTATCTCGCTCGCATGATTTACGAATGTTGCGACAGTTCACGTACACTATGTGTAAGCAACACGATTCTATTATATTTTACTTCTTTGAACGGAATATACTCGTTCGTTTCGTATCATTTTGTTTTTTAGATACACACGACGCAAGGCATAGAAATGGCTTGAATGTTTGTGTGTATGTACATTCGTTAAGCAGCGTGGCAACAATAACGATGCGTTCTGTGATTCTAAGGAAAGTTTAATAAACAGCCACAGCTTTGTTTTTGATACGCATGTACAGTGGCTCATATGAGGATTGTCAGCTATTCAAATTAGTTAAACGTAAATCAACGTAAGTTAATTAAACGCAAAAAGAAGTGTGGTGCATTTTTTATTTTTCGGACATAATTTCTTAGAAAATCTTTAAAAAGCGTATCAAGCAATTTAAAAAAACCGTATTTAATGGTTTTAAGTGCATGTTTTATGTGCATATTTTCAATTTTTTTATATATATATTTTGTTATGCCGATCATAACATACTCTGAAGTCGTGTACTGCAAACTTGACTCTAGGTAATCCACAACTTTACTAATAACTCTATTGATAGTTTAAGTGGCTATATTAGCTTTGTAAGTTTTTGCACAAATTAGCTTAAGACTATGACATAGCTAATTATATAAAATCGAATATTTTATTCGAATTTTGAGTATAATTTAAGTGTAACGCTTAAAAAAACTTCACTGTGCACACATTTGTTTCGAATACTATGAAAAATGTTACTGAAATTTTCAGGTTAAAAAAATTATTTATCATAAAAATTCTACAATAAAAAATACACCACCAGTAAGACACGTTTAAGGTCTTTAAAACGTATAAATATTTTTTCTGTAAAACTTACGGTTTCAAAGTTACAGCTATTTGAATACAAGCAGTAATTGCATTTTTTAAGGTTTTATATATTTTTCACAGTGTATATCTTTAAAACAAAATTTTAAATCCAAAAAAATAGTACGCAGATTTAGTACTGCTCAGGATAACTGTGCACCTGGAGAGTTTAATAATTTTCAAAAATAGTTAGAATGTAAAAAAAATTGAATGTAAATCATTACTTCTTACTTTAATAAAAAAAAAAATAAAATTGGTTATGTGCATTTTTGTAGTCAAAAAATAACAAAATGAATTAATTTTTTTCATTAAATTTGTAAGTGTATACATTAAAATTTTTCCATTGTCTGTCATTTTTGTGAAAAAAAAATATTTTTTACTTCGTATACTGTAGTGCACTCCAATCTAAACATTGCTATAACTGCAACTTAAACACATTTATTTCTTATATTCTTCAAACTAAATAGATATATTCTTTAAACTAAATAGTTCTACAAACGTAGCCTAAACACATTTATGATAGCAAACAAACAAAACAAACACATAACTATTATTTACATTCTTACGCGCTTGCACATCAATAAGGTCAGTGCACCTTATTGTTTACATAACTGCACTACATAACTACATTACAATGACTACATAAACTAATGTTCTACTTATTTAAGATGATATTAAGTTAGATATATATAATTTTGTATTTATTTTAAGTCTAAAATAATACTAATGGTATTCCCTTAAAAATTGAAATTTCCCATTTCGTAAACATGTAAACTTCAGAGCTCTTGTTAAGGGAATGCACTTTTTGTCATTCTGTTTAATTTTCCGCGCATATGTCAATAACAGCTGATGTTACAAATTGAACAATTTAAAATTTACACATTTATGATGTCTAAGCAAAGTGAAAAGAAAAAATTAATGAAATATTTAAAACAATCTGCATTTCAGCAGTTATTAATTAAGCATATAATAGAATCGTTTCAAGTTTGACAGCTGATAGTTTAAGCAAATATGTTAACATAATTTACGCTAAGAAATTGTAGCTTAAACCTTGTAAAAAATGTCCCATACAAAATTTGCTTAAAATTCCCCAATTGCTTAAAGTTAAGCAGATTAAGAGATTTAAGCAGTTTAAGAAGCGTTAAGGGAATACCATTACTGTTATTTAGCTTTATAGGCGAAACAAAATCCTAAAATAGTCACTTAAGTTTTGAGCTTTAAGCTAATTGCTCCTTTTATTTTTATTTCTTAGCGCCTAAATGCACTTTCAAGAGACGGCGCATAGAATTTTTTTTTAAAAATCAGGCCAACAGCGTTCTTAAGCGCTGGCAAAAATAACGCGTACACAATACATTTTTTTAAAACGCGTTAACTTTTTTCAAACTACGTAAATCGCGTATCCAACGAAAACAACACTCGTCCAAACATCACAATACATTTTTCTAAATCGAAAACCCCTCGGGTGGAATTTTTTAAACACAAAATAAAATAAGTAAATTTTATTCGCTAACTTTTTCAATTCCCTCATATGAGCCGCTGTGCATACGTATCAAAAACAAAGCTGTGGCTGTTTATTAAACTTTCCTTAGAATCACAGAACGAATCGTTTTTGTAATCAAACGAGAGCGTCATTTAATTTTTGCAGTTTTAGACTCAGGAGCCTTAAATACATTAAACAAAAATAAGAAAATACATATTTACGCGTAAAGTAAAATTATGCCGCCTTAAGTTTTGTTTTGGTTTTTTTTAAGTTTGTTCTATTTTTTTAGTGAATTCATGTTGTTTTTTTTTTGCATTAATTGCTTTAAATATCAAGCCTGTCATTTTGCAAATTGCTTGCATTACGAATTTTGTCAGTTGACCACTGAACAAAACAAGATGAGCAATGCAAATCAATTATAATTTTTTTTTGTGTTCAATACACTTTTCATCGACATGTACCCATATGTTTAAATAATCTTCGGGTTTTGCAATAATTTTTTCATTTATATTTCTTACATATGGCTTAATCATGAATACATTATTAAGTATTTTTATTAATTTTTTTTATCATAAAAAGAATGGACTAGCCGATGCAGGGAACCGAAATCTGAAAATCCAGAAAAGTTTTTAAAATGCAAGAGCCTTTTTTCCAAACTTTGTGGACTACATATCCTGCAAAGTATGTTGCTGCATTATTGTACAATGGTACGTTTTGCATATTTGGAGTATTATGTAACTCAAGCTCATTATCCTTATTTTCATCACCTTCTATTGGTATGTTTTGTTGAGATTCAATTTCATTAAGGTTTTGCTGAGATTTTTACTGTAGTTGATCATCTTGATTGCTGCCAACAACCGTTTTCCAGTCAATTGCAACTAAATAGTATAGTTCTATAATTTGATATAGTTCTATAATTTGGGTTAACTCATATACGGAAGGGTTTCGTTTTTTGTGTCGAGTTTTACCGAATAAGTTCTCAATAGGATCTTGATAACATTTAATGGTTCATAAATAAAATCAGTCATCGTATTTTCAAAAACAAATCTGACGACATTGCAAGGATTGCATTTATTCGAACAAGTCCATTCAAACAGTATAAGGTTTTTGTCTTGGTAATGAAAATACTGAGACACATAAACTTGTTTTTTAGTCGTAGAATTTAGTGGCATTCTCAGTTTTCCAAATCACATCAAAATCTCGAGATATTTGCGATTGAAATTTAGTCACTTTTAGACCCATTTTTAGCTATATTTTCCTTATTTTTGGAGACCAAATATTTTGACCACCTTCGATTTTGCTTTAACTTTCAAAATTTAATCTACTCATGAAATAAAAACCAATTTGAGTAAAAAAATTAAGTTTTTACGTTCACCATTGTAAGGACTAAAATTTTACCAAATTTTACCCTTACATACTTTATTTGTAAAATCTAATATTTTCCATTTCAGTTTGCTAACTGGGTCTTTTGCCACAAGTAGGTCTCGATTCCAACCCAACGCGAATCGTGAAGGGCTCCAGCCCTTACCCTGCCACGACCCGCATTCAGTGGAAAAAGTTTTATCTACAGGTTTACAGGATACACAGGCTCATATAGATTCTTGAGGATATGGGCACTGTAGGGTACCTGGCTCGATCCGACATGGTCCAGGTAGACCACATTGGGTCAGAGTCTTTATTAGATTTAGAAACCAACGTTAAAATGAATGAACGTTATAACGATTTAAATATGTAATGTATAAAATTTTAAATAAACGATAAATTCAATCATAAAATTGAGTAGTTATCGTTAGACATTATTTATAATTAGTTAATGAACCTAGCCCCCACTGGAATAGCAACTTTGACGCTGGTGTGGGGGCTTAGATCGCTAGGATGAAATGAGGCTGGAATGACGGAAGCGCAAGCTTTTGACAGGGGTCCTAGGTCATACAGGTCATTGCATCCTGGCGATGCACTAGTAGCTATTCACTCCTACCTATATCCCCTTTTCACTCCCCATACCTTTTCTTTTCATCCTATCTCACCTCTCCTATCCCACACCTTGTCCCTCCAATGGGCCGAATCAAGGTGTTATGCGACCCGTGCCGAGGATTTACTAGGCTAGAGGCCCATTAAAAATAGTCCAGTCCTTCCTTTGTCCTACACTCGTGGGAATTTTATGGAAGAAACAACAATTAAAACAAACAAAAAACACAAGCGGCCGCCGGCGGACACAGTAAGGAGCAATCCTCACTGCGTGGCGCCAGCGATCACACCTCCCCTATGGTTGGAGCAGGCCATAGCGGTTGCAAAGCTACTGCCAAAAACGACAACTACTGCCAAAACATTTACAGTACTGCGCAGGGGTGCCATAGTCGATGCAGATTCGGACCACGAAAGCGCAAACTCAGTTGAGGACAGGCTTCTCCTCTCTCCGGATAAGTCATCGGGTTCCAGCTCCTCTCGCAAGGAAGGGCCCAAGACCAAGCCTACGGAGGGGATGAAGGCCAAGGCCAACTACAAAGCGGCCCTTAAAATCTGCAGCCGGCTGTCAGGCAAGATTGACCTCTCTTCCAAAGAGAAGGAGTCACTCGCATCTGCTAAGCTAAAGGTGAAAAAGGGTCGCATACACTTCGCGAGCAGACCAAGCTTTGCACCTACGACTTCGCAGTTCGCGAACAGAGAAGAAGAGCAGGCTGCTCAAAAACAACACTACATCCTCCAAATCAACAAGGAGGCAGAGGATATCCTCTACGCACGTTACGGGAAGATGGCGTGGGGCGTTGCTAGTGTTTCTCTGCGCCTCAAAAAGCGCCACCCAAGGACAACAACAGCAACACACTAATGTCCGGAGAGGTGGAAAAAGATCTCGGCCTAGAAGCCGTGACCGACGCTGCCCAAGGACTCAGTCTGGAAGATGCGGGTGACGGAAGCACGCCCACGAAAGTTGACCCTGTAAAGGAACCTTCAGCCTAATGCAGTTGAAGGTCCTTCAGACAAACCTGCACAAAAGCAAAACCGCCAGCGCAGAACTCTTTCTCGTAATGGAGGAAGGAGGCTACGATGTCGCTTTAGTACAGGAGCCGTGGATTGACTCGGGCAACGCGGTATCTGGCCTAAAGTCACAAAACTTCAACACGTTTTTCGCAACAACAGTAAGTAGAACAAGAACAGCCTTCCTTATAATGAAAAGCATCTATACTTATCTAATGTCTCATTACAGCACTGACGATCTCACTGTCGTGGTGCTAGAGGGTGACGCGGACGAGCCGATCCTGGCTGCCTCATGCTACATGGCGCGTGACGACAACGCACGACCAGACGAGCTTCAAAGAATTTTAGCAATCGCCGGTGGGAAGAATCAAGCAGTTGTCATCGGAGCAGATGCCAATGCACACCACCCAGTATGGGGCAGCCCAGACATCAATGATCGAGGTGAGTCTCTACTTAACTTTATTTTACAACACAAACTCAGTGTAGCTAACATCGGCCAGGAACCCACTTATCTAACGATATCCTCCGACAACAACACTCTGGTCACAAATTGGAGGGTGCTAGCACAGTCCTCCTTCTCAGACCACAATTATATTAGCTTCAGTATAAGCTTTAATTACACTCCAGCTCAAAAGATCTTTAGAAACCCCTGAAACACTAACTGTAACCGCTTCAGAAGCATCATTGAGACTAAATTACCAGCTCCCAAACAAATTAATACGGAAGAGGGCATTGAGAGGTCCCTGAAGATTTTCTCGGCCCATCTTCTCAAGGCCTATCATGCCTCCTGTAAGCCCACACGAACAAAGCGTAAGATCAGACCACCATGGTGGAGTCCCGATCTTACAGAGCAAAGACGCGACCTAAAAGATTTCTTTAAACTAGCTAAAATAGCTGCCCAAGAGGAAATTTGGGGAGTACGCTCAAACTTTTTAAAACAAACGTACGCAGAGCAAAAATACACTCTTGGAAGAACTTCTGCTCAAGCATAGAAAAAAGTACGGATACAGCAAGGCTCAGGAAGCTACTCTCAAAACAGCTCTCCATTCAGAGCAAGCTACGCAAAGACAATGGCCAGTGGACGGAGAACAGTCAGGAATCTTTCGAGGTGCTTTTAAAGGCACATTTTCCTGGCTGTGCCGAAGCTCCAAACACTGCTTTAATACGAGGACACAGGACAACCCCGCTACAGGTATCACACGATTTAATAACGTCGGAAGGAATCGTATGGGCTATAGACTCGTTCTCGGGATACAAATCTCCGGGACCAGACGGTATAATTCCTGCCATGTTGCAAACGGCTGAATCGCGAGTCGTCCCATGGCTGAAGAATATATTTAATGGATGCATCAGGCTAAACTATGTACCTGTGGCTTGGAGGACAGCGAGGGTTGTATTCTTACCGAAGGTAGGTAAGAGCAGCCATCTCTATCTGAGAGATTACAGGCCAATAAGTCTGACCTCCTTTGTACTCAAAACGCTCAAGAATCTGATTGACTGGCACCTAAGAAACAATTCAATCCAGTTATCAACCAACCAACACGCATACACGAAAGGGAAATCGGTTGAAACGGCACTACATTCCCTAGTAGTAACCCTAGAAAAAGCCTTCCCCCACAAGGAATACGCACTCGGGGCGTTTCTAGACATCTAAGGTGCATTCAACAATGTATCAACCACCGCAATCCTAAATGGATTACGTGCAACAGAGGCACTACCAGCAATAAAACTATGGTTAGACAAGATACTAAGCTGCAGGAGGGTGCGGGCTGAGTGGAGCCCTAAATCCATGGTAAGGTAAGCTCGCAGTGGGACACCCCAGGGAGGGGACCTCTTGCCACTACTATGGAATAATGTAGTTAATGCACTACTCGAAAAGTTCGCAGGTAGAGCCCCGAGGATAACTGCCTATGCAGACTACATAAGCATAATTATAGTAGGGAAATGTCTATCAACAGCAAGCTCCATAATGGAGAGCACACTCAAAGATGTACTTAGATGGTCAAATTCAGTCGGTCTTAGTATTAACGCAGAGAAAACGGAATTGGTTCTTTTCACGAAAAGGTACAAGATACCACAGTGGATACCACCGAAATTGAACGATATACGTCTCATACCGAAAACTCACACAAAATATCTAGGAGTCGTCCTGAACAGCAAGCTGTCATGGAAAACCAACGTAGAAGAAAGGGTGAAGAAATTCATCATTGCGCTATACACATCCAAGAAGATGCTAGGCAGTACCTGGGGTCTCTCACCCTTTCTGATGCACTGGATCTACGTAACGGTAGTGCGCCCTATTCTACTCTATATGATTATTGTGTGGTGGCCGGCTGTGAACAAATCAACATTCCTCAGGCACTTGGAGAAAACTCAGCGGCAGGCAGTGCTATGCATCACGGGGGCACTGATGTCAACTTCAACTAAAGCGCTTGAAACCATTCTAAGTATGGACCCCCTGGACATACACGCAAAACTAATAGCCGGAAAAACGGCAGAACGCCTTACGGCGGCAGGCATCATGCTCATTCAAAATTTTGGACATTGTAGAAGCGGAAAGGATCTTCTTAGTAGCACGGACTATATGGTACCTCTCACGATAGTCAATTCCAAAGCACGAACTCTTCTGGGACCAAATGACTGGTGCAAAGGTAAAGAACAAGCACAGCAGGCGGTCAACATATTTACAGACGGCTCCAAAATGCCTACGGGGGTATGTGTATTGTGCAGATCCTAATATAAGGCAGCCATATAAACTGCCGAACCACTGCAGTATCTTCCAGGCGGAAATATTTTCCATATGAAAGGCTGCTGAGATAGCCCTCAGCATGGACACACAACACTCTTACATCAACATTTTTGTTGACAGTCAAGCGGCGATCAAATCCATGCGCTCCGCTAGCATCAAGTCCAAAAGTGTCATGGCTGGCACAGATGCACTAGATGCGCTGGAGCATCTACTGGGTCCCTAGCCACCAGGGCATTGAGGGAAACGAGACGGCAGATGGTTTAGCAAAGGAAGGTGTTGGGCTGGAATCAGAACTCGCAGAACATGTACTTACTCCACTACAAGAGTTGTACAAGAACCTCGAAAGAAGAGCCACACAATCAGTGAATCGTAGATGGAGAGATATGACATCGTGCAAAATCTCTAAAATCATGTGCAATGCACAATGCGAAAAACGAACTCTGTTCATCTCATGGGCATGCTCACTGGTCACTGCATGACGGCAGCTGCATGACGCGAGAAAGCTTGGCATCACCACGGATGACAACTGCAGGAAGTGCAAGGAACCGGGCACAGTGGAGGCCCTGGAGCACCTGCTATGCACATGCCCCGCCCTACTTAGATCGAGACTAAAATACCTGGGCTCATCTACGTTCCCGTCGCTTTAAGATGTAACCAAAGTATCTCTGGAATCCCTCCTAAGGTTTGCGAATTCAACGCAAATCTTTAAAGACTTCAAATGAACACAAAGGTTCCTTTTGTTCGCTACCGGTACCACTAAGGACCAGAATTGGTCTATGTGAGCCTACACGAAGGCATCCGGATTAATCTAAACTAACCTAATAAACCTAGACACTGAAAATATTAAAACAAAACGTTATTTTGTTTATCTTTATAGGTTACGCCCAACTGGAGTTAGGTGTCGGCCAGTGAGTACGAAGAGGCAGTTGTAGGGATGTAAGGGTTAAGAAAGATATTGGCGTTCGATTTCAGCCAATAATAGGTGTGGATATTACTTAAGTGGTTACCGCTTCAGTTGGGTAAATGATGATGACATCATTTCCGACCGGGGTGTTTATTGCGTCTTATTAATGAAAGTATTTGTTTTTCATGTATTTGCATGTGCAACGGAATTCCCGTCGGGCACTAAGCACACACAGCGGCAACGGAAGAGTCGGATATTGTTTTACTCCGAAAAGGCGCAACAACAACACATCCAGAAGTAGTCAACCACCGTGTGTGTGACCAGTAGCGCATGAGAGGAATGAAACGAATCTGTAAGAAGGAAGAGATGAGAGCAGCACAACTGAAGCATCGAGAACATTAAAAAGTTTTGGAGTCGAGGTCGAGTTTTACCAGCGAACGAGAATGGGCGTGTGCAGGAAGAGTTGAGTTTTAACAGCGAACGAGCAAGGACGTGTGCATAAAGAGGTCTAAGTTAAACATCTAACGAGCACGGACGTGTGCCTTTGCAGTAGTCATAAAAGTTTAAAGTTTTAAATCAGTCATATAAGTTAAGTCAAACCAACCAGATTCATCATACAATCGCAGAAACATCAGCAGTGTACCGCCAACGCCAGCAGCGACGTCAGCGTTGACCAAGATGTAGCAACGCCAGCGGCGTCGATTTAAACGACAAAACAGCGACGCCAATGACAACATAACGGAAGCCGAATTACCTAAGTTCAAACGAAAACAGGATTTGGTGATATAACATCTCTTATTAAGTTTTGTCTTTTGTTTGCAATCTTATCAAATAAGATTATCTCTTTCTTTTATTGTTTGATTCATAACGTAATCTCATTATTAACTTACCAAGTTTGCTTCTGCGTCCAACTCCATATACCCCATCCCTAAATCTCAATTGATTCGTGTGTAGTACAAAGTCTCGCCGGATCGATTGATAATCCTCACTAAATTCCATTGCTGTGTAGTACAAAGTCTCGCGCAGTATCCCAAGGTAGGTAGCTACCTTCTTTGATCGGCTTGTGTGTAGTACAAAGTCTCTCCTAATCGACCAAAGCTCACACTATCCTCGGATTGAAGGGGCAGACAAACGGTTTTCTTTTTATTTAACGTAATTTGGAAGTTTTTTTAACAGAAAGAGGTATTAACGTCCCAAATAGAATTTTGCGACCACAGGTTACTTAGGACACATTTTTTTCACGACGAAGTTGCAGAGATACTGATTTGGATAATATTTTGTAAGAAAAGATTGTAAAAACTCCTATTTAGTTTTATTTCCGTTTTAAAAATAAAATGGCACACAATTACGTTATTTTTACTATATTGGCACAATTACTATATTGTAACCATGCCTTCAATGTGACTTTCCTTTTTAATACTATTTTACCACTAGGTCACAGAATGTTGTAACGATTTATCAAGTTTTACCTTTAAAAATGCATCACTCAACTATGGAATAATAACTTAAGAATCATTTTGTAACGATTAGCTAATTGCGACCCAAGTGTAGGCTCTTTCTATTTAAAATGGTGGACGCAAATTATTATTATATTTTTCTAACAATAAACATGAAACTGCTTTTATATTGTATTGTTAAGCTTTTCAACTATGTTTTCTTGATTGCTAACATTAAAAACTATTACTGAAATTTGTGTACAATACTTCACAAAACTTTTTAAAATATTTTTTATTAACATATGAAATTATTATAATTGATTATATGATTATAATATGATTATAATATTATAATATGAAATCTGAATTTATCTTGCGATTAAATTTTTAAGAAGTTTTAAAAAACCGAAAATCTTCTTTCCCATCTACATTTAGCTCCAAAAAATATCCAAAACACTTAATATTATGTTGTACTGCTATATTTTATATAAACTATAATTATAAAATAATTTATTATATTCATGGCTGTAAACAAACTTGGCAACTCTGTAATGCATTTATACTAAAATGTAATAAGCAACTTCAAAGTAATTTTCACTAACACAATGTCGGCGTTGTGTTGCACCACTTTCGAAACATAGTGATCTCTGTAACGTAACAAATACGTAACATCATGTCAATGTTGACACAAAAATAAATGCTTCGACGGCGCTGCAACCCAAATATGGACCATAAGTTCTAGTTGGGGTAGAATCATAGCCATAAGTAAATTACACCCATTTTTAAATAAAAGCATAAACATATCTAAATTTCGACAGTTGTCATAGGTTCAAGTGTATAGTAAGTCTAAACGTGTAATAAAACTATTAAAATTGAATTTAATCCGAGTTTTGATTTGGTGTCCTCTTCAATCAAAAGATATACATTTTTGTTTCTGGCGAGCTACACCTCGGCACGAAAACACATCGTTACAACATTAAAATTTGGTCAAAATGGAAGAAAAAGTGAAATTGCTTAACTTTTTAAATTTTTTTTTAAATGAAGGTCAAATTAATGTGTAAAATATCAGAAATCTGAGTATCTGGATATTTTGATCTAATTTGGAAAAACTGAATTCCACTAAATTATACTGCCAAAAATTAACCTATGTGAAATAGGTACAAACGATTTATCGGTGGTACAAACCAATACAAACGATTTCTCGGTGGTACAAAAGTGTATAAACGATACAATCGTTAGAACTCGCAAATGATAACTCGTTTGGTAAAAACGGGTACAAACGATTTCTCGTCGGCACAAGCGATATAATCGTTAGAACGAAGGGGTACAAACGATTACTCGTTTGGTACAAACGTCTACAAATGAATACTCGCTGGTACAAATTTTTTTTCTTAACAAGTGCGAAAGAAGATACAAATACATAAATACAAAGGTTACAGATGATTTATCGGTGGTACGAACAGGTACAAACGGTACATTAGTTAAAACGAAAGGGTACAAACGATATAATCGTTAGAACGAAGGGGTACACACGATTTATCGGTAGTACAAATGATTTATCGGTGGTACAAAAGTGTATAAACGATACAATCGTTAGAATGAAGGGCTACAAATGATAACTCGTTTGTGAAAAACGGGTACAAACGAATACTCGTTGATACAAACGATTTATCGGTGGTACAAAAGGGTACAAACGATTTCTCGGTGGTACAAACGATTTCTCGTCTGTACAAACGATATAATCGTTAGAACGAAGGGGTACAAGCAATTACTCGTTTGGTACAAAAGGTACAAACGATTTCTTGGTAGTACAAACAGTTACTCGTTTGGTACAAAAAATTTTTTTTATGAGTTGTTATCTCCGATATGCTAGCCAATGGACTACCAATCAGGAAATGGCCCGGTGTCAAAACACTTTCATCGTTTGGATCGTTAGACATTGCATTATCGCCATTAACGCTTGTGTGCCAGCATGATAGTTTCTCTCATGAACAAACTTTACGTAGCATTGAACGAAGTGATTATCACCTGAGTGATTATCTCTGCATTTAGTAGTCGCCCTCCCACTCGTAATATGTCCACACCATGACTGCTTTCAATAAATACATTTAAACTTCTTAGCTTACTCGTTGCTGGAACTTCTCCACAACTTTTCAGACTGCGATATTCCGCGCGAAAGTAGTGCTGCTGCAAGCAGTAGACTATGCGAATCAGAGCCTCGTCTAACAACTGTACAGTCAGGTTCGTAAGCTCTTTACCTCTCACACAGACGTGAAGTATCAAAGCCACCCTTTGCTGCAACTTTTCAAACTGGCTTTGGTTCTCGATCCACTCCAAAATTTTGTTTTTCTCGCACTCCACATGGAGAAATGTTGCTCCCTTTCGCCGCTCTTCATTTACTTCTGCTGCTCTAGTACGCACTTTATTGGCAGGCCACTCTTCGCTGGGTGCCCACAAGAACTCCGGACCAGAAAACCAACTGCATCCCTCAAGTTCATCTGCATACGCACCTCGCGATACTTTATCGGCCGGATTCATCTTCGATGGCACGTGCCGCCAGATCGCAGCCTTCGTTGATTCCTGAATTTTCGCAACCCTGTTCGCTCAAAACGTCGACCACGCAGATGGGTGCAGACTCAACCAATCCAACACAATCTCGGAATCAGACCACAGTAAACAGCATCAACTGGTACCAAAAAATTGTATTGAGTCTTTACCAACAGCTTCGACAAAAGCTCGGCAGCTAATAGCTCCAGGCGTGGAAGGGATTTTGTTACAACTGGTGCTACTCTCGATTTCGCACTCCAAAGTTGAACGTTGACTTCGCCGTGACATCCAATACACCTGATATATATGCAACAGCCATAAGCTCGCATGGATGCATCTGAAAATCCATGCATCTCCACGTAAACGTAGCCTCCAGCTGCTGTTGCATAGCGGGTAACTCTTTTATCCTTCATAGTGCTCAGCTTCTTTCGAAACTCATCCCAATAACAATGTAAGCCCATCGGCAGTGACTCATCCCAATTAATTTTCATTGGATTAATGAGCCCCAAGGGATCAAACAACGAGGACAACTCAGCTAGCACAATCCTTTCGTATTTTTTTTTGCTAGGATTTATATAAGGTCGCACGTAACGAAACACATCTGCTTTGTGGTCCCAAATAATCTCTAGAGTCTTGATGATTTCAGCATCATTCATTCGAAGCGGCTTCTCCCCATCGCCTTCAGGAACTTTTCGAAGAAATTTTTTGTTGTTTGAGTGCCATTTATGCAATGAGAATCCAGCAGTGCTCAAAATTTTGGATACCTGATCATAATTTTTAAATAAATCCTCTTCTGAGTCTGCACCTGAGATAAGGTTATTCATATAAAAATCTTTTAAAATCTTACTCGCTCCCAGTGGATACTCTGCAGCATTATCCTGTCCTAAAATCTTCAGGCACCTGGTAGCCAGGTATGGTGCGGCTGTAGAACCATATGTTATTGTACGCAGACGATATGCTCTTAGCTCATCCTCTGATGAATCACGCCAAATAATCGCCTGATAATAGGAATCAGCATCAGTAACTAATGCTTGCCTGTACATTTTTGTCAAATCTGCTGTTATTGCATATTTGAAACATCTGAAGCGCAAAACAGTCGAAAGCAAATCATCTTGCACAACAGGTCCCTTCATCATCACATTGAGATTCCTGTACTTGTTTTGCAGCTACAGTCAAATACAACTCGAAGTTTGGTACTTGAAGAATCAGGCCGTAGTACGTGCTAATGCTGTGAAAAAATTTTAATTTTGACTTATCCTTACCTTCAACAATCGACATATGTCCCAGTTGTAGATATTCATGTATTAAATTTGCATACGCCTCTTTTGTTGCCGGGTCCTTGTCCAGCCGACACTCAAGGAAATCGCAGCTCTGCAATCTGGTAAGATTCGCCCAACTCATTGACGTTGCATTTAAATGGTATTTTTACTATGTAATTTGCCAAGCCATGTTGGGTGTGCAGCACTTCAGGCGGTTGACACGGTGGCATTCCAGGCTGCTCGACGGCTTTTGGGGCGGTTCTTGCCATCATGTGCACACCACTGGCTCAAAACATACTAATTTTCGTGTCAAAAATTAGAAGATAGGATAGGAAAATTAAGAAAATATCGACTAGAATTGAAGAGATAGATTAAAAGAAGTAAGTATAAGAAAAAAGAACCGAAATTACTATACTAAGTCTCAGTCCGTCAGCTGGAGCCATCCCACCCAGTGTCTGCCCTGTTTGGTTAGCTGCCGTGAACCACATAAGGACTCCAAGTAATTTTGTATGTGGTTCCCCAATGCTGACTCTGTCATAAGTCCGTACTACGTCCGTCCGTACCCAATGCCCTGTTTGGACTACATAGCTACAGTCCTTGCTTCGGACCTACCCAGGTTCCACACCAGCCAGCCAAAAGTTTAGCAATTCATAATTTTCAGCTAAACTCTTAGACAAAAAGAACGTATTTGAAAGCACAAAAATATCAACTTTCAAAAATTTGTTATTCACAACATTGTTTAATTTTATTAAAACAAATTTTCAATTAAAAATACATGAGTTTTTATATATATATATTAGGCCGGGTCAATTTGTATGGACGAATTTTTTGGAGGTCTGGCTCAGCGAAATTCGTAAAATACATGTAATTTCAAGACTTTTTCTCCACTACAGCATATACAAATTCTGAAAAAAAGCTGTGCGGACTTTCGTAAATAGATTTTGTTCTCATGTATGAATTATACATGTATGAATGTATGTGTATGAATCTATTTACGAAAGTCCGCACAGCTTTTTTTCAGAATTTGTATATGCTGTAGTGGAGAAAAAGTCTTGAAATTACATGTAAATTACGAATTTCGCTGAGCCAGAATTTGACCCGCCCTAATATATATATATATACATGAATTTATATGTGTGTATATAAATATATATGTCTATATATATATGAATATTCTTAATTTCTATTATTTTATTTTACTTTAATTTCAATTTTTAATTTTTATTTTAATTTTATTTATTAATCTAGATTCATTAGCACTTATTTGAGTATTCAAAAGAAATTTAACTGTTTATATTTTGCTTCAGATATATGTAACTAGCTGACATATGTGTAAATATATATGTATAAAATCAATATAAAGAAAAAAAAACTCACCAATTTCCCAAAAAGTGAAGATGATGGCGCCAGCATCCGCTTTGTTGAGTTCCTTCTTGTTTTTTTTTCTTTATTAAGTTAAATGATTAAGTTAGAAATTAGGATAAAAAAAAACCAAAAAAAATTTAAACAGTTTTCCTTCCTTTTCAATGATATTAAAACTGTTTTTTTCTGAGAAAATAAGCAGAATTCAGAATTTAAACAAAAATGCAAATAAATTAGATAAATCAAAATTCAAATAGACTCATTACCAAAAAAATAAAAAAACTGTAATTTTAAATTATAAGGAAACTTAAATTCCAAAAGAAAAGAATAAAATTAATCATTAACTCAAAGTAATCAAAAAAAAAAACCTAAAAACTAAAGTTCAAAATAATACAGTAAAGCGAAAAGACTAAATCAAAAACTCAACTTCACTTCACTTTACTCACTAATTCCTAATAATTTAATTAGGTGATAAATAAAAATCAACCGCAAATTTACTTTGCATCGCAAAATACCCTGTATCCTGTTTGGTACGCTAACTTCGCATCTATACATATACTGACGTTTTGAGGTCGTTGAACTGCTTATGTACTTTGCATATGCACGCAGTCGATCAGCTGTGTTTTGGCTCTCTGCTGCACCAACGTCAGTTGAGGTCAGTAACCTTTCCTGAATTTAAACACTACTTCCAGTGTCAATCAGCTGTTTGTCTGGTTGATGTTGGATCGTGAGCGTTTGAGCTTATTTATTTAGCTAGACCTACACTTCTCGACCGAAACTCCAACTTTAAATTTTAAATCTTTTTACACGATTTCACTTGGTTGCCGCAATTTTTAATGGTAGTAAATTTCGATTTTTTTTTCTCTAAAAATTCGTAGGCCCTAAAACAGCATTCCCGCTTTGCCAGGACCTGTTATATAAAAATTTCAAATTATAACTTACCTTCTACTAATATGCAATATATTCATGACTCACCTACGATGTTATGCGGTGTCTATATTCACCCACCAATATATATGCGTCTATATATATGTACTGAAACGGGATCTCGAAATCACTTAACTAACCAGTACAACTGATCAGCGACCTAGCATTTAAACATTAAATGAATTATACTCTTTTTCTATTTTCGTTAACACAGCACAAAACTACTCACTTTGTATTTTTTTTAGTATACAATAAAAAACTATTTAAGTTAATAATTTTAAGTTTTAATTTATATAAACTTAACTTTATAATTTTAATTTATTTATAATTTTAATTTATATAAACTTGTAAAAAAAACACTTGGTTGTCGACCACTTTATTTAAGCACTTGTTGCTTCACCAGAAACTATTTATTCTATGTCCTCTGATTTTGCACTTAGTTTTCCTCTAAGTCTAATATTAAGCTGGTCGGTCGTTCGTATACCAACACACAGTAAAGTTTGGCTTATTAAGTCGTTTTTTACTGCTTGCTTTACTCAACCGATTTGAGTCAAAGTAAACATAGAACCTTTATTTATTATAGACAACAACCTCTTATACAAAAATATACACAATTAACCACTCAAAACCAACGTAAAAAAACGATATTTAGCCACAAATCACAAAAATGGTTTTACTCCAGGCTAACTCACAAGAAAAACTCAACATTTAACTAGACTAAACATCTATTGTGACCGAGTTTTCCACTCATTCCAACCAGCCGCTCACTCTCCCGCTTTCTTCAGCAATTCCAATTATTACAGTGGACTTTTTCCATCTGTCATTGCTTATCATTTCATATTAAAACTAGCACATGAGCTGTGACAAATTAAATTCAATATATAAACTAAAACAAATAAAATTAAACAAAAATAGAATAAACAACTCAAAGGACAAATACGGATGTATACTCGGTGCAATTGGTAGGTATAATTCTGCTACAGCATTAATACATGCTCTTTTTTTTTCTTTCTAGCACACAGGCTCACGTTACAGGCTCGGATCCGCCGAAGTTGCTAGCAGCATGGAGCGTGTCCGAAAGAAAGATTTTTACACGTGACCTGGGATTTCGTACCTCAAAACGTGTGGCCTCGACCCACCAACTCATGCTCACTAATTTATCTGCTAACCGGGCTCTATACCATAGCACTAGATCCATATCACTTACGTCACTAACACGTAACTTATACTTACAGGCACACAAAACTCGTAATACAAAACTACATGAAACATAAATTACTAAAGATTATATTGCACATCTAACACAATCACGAATACAACCCTTAGTTTATGAACAAAGTAAACGAATCGTCACTTAGATATCTTTAAGTCCGGCTCGGTACTTAGGTCACATTTAACAACAAATAATTAAGCTAAAGGTCATAACGTCAAGATTACTTAAAATAATATTGCACTCTACCAATCTCGTAAGCTAAACTAAACCTAAATTAAATCTATACAAATTTTGACATCGATTGTCGTCCGAAAAATTCATAAAAAAAAACAATATGCACCAAGTGCCTACTATGCTGCCTCAAGGTTGAACAATCTTCATATCTTTGAAGCTATTAAAGATTCCTGATTTCGCCAATGTACACAAGCAAACTTTGCTTATGTACTTATGTAGTACTCACGCTAATAAAACATAACCAAAACGAAGGAACATTCTTATGCTAATATTGCACTCCTAACAACCTATGCTACGAACATATCCTTAGCGTGGTATACCCCTAATTTCTTGCCAGCCATGTTACCAACCTCATACAATGAGTTGCCAACAGTTTTGAGCACTATGCACTTTAAAAATGATGGTGCTAATTTGGCATTATAGGCATTGACCTTATTGCTTTGCTTGAAATTTCGGCGGTATACCACTTGTCCTACCTTAAACCTAACATCTTTGCTTCGCGTGTTATAAACTTTTGCATTTTTGTCATGAGCCATTCTAAGTTGGTTAAAAATTTTGTTTCTTAAAAGAGATTGCTTATCAGCCACGGTTTTAACTAAAACATCTGCATCCTTAACGGAATGCAAGCGCCGCATAACCTCATACGAAGCTCCGTGCTGCACCATATGGATTCTAAAAGCTGCGTAGTATAGTTCCACGCCAATCGAGCTATGCACAACGCTCCTAATAGCAAATGCTGCATCACTTATGTGTGCGTCCCAGTTTTTCTGATTGTCATCAAGAAATGCTCGTATCATTTGCAGCACCGACTTATTTACGCGTTCTGACGCATTTGCCTGTGGCGAATAAAACGCAGTTCTAATGTGCTTAGCTCCATACTCTAACATAAAAGATTTAAACATTTCCGACACAAATTGTTTGCCATTATCAGAATGGACAAATTCGGGGACACCAAAGACATGAAACACAACACATTCAAGAAACTTCACAACATCTCCGGATGTTGCTTTACTCAAAGGTTTTAACCAAACAAATTTAGAAAAGTGATCTAAACATACAAACAAAAAACAGTTGCCCTCCTTTGATCTAGGATAAGGCCCCATAAAATCAATATACAGACGTTGAAATGGACGCTCTGTAACTTGTTGCTCGCCCATCGGTGGACGACGAATCATGTTGGAGCTCTTGGTTGCCTTACATACGTCACAATTCTTTACTAATCATTGCACTTCGGTCACCATGCCTGGCCAAAAATACCTTTCACGCACTTTAGATAATGTTTTGTGTATACCGCCATGACCAGTCGATGGCGAAAAATGTGCAGCTTCTAACAGGTCCTTACGCAATTCAGATGGAACCCAAAGCTTCCACGCGCGGTCTTCTTGAACCGCATCTCCGGTACTAAGTTCAGCCCGTTTATAAACGAATCCATCAGACACACAAATGTCTGGGATTCGTTCTTTGGTCTCTTCTACTTGTCTTTTTAACTCCTCATACTCTTCTGTCAAAAAATAATGGGACTTAAGGTCAACGTCCAATACTCTAACATCTTGAATGCACTCTTCCATATGCATGCGAGACAACGCATCTGGTACAACATTTTGAGCACCTTTACGATGTTCGATTTTAAAATTGTGAGCTTGAAGTTTTAAACTCCATCTGGCTAATCTTCCAGATAAGTCTTTCTGACCCATAAGCCACTTCAAGCTTGCGTGATCCGTAATTATGGTGAAAGGTAAACCTTCCACATAAGGACGAAATCTTTTCACGCTTAATATTGCTGCATAGCACTCAAGCTCAGTTACACTGTAATTCCTCTGAGCTTTATTTAGCTTTGAAGACATGTATGCTATCGGACGTTCGCTACCCTCATCATCCATCTGGAAGAGCACACCACCAACTCCTTGCGTCGACGCGTCACATTGAATGTAAAAATGTTTGCTAAAGTCAGGATTTGTCAGCAGCGGTGCCGTAATTAAACTTTGTTTTAGATTAGCAAATGCTATTTTAGCTTCTTCTGACATAATGAACTTTTTTATCTTGTCTTTTGTCAGACAGTCATGAAGGGGTCCGGCGATCGTTGCGTAGTCCTTAATAAACCTACGGTACCACCCTGTCATGCCTAAAAAGCGTCTAAGCTGCCTAGGAGACTTAGACTCCGGAAATTCTTCCATTGCAGCTACTTTTTTTACATCAGTCCTGATGCATCCATCTCTGACAACATACCCTAAGTATCGTACTTCTCGATAGCAAAACTTGCTCTTCCCGACATTGATGGTAAGCTTCGCATTTCTCAGGCATGTTGCAACTTCCTCAAGGAGCACTAAATGAGACTCAAGGTTGGCTGAGCACACAAGAAGATCGTCAAGGTAGACAAAAACATTCTCTCGTAACGCAGAGGGAATGACCTTGTCCATCAACCTACACATTCGCTGGGCAGCATTACACAGACCGAACGGCATTACTGTAAACTGGTACAGCAGCCTCCCGGGTACCGTGAATGCTGTCTTGCCTCTTGACTTCTCTTCGAGCGGAATCTGCCAAAAAGCGTCCTTGAGGTCGATTGCTGAAATATACCGAGTATCTTGCAACCGTCTAAGGATACCATCAATGTGAGGCAAAGGGTATGCGTCTTTGATGGTGCGCTCGTTAACCTTCCTCGCGTCTAGACATAACCTATTTTTGGTCTCTTTCCTTACAAGTAACACCGGAGAGTTCCAGCTACTATTGCTTACCTCAATTACTCCCATGCTCAGCATACGGTCCAACTCTGCATACACCAGTTTTTGAATTGCAGGTGAAATGGGATAAAACCTCTGCTTGACTGGCAAATTCTCATCTACTACCTCAATAACATGCTGCTCTAGATCTGTTTTACCCAAACCAAGAACTCCAAAAGACGGGAACTTAGCTTTTACTTTTTCTAATTTGTCAGTTTCTTCTTTTGTCAACACATGCTGTGTTGTGTCGAACATCAAATCTGTTGTGGACTGCGTCAATTCAGAAATAATTAATCGGTCTGAGCAGGCAACTTGTGTATTTGCAACACCCTTGCTGACAACCGCCATTCCAAAAGTTTGCCAAAACTCGACCCCGAAATAAAATTGTTGTTGCAAAGCTGGGACGATCAGAAACTCCATTTCTTTGGTCTCACCTTCCCACAACACAGGTAAAGAAATCACCCCTTCCACCGGTGTTTCACCACCGTCCACCGTGCGCACGTTCTGGCCTTTTATTGTAATAATTTTACCTTGCCTATTTTCCAAAAACTCTAAGGCATCTCGTCCAATGCATTTAGCGTAAGCACCTGAATCTAGCAGTGCTACAATCTCCTCCCCATCAACTTTTGTACGTGCAAAAAACCTATTATCGCCCTTTAATTGCACTATTATTGCCACCATTTTTCTCCGGAATCTCTTCATTTGCTTTTTCTTCTCTCTCATCAGCAAAATTTTTTTATAATTTTTACTCCTTTTTTCGAGGTTTACTTCCTCACTAAAAATTCTAGTCCTCGCCTCCTCATACTCTACAAGTCGTTGATGCAGACTTTTTACCTGAGGTTTTGGTTTCTGCACTTCTTTCGAGCGCTGCTCAGAGTAGCTGAGAGTTTAACGAACCACTAGACTTATACTGACAATACGAATCACCACGACCACAAACAAAACACAACATATCGTGAAACGCGCACTTACAATGAAATTCTTTAAGAGCTTCCTGTGGATTTTTCTTAAAGAAATCGCCTGGAATTCCACAACTAAAACATAAATTTAAGTGGAAAGGCGAAGGACAAAACACGGTATTAGACACATTAAGAGGTTGAGTCGGATGTTGTGTGGCAAAGGGCGCTAAGCCTGGTGTTGCCATTGACTGAGCCACTGGCATGTTTCGCCCTGGCCTACTATTACTAAAATTTGTTGGCGTTGGCCCAAATGGCTTGCTATTTCGGTTTCCATTACCACCATTGGTCCGGGCACCACCCTGCCCAATTGCATCGATTCCAATGCCTACTCGTCCGAAATCGTCTTCCAAATCCTCACAATTCCTCGCTTCAATTTCGTTGACTTGCCTTGCCTTAGCTCTACCTTCTCGCACTAATTTTTCGGCTTTCTGACATTCGCGCTGTGAGGCAAAAGTCAATGTAGCTAAGCTGGTTTTCAGATTCCCCTTTATTATGCCTACTAACGCCTGTTCAGGAATCTTTTTCCTAAGTTTGAAAGTTAAATTGTGGATCTCTGCGTAGCAATCCTCAAATTTCTCCTACCAGCTGCATCCTATCCATAATTTCCTTGATTATTTCATAGTCCGATTCGGCGGACTTGAAGTGAGTTAATAGCTCTTTCTTGAGTTCGAAATAATCAAACAGATCATCTTCTGCATGATCTTCTAAGACTTGCCAATACCATTTGGCAGCGCTACCAGTTAGTAGACAGTGGAAGTCTGAATAAAGTTGATTAAAGGAGATTTCATATTGCTCTCGCATTCTCTCAATCCTAAAAACAAAACTCTCCACCGTCATGTCCTTGGCAGACCCTCCAAACTTTATGTGCCACCTATCCAGGTCTACATTCTTACGTCTTTCTACCTCGCTCTGGCTATATGTCTTCGCCGTCTGATCTTGCCTCGGTAGATCTTCTCGCTCTCTGTTTTCGGTGCTGACCCTCTTTTTCACCGCCGCTTTAGCACCTACAGCTATGCCAGCACTTCTAGCAGCCTTATCAATGGTTGGCGCTGAGGTGGTAGACGAAGGATGAAGCGCTGTGTTTGAGTGCATCGACCCTTCGATCTCTGCAATGCGATTATTTAACGCCCCCACCTCACCTCGTACATAACGCACCTCTTCCATACAGTTGACCATCAATTGGTTTTGCTGCATTAACATAGCCATTACCTGACTCATCTGAAGGTTTGTAACAGCCGTGCTACCTTCATTAACAATCTCAGCTGCTTCCTTTTCAACTCCTCCTGCCCTTCTTCCATCGACATTTCGAACACCCGCTCAAGTTTCCTTGAAAAACTAAGGGTATCTTCAACGCTGTTACTGGAAAGGTCGTTTGCTACCCTAAGACTTTCCGACATTCCTACCCTCTTGCTAACAACTTCAACAAGCCGGTTTGCTTGCTGATTGCTACCTTCGACGTAACTAGCGTCACTCTCCAAAGTATGGGTACCACTACTAGTTTGGACACCTAACGCACGAGTTACACTACGTGTTACCCGCCTTCCGCTTGCAAGCAACTGACGTCCTTCCCACAATAACCGCTCGACTCTGTTAGATGGCTCTTGTGCTTCCTCCATGCACAAAAACCCAAAACAAATTAAGAACCTAAAGCCCTAGCTGGCTTGCACTGTTAAAACAAAAAAATTCTCTGTGCCGTATATGCTACCACTAGAAGAACTTAAAAATTAAAAATTTAACCATAAAATGAATAACCAAAACTAAAAATAAAAAAATTACTAGTAAAAGAATATAATGAAAAACCCGATTGCTAAAATGACATCACTCAGCAATAATAATTCAAATTGCTAATTCAAAACATCATAAGCTAAAAAGAATTCAGAAGAATTCACCTATTTTAATATTCTAAATAATTTAAAAATTCAAACTTACAGTAACCAACCAAAATAAAAACCAGTTAATTAGTAGAAAAAAGTTAAAAAAAAACCTAAAATCAAAAATAAAAGCAATCCGCCAAAAATAATTCAGAAATTCAAATGCAAAAAGCTTTAAACTAAAAAAAATTAAGCAAAAATGTAACTATTTAAATAACCCAATTTATCCAAAAATAATTAAAAAAAAAATCCAAACTCACAAAACCTATAAACTAAAAAAAGTTAAGAAAATTGTACCAATTTTAGATATTTTAAATTATCCAAAAATTTACAAAATTTCAAATAAAAAAACATAAACTAATAAAAACTTATATAAAAAAATGCCAGATAAGTGCAATCTCCACAATTCAATATTTCATTCACCCAAAATACCTCGCAGAATGAAAAAAAAATTGACGGTAAGATCGGTTGACCACTTACCAACTATACAATTATAAAATTCATTTCCTATAGGAACTTAGCCACTATATTAAGCAAATTTAAATAACAAAGTAAAAATAATTCAAAGAAAAAAAATGAATTATTAAAGAATATTATAACTCTTCATATCTCCAAGAATGTAAAAGAACTATCAGTAACAAAAAAAAAATCTACAAAAAATCCAACTAACTGTTAAGCCGAATCTTAATACTGAAAATATGATATCAAACTTGATACAGCAAAATATCAATATGACAATTTTTATTTTGTATGCCAAATGCAAAAAATTAAAATAAAATAACAAAATAAAATCATTAAAAGTAAGGGAAGAAATAATAAAAAAACCAACTTAAAAAAACAAAATTAAACTTGAATAAAAGTTCGAATAAAACAATATGAGAGATGTGGCTAGTGTGAACCCAATGTAGTATTTTAAACCTGTCGCAGTCGCACTGTTGCTATGAAAGTCACTAATATGTCACTGTCCTCTGAAACCCAAAAAAAAAAAAACAAAGAAGAGAGAAAAAGCTTTTATTTAACAAAAAAAAAGGTAGCTTATACTCAACACAACATGCTTAAGCCTTTGGCTACGAACACGGCTGAAGAATATCTTGCCCCTTCATACCCGAGAGCTGTTTTTTTCAGATCTTGCCTCAAGCGTCCAACTATGCCAGACCACTGTAGCAATGAACCTAAATACCACGCAAAGCAAACATGCTGCATCACTTCCCTTATATGCATCCCATATCTGTAAAGTACCACTCTTGAGCGTTTAACACTAACAACGAGGAACCTTCACCGACATGGTCAACAAAACCTAACAATAGTACCATTATGCATCTGTCGCAAAGTTGTAAAAACTCGTCATATACATCTCGAGACAGTGCATAGCGATACTAACACAAACATTCGACATAAAACTAAAAGGAAGAAAGATTAGAAAAGAAAACACAAAAGCAATAAGTTGAAGAAAATAAATTAAATCTCAAATTTAAATATTATTGAATTAAACTTCAATACAAGTTTTAAATAAAACTGAAATAAAGATTACGTTGGGCGCCAATGTAATGAGCCAAGCCATGTTGGATGTGCAGCACTTCAGGCGGTTGACACGGTGGCATTCCAGGCTGCTCGACGGCTTTTGGGGCGGTTCTTGCCATCATGTGCACACCACTGGCTCAAAACATACTAATTTTCGTGTCAAAAATTAGAAGATAGGATAGGAAAATTAAGAAAATATCGACTAGAATTGAAGAGATAGATTAAAAGAAGTAAGTATAAGAAAAAAGAACCGAAATTACTATACTAAGTCTCAGTCCGTCAGCTGGAGCCATCCCACCCAGTGTCTGCCCTGTTTGGTTAGCTGCCGTGAACCACATAAGGACTCCAAGTAATTTTGTATGTGGTTCCCCAATGCTGACTCTGTCATAAGTCCGTACTACGTCCGTCCGTACCCCATGCCCTGTTTGGACTACATAGCTACAGTCCTTGCTTCGGACCTAACCAGGTTCCACACCAGCCAGCCAAAAGTTTAGCACTTCATAATTTTCAGCTAAACTCTTAGACAAAAAGAACGTATTTGAAAGCACAAAAATATCAACTTTCAAAAATTTGTTATTCACAACATTGTTTAATTTTATTAAAACAAATTTTCAATTAAAAATACATGAGTTTGTATATATATATGTGGTGCTCTATTACATCACCACATAGAGTAAATCTCTACAGCCTATTTTACCTGTTCGTTACATTGATACTTACCTTTTTGTTACATTAATACTTACCTTTTGTTATATTGTACTTACCTTTAGTTACATTAATACTTACCTCTTTGTTATATTGTACTTACCTTTAGTTTCATTAATAACGTATTATACTTACACTTGCCTTTAAAACACTTGTTATAAAAAAACATTTTGAATTGTATTCAGTTATTATAATTTCAGAAATTTTCATTTTGAAAATTTCAGTATTAAAAATTTGTTCAAAGAAAATTGTTCGAATAAAAAATTATAAAATAAAAAATTAATTTTAAACGAAATCCATAAACGTTCGCACTAAAACTGGCGATCCTACAAACAACACTAAAATTGGCGCTCAACAACAGGGAGCAGTAAAATGGCTACATCAATTTAAAAACAAAGCGACACCAATTCCGCTACAGAGTCCCAAGCAAATTCTAATGGCAACAACTCATCAACAGAAATTGGCACTACATCAGCAGATGGCTTAATTAATGAGAATCGGCCAAATCAAACACGTTCCACAACAGATACGCCAACACCCACTACACCTACGGTTGATACAGCTACAGCAGCACCAGCAACTGCTTCTGCACCAAGAACAACAGCCACAGATAAACCAGCAACAGGCACAACATTATCCACAACGCCACCTTAAGTTCCTCCTCAATCGTCACTACCGCCGGTGCCAAAAAACAGCTACAACCACAGCGCTCCAACAACAAAAACAGCAGCAGACAAGGTCACTGCTAGAAAACTACAACAACAACAACAACAAAAAGAACAACAACAACAATAACAGCAGCCATAACAACAACAACAACAAAACAGCTACAACGACAGCGTTTATAACAACAACAACAACAAAGTGAGCAACAACCACAATAACAGCAGCTACAACAACAACCACAACCACAACGAAAAGAACAACAACGTCAGCAGCAACAACAATTTATTTTATATGAAATTTTATATTTTGTAAAAATCTATATTTATTTTTGTTGACATTTATAAAATATTTTTTTTTCAGGCTGCGTATCACTTTAGCTCATCACGAGGCACACAACATAGCTTCTTAAACAAATTTTAGACGATAGGGTCGTAAGAAACCTATCGTCTCACTTTCGTAGGCACTACACTACACTAGGGACATAGGTACAGTAAAAAAAAAAAGGGAAGAGTTAGAATTTTCAAATAGAAGCAAATCTAGAGGGACTGAGTCACTGTGCTAGACTTTATCCAAAAACCGCCAACACAAAACACATACGAAGGGCTTAAAAAGACATTGCTCGATAGATTTTCACTGAGCGAAAACAAGCGATTAGATAAAATCCTTTCGGATTCTGAGATGGGTGACCAAAGGCCATCTCAGTTCTATCGGTCACTTCTTCTACTAGCTGGATCAACAGTCAGTAGCGATTTAATTTATAAATTATGGCTACGCAAGTTGCCAAAAAGTTTAAATATCGCCTTGACCGGGTCCAGACACAGAGAACTAGAGGTCCTCTTAAAACTAGCAGATGACTTATGGGAAGCCATGACTGGTAGTGAAATTTCTACCATGTCTAAAAAACCAGCTTCCGGCTCAGAAGAAGTAATGGCAATTACCCAACGTTTTGCGGAGACCACATCCAAAATTTTAGAAAACTTTAATAAGTTGGCACTGGAGGTACAAGAACTGAGAAGTGAACGTTCTCGATCACAAAGCTCAAACTTCCAAAGGTACTCCAGACGTCGTTCATCTAAAAGAGAAGGGTCACAACAAAGACCGGCCAACTGGGTTTGTAGGTACCACTACAAATTTGGCAGAGCGGCCAGACGATGCGAACAACCATGCGCGTATGTTCAAACGACATCCACACCAAACCACAATACACCAAACACATTAAACTAAAAAACACCATCAATGCAACGGCTAATGATGGGAGTTCTATAACCCTAACACGCCGTTTATTCATATTTGACAAGGACAATAACTTAAATTTCTTAATCGACAGTGGCGCTGAAGTTTCCGTATTGCCATCCTCCAAATTCAAAATTTATAAAAAATCTGATTTGACACTCCAAGCTGCTAATGGCACAGCAAAATCGAATAACGGAAAAAAATTGTTAAACGTAAATTTAAAACTCAGACGAGAATTTCCTTTCACTTTCATATTAGCAGATATCACAAGACCTATCATTGGCGCAGACTTTCTTACCAAATATGGACTTCTAATAGATCTAAAACACAGAAAACTCATTGACCCCCTTACAAAATTATCCGTCAACGCAATTTCGAGGTATTCTGAAACACAATTACCAAAACTATTTACACTCGACGACAAATACACACAGTTACTCAAACAATTCCCTTCACTCTTCACAGAACCAGATTTCACTGCACCAATCAAACACAAGACAGTACACCACATAGTTACAGAAGGACAGTTACCATTTACACGACCACGACGTTTAGACCTATCAAAATTAAAAATCGCAAAACAAGAATTCGACTTTCTAGTCAAGTCAGGAATTTGTAGACCGTCTGACTCGAAAACTTCTTCTCCACTACACCTTGTAGCCAAACGCGAACCAAATGACTGGAGACCATGTGGTGACTACAGACAACTGAACGCTATTACTGTACCTGACCGTTACCCTTTACCACATATACACGACTTTTCCATCAACTTACACAACACAAACTTTTATTCAAAAATTGACCTAGTCAGAGCATATCACCAGATACCGATGGCTCCTAGCGACATCCACAAAACAGCAATAACAACACCTTTCGGGATGTTCGAATTTCTCCGAATGCCTTTCGGCTTGAGAAATTCAGCACAGACATTCCAAAGATTTATACACGAAGTCTTACAGGGACTAGATTTCATTTTCGTTTATTTAGACGACATACTTATAGCTAGCGAGACCGAGACAGAACACATAAAACACTTAACACAAGTTTTCCAAAGACTTTCAGAATACGGCTTAAACATTAAATCTAACAAATGCACTTTCGGAGCATCAGACATAAACTTCCTCAGTTACAACATTTCTAAACAAGGTATCCGACCTTCAGAAGAACGAACACAGTGCATACGAGACTACCCACAACCCACCACAGTCAAACAAATGCAAAAATTCATAGGCATGACAAATTACTACCACCGTTGTATCCCAAAACTCGCACACATGCTAGGCCCAATTTATGACATGGTCACCGTAGCATCAAAAACAAAAAACAAACAGTTACACTGGACAGAGAACACACTACAGGCATTTACAACAATCAAAGATAGTTTTGCAAAGGAAACACTACTCAATCACATCAGTAGTAATGCAAAATTATCGATTGCCATAGACGCATCAAACACAGCCATTGGCGGCGTTTTACAACAACAGAATAACGGTACACTAGAACCATTAGCCTTTTTCTCAAAAAAGTTATCAAAGTCAGAAACGAAATACAGTACATTCGACAGAGAATTACTAGCCATATACTTAAACATCAAACACTTTAGACACTACCTAGAAGGAAACAATTTTACGGTATACACAGATCACAAACCACTGATTAACGTTATACATTCACAAACAGAACGCAGTCCCAGACAAACAAGACACTTGGAATACATTGCACAATTCACACATGACATTAAACACATTAAAGGTTCAGAAAACACTGTAGCAGATGCACTTTCACGAGCTGAAATAGAAGCTTTTGCCTGCACAGACATCAACCTGAGAACATCAATAAAGAACAGAACACAGACACAGAATTGCAAGATATACTAAATAGCCACAGATACAAGCTCGAACAGATACTCATACCGGTACTCAACATTAAAATTTGGTGCGAACAGAAAAATTCTTTAACACGACCTTACATACCACAGACTTTACGAAAACAAGTATTCGAACAACTACACAACATAGCACATCCTGGTACACGATCTTCACGGCGATTACTTACACAAAGATATTTCTGGCCGAATATGAATACACACGTTAACAAATGGGCACAAGAATGCGTTAGATGACAACGCTCAAAAATACACAAGCACACGAAGACAACACCACACAAAATCAGCATACCACACGGACGTTTCGAACATATCCACGTTGATATAGTCGGTCCTTTGCCAATTTCAAAAGGGTATAGATACCTACTTACCGTAGTCGACAGGAACACTCGTTGGCCAGAAGCATTTCCGCTGAAAGACACAAACACCGACACGATAGTCGACACTCTTCAAAGAGAGTATATTTCACGTTTTGGAGTTCCATTGAAGGTTACCTCTGATCGAGGAGCACAATTCACTTCCGCGACCTTTAACACATTTCTCAAAAATCTCGGTTGCCAACATATAACTACTTCGGCTTACCACCCACAAGCCAACGGCATGGTAGAGCGTTTTCACCGCCAGTTAAAGGTTTCCCTTATCGCAACAAACAACCAGACAAATTGGTTCACAGAGTTGCCACTAGTTCTTCTGGGCCTTAGATCCTCAGTCAAAGAAGACATCAAAGCGTCGCCAGCTGAGATGGTCTTTGGCCAGCCGCTCAGATTACCGAAACAAATAGTAATTCGCAACAATGAAACTTTAAACCCTTCAGAGATGCTTCCAAAAATAAAACAAGTAGTCAAAAACAAATAATCACTCATTTCACACCATAACACAAAATTCCAACAACACGTTCCTAAGGAACTCAACACTTGCAAATTTGTCTTCGTTAGAAACGACACCATACACAGCAAGCTCAAGGAACCCTATGATGGACCTTTCGAAGTAATCAACCGAAACCCAAAATACTTCACAATACTCAAAAATAACACTCATCCTGCAGTTAGTTTAGACCGTTTAAAACCAGCATCAATTAATACAGACACAACAACTACAACACAATCTAAAAGAAAGGTACATTTTAATTTACTCAGAAATACAACAAGATTCATTTGAGGAGGGGGAATAATGTGGTGCTCTATTACATCACCACATAGAGTAAATCTCTACAGCCTATTTTACCTGTTCGTTACATTGATACTTACCTTTTTGTTACATTAATACTTACCTTTTGTTATATTGTACTTACCTTTAGTTACATTAATACTTACCTCTTTGTTATATTGTACTTACCTTTAGTTTCATTAATAACGTATTATACTTACACTTGCCTATAAAACACTTGTTATAAAAAAACATTTTGAATTGTATTCAGTTATTATAATTTCAGAAATTTTCATTTTGAAAATTTCAGTATTAAAAATTTGTTCAAAGAAAATTGTTCGAATAAAAAATTATAAAATAAAAAATTAATTTTAAACGAAATCCATAAACGTTCGCACTAAATTTATATATACATGAATTTATATGTGTGTATATAAATATATATGTCTATATATATATATGCATATTCTTAATTTCTATTATTTAATTTTACTTTAATTTCAATTTTTAATTTTTATTTTAATTTTATTTATTAATCTAGATTCATTAGCACTTATTTGAGTATTCAAAAGAAATTAATCTGTTTATATTTTGCTTCAGATTTATGTAACTAGCTGACATATGTGTAAATATATATGTATAAAATCAATATAAAAAAAACTCACCAATTTCCCAAAAAGTGAAGATGATGGCGCCAGTATCCGCTTTGTTGAGTTACTTCTTGTTTTTTTTTCTTTATTAAGTTAAATGATTAAGTTAGAAATTAGGATAAAAAAAACCAAAAAAAATTTAAACAGTTTTCCTTCCTTTTCAATTTTATTAAAATTGTTTTTTTCTGAGAAAATAAGCAGAATTCAGAATTTAAACAAAAATGCAAATAAATTAGATAAATCAAAATTCAAATAGACTCATTACCAAAAAAATAAAAAAACTGTAATTTTAAATTATAAGGAAACTTAAATTCCAAAAGAAAAGAATAAAATTAATCATTAACTCAAAGTAATCAAAAAAAAAAACCTAAAAACTAAAGTTCAAAATAATGCAGTAAAGCGAAAAGACTAAATCAAAAACTCAACTTCACTTCACTTTACTCACTTATTCCTAATAATTTAATTAGGTGATAAATAAAATTTCAACCGCAAATTTAATTTCCCACTTTGCATCGCATAATACCCTGTATCCTGTTTGGTACGCTAACTTCGCATCTATACATATACTGACGTTTTGAGGTCGTTGAACTGCTTATGTACTTTGCATATGCACGCAGTCGATCAGCTGTGTTTTGGCTCTCTGCTGCACCAACGTCAGTTGAGGTCAGTAACCTTTCCTGAATTTAAACACTACTTCCAGTGTCAATCAGCTGTTTGTCTGGTTGATGTTGGCTCGTGAGCGTTTGAGCTTATTTATTTATCTAGACCTACACTTCTCGAGCGAAACTCCAACTTTAAATTTTAAATCTTTTTACACGATTTCACTTAGTTGCCGCAATTTTTAATCGTAGTAAATTTCGATTTTTTTTTTCTCTAAAAATTCGTAGGCCCTAAAACAGCACTCCCGCTTTGCCAGGACCTGTTATATAAAAATTTCAAATTATAACCTACCTTCTACTAATATGCAATATATTCATGACTCACCTACGATGTTCTGCGGTATCTATATTCACCCACCAATATATATGCGTCTATATATATGTACTGAAACGGGATCTCGAAATCACTGAACTAACCAGTACAACTGATCAGCGACCTAGCATTTAAACATTAAATGAATTATACTCTTTTTCTATTTTCGTTAACACAGCACAAAACTACTCACTTTGTATTTTTTTTAGTATACAATAAAAAACTATTTAAGTTAATAATTTTAAGTTTTAATTTATATAAACTTAACTTTATAATTTTAATTTATTTATAATTTTAATTTATATAAACTTGTAAAAAAACACTTGGTTGTCGACCACTTTATTTAAGCACTTGTTGCTTCACCAGAAACTATTTATTCTATGTCCTCTGATTTTGCACTTAGTTTTCCTCTAAGTCTAATATTAAGCTGGTCGGTCGTTCGTATACCAACACACAGTAAAGTTTGGCTTATTAAGTCGTTTTTTACTGCTTGCTTTACTCAACCGATTTGAGTCAAAGTAAACATAGAACCTTTATTTATTATAGACAACAACCTCTTATACAAAAATATACACAATTAACCACTCAAAACCAACGTAAAAAAACGATATTTAGCCACAAATCACAAAAATGGTTTTACTCCAGGCTAACTCACAAGAAAAACTCAACATTTAACTAGACTAAACATCTATTGTGACCGAGTTTTCCACTCATTCCAACCAGCCGCTCACTCTCCCGCTTTCTTCAGCAATTCCAATTATTACAGTGGACTTTTTCCATCTGTCATTGCTTATCATTTCATATTAAAACTAGCACACGAGCTGTGACAAATTAAATTCAATATATAAACTAAAACAAATAAAATTAAACAAAAATAGAATAAACAACTCAAAGGACAAATACGGATGTATACTCGGTGCAATTGGTAGGTATAATTCTGCTACAGCATTAATACATGCTCTTTTTTTTCTCTCTAGCACACAGGCTCACGTTACAACTACAAATCTGCCAGCTGAATCACGGCTCACGTTGTCTTCAAACAGTCTCTCGCACTCTTTTTCCTCTTCTGTAAGAAATGAAGTATTCAATGTTATCTGTTCCTGCCAAAATCGTTCCACCAGTTCGTCAAGCTTCACCACCTCTTTAGCGTTGCTACAGTCAACTAAAAGATTTTCGATCTTATTGCAGTCAGAATACGACCGTCTGGAGGCTCCAGAGACAACCCATCCTAACAACGTTTTCTGAAGTTGTGGTAAGTTTTCTCCAAGTTTTATGCGCCCAATCGACATTAAACCCAAGAAAAGTTCCGCACTCAGAAGCATATCTACTGGCAATGGAATATTGAAAGACTAGTCTGCCCACTCGATATTTCTTAGAAGGTTCCACTGCGACACATCAAAGATTTCATCAGGTTTTGGGCCAACAATCTTGGGCACAATGAAAACCTCCAATGTTGATTTAAAATTATTAAATCTTGATTTCACAATGATTTGCGACCTTTTTCGGATTTGTGTGCTTATCTCTCCTATGCCACTTGCACCTAGACAACATGAAGTAGTTTTCAGCATTAGTCTTGAAGGTATTTTCTCGCTCAAGATACTTATCTGAGAGGCTGAGTCCAAAATGACTCGTACAGGGTAATCTTGACCATAAACGTCCTCAACGAATACAATAGCAGTCTCTAGAAATACTTCTGTAACATTTACTGCTTCCGCCACTGCCGTATGCAGCGTCGTTGATGAAGATGATGATGGTGTTTCATTCATTGCTGACTCGTTCATTACAGTAACAGAAGAAAACCTGTGCAGCAGTTTATGATGTGGAAGATTGCAAACAGCGCACTTGTTTGCAGTGCAAGCTCTGTAAGAATGCCCTTTCTTCAAACATACGAAACAAATATTTGCGCAGCGTGCAGCCTTATAAAGCTCCTGCACCATCATTTTAGCAAACTCCGTGCAGTTCGCTATATCGTGTCCACCTGTCTTACACACGTCACACGATAGCTTGCCGATTGCAAGCGATGTTGTAAACTTTCTTTGATAACTGTAGTTGGTTCTATTATCACGCTGCACCTCCTTTGTAACTAACAGCTTGCTTTCCGGGCGAACGGTCTTTGCTTCACGAGCTTCCAGGTTCTGGTATCTTCTTGATAGCACAGCTGCACATTAGATGAGTTTTTTTTTGTACTGAATTGTAAAAGTTTTTGCAATCCGTGCACTAGGGGGCAAATATGAAGGAAAGTATTAAGAAGATCAGAAATGTAAAATTTTCAGTTCAATATCTTTTAAACCGAGAGCGCTCAAGGCAAAAAACCATTTTTACTGCTTGCTTTTATAGAATTTTTTAAAAGTATTATTTTAAGGTATTAAATTCCCGTAAAAAATAAAAAGACAAACCGATTCCTACATAAAGTTAATCGCTTTATCGAATGCCATCCTCAGTATTTGCGAAAATTTAGTTCTTATATCTCCTACACTCTGTCAAAGTTAAAATTTTTTTTTTTTTTAATTTTTGATTTTGACCGATGCAACGAACTTGATGGCACTTGTGTATGTGAAACAAAATACCATAGGCTGATGCATATTTTTGTGCAGATAGTCTGCAAATAAGAAAATATTTAAAAAATCATTTATTTAACAAGAAAATTAAACTTTATTCATTCGTGTTTTTGTTAAAAATATTCATTTAAATACAAATTTCTCATTATAAATTTATATTTATTACTTGAGCTCTTCGAATACAATTTTGACTATTTTATCGTTTTACCGTGGCGGTGCGGTTTCTCGAGCGCGGTTCATGGCGAAAGCAATTTACTCCATAAAAATTTATTTATTTCGGGATCAGTTTGAACTTACTGGTAAATTTCAAAATATGTTCAAAAATATAGTCAAATAAGACTAACGGTAATAATATTTTTTGTTTTAGATAAAGAGCTAATGGACCTTAGAAATGTGAATATATTTATAGTTTTGATTTACATCAACTTCTGGTTCCAATGCACAGTACCAGCTACTGCACCGAAAAACGATCTTAATTTAATGAAAAATCTCATTAACTATCGCATTGTTAATGAAGTCATGGCAAATGAACTTCTGCGCGTACTCGGACGTCACCTGTGGTATTTGTCGGAAACACTGGTTGGCTTAGCCTTCTTCGACCGATCAATTAACACGCAAACTAAGGAGTTAATGATTGCTGCCTTACAAAAAATTGGTGACAAAAGAAGAGAAAAACAAGCGTATATAAATATGGACACAATAGAAATTGCGGATTTGAAAATTGAAAATTTTATAACTTCAAACACCAATAAGTTTTTCGACGCACTATTTTTACCAACACCACACGAGACCGATATGATGGATTTTTTGAAAACCGATCCCAGTCGTTGGGTTAACAACGCGAATTATATTCGCGCTGAAGAAGTAGTCAACAATATGAAAATTGTTAATGACGTTGCAGAGAGAGCAGTTGGCCTAATGTCACGATTTAATGGAAAAATTACAAATAAGGAAAAAGAACAGCAAATGGTATTACAAATTGCTGAAGAACATCAAAAAATGTTTCCTTATCTAACAACAACAAAGAAATATTTTTAAGCGTGTTATTTTATAATAATACTTTCTTAAAATCTATGTTTTTTAAAAATGTTGTTTAGTTTGTGTTTCTATAAAATTAAAATTATTCGGTCAAAAACGTAAGTTTCGATGAAAAAAATAAAAATAATTATCTGCATAAAATTATGCATCAGCCTATGCTATTTAATTTCACATAAACAAGTGCCATCAAGTTCGTTGCATCAATTATAATCAAAAATTAAAAAAAAAAATTTTAACTTTGACAGAGTGTAGGAGATATAAGAACTAAATTTTCGCAAATACTGAGGATGGCATTCGATAAAGCGATTAATTTTATGTAGGAATCGGTTTGTCTTTTTATTTTTTACGGGAATTTAATACCTTAAAAGAATACTTTTGAAAAATTCTATAAAAGCAAGCAGTAAAAATGGTTTTTTGCTTTGAGCGCTCTCGGTTTAAAAGATATTGAACTGAAAATTTCACATTTCTGATCTTCTTAATACCCTTCTTCATATTTACCCCCTAGTGCACGGATCAGAAACAAAATTGCAAAAAAACTCATCTAATATATATATATATGTTACAGTATAATTTAGTAAATAATTATTGAACTAATATAAGAAAAAAAAATACTGATGAAAGTAATAATAAAACAGATTTTATTTATAGTTGAAAACTAAAAACTCCGGCTTTCTCATTTAAAAATTGGAATCTTTAGGAGATAAATTGTTTTGTAAGAACCCTTGGTTTACTCACTGAGCTCACCTCAGCAAACTAGTAACGGACGAAAAAGGGTTCGTTACAAATGGCGCCCGAGCAGGGACACTAAAAAACAAAGAGAAAACACGAAAGTCACTGAACAAAGCTACAGCTGGAGAGCTAAGATAAAGTAAAAAGAAACATCAGCGTAAAACAACACACGAGAAAAATGGTCAATTCATCCTGGGTGTATTTTTTAAGGAAAGACGAGCTGCAAGGCTACGCAGAAGAATTTGGGTTTGACAGTACAGGAACGGTGCAAGAAGCAAGGAAGAATTTTGCGACCTTCATTGCAGATCAAGGACAGAAACCGGAGCTTAAATCACGCCTTGCAGAACTAGAGGCAAAACACGGGAGGACACCATCACCGGCAAGAAATTCTGAGATACCAAAAATAAATGTGCCGGTAACACACACAGGCGGTCAACAAGATTTCAACCCCCGACAATTTCATACGAACAACCAGCAGCAGCGCACACAGGATATGCAGGATACGTAGAACCCGCAAGAGCGCATCAAATACCATATTCCACGGTAATAGACCAGGTCAGGAAGTGGTCCTTTAAATATGATGGAAAAGAACCACTGGCATTTATTCAAATAGTAGAGGAGCTAGCCGAAGTATACGGGTTAAACAAGGACCTCTTACCCCGAACAATGCCCAAACTTTTAAAAGATAATGCGCTGAAATGTTTCCGCAACAATAATAGGCAGTGGCAGGAATGGAATGCGTATAAGAGGGATTTCTTACGGTTCTTCCTGCCATCGAAATATTTTGAGCATCTGGAAGATGAGATCAGACAAAGACACCAGCGGCCAAGGGAAAAATTCAAGGAATACCTTATCGAGTTACAAAATTTAATGAGACATGCAGATTTTTCCGAGCAAGGCAAGCTAAAGCGCATATATCGAAACAGTCTCCACGACTATCAGCTCTATATAAAGAGAAAAGACTTCGATAATCTTGAGGAGCTGATGAGCCTCGCCGAAGACTTCGAAAGCCTGCGAAAAGAACCTCTACCGACAAGACCAACCATACCACGACAGCGTCATAGAAAAACATCACAGGAGTGCAGTGGCAGCTGCGTCAACAAAAACATCAAATGAGCGCAGTAGCAACTGCGTTAACCAAAGCATCACAGGAGCGCAGCAGAACCAGCGTCAACAAAACAGCATGGCAGCTCAATAGCGGCTGCGGCAACCAAACAGCTTGGCAGTGCACTAACAGCTGCGTCAACAAAAACAGCACGGCAGCTCAGTAGCAGCTGCGTCAACCAAACAGCACGGCAGCACAGTAGAATCAGCGTAAGAAAAGGCAGCACGGCAGCGAAATAACAGCTGCGTCAACAAAAGCAGCACGACACCGAAATGACAGCTGCGTCAACAAAAGCAGCACGGCAGGAGAGCAGAAGCAGGGTAAGCAAAAGCAGCACGGCAGCACAGTAGAAGCTACGTAAACAAAACAGCACGGCATCTCAGTAGCAGCTGCGTCAACGTAACAGCACGGCAGCCCAGTAGCAGCTGTGTCATCAAAAGTATCATAGCAGCGCTGTAGCGTCATCAAAAGCAATACAGCAGTGCAGTAGCGTCATAAAAAGCATAACAGCAGCGCCATAACAGCAGCATAATCAAAACAGCGAAGTAGTAGGCACATGATCAACAGCGTCAAGCGACGCAACAGCATAACTGTCAATAGCAGCAATAGTATCGCCAGGCACACGCCAACACGCTTGCGTGAGCAACAACATCAGCAACGAACTTTTTTTCAACAAACCGCCCAAACAAGGGTAATTGTTACGCATGTAGTAATTTAGGACCACTTGTACGACCAATTGGCAAGTTCGTGCTGGGGCATATGACATATGTTAAGAATAATAAAACAACTCAGAAGTACTTTTGGTGAACATACCCAACCATGGAAAAGTGTCAAACAGCTGTGACAGAAAGTAAACACAAGTAAATAAGATGGAAACAACGAAAACACTCAACACGAACAAATCACAGGAAAATATATGAAAACAGTTTTCCTGGCGCAACGGGATTCAAGTGGAAAATAAAGCCGAGACAAAGTTAATAAGACGCAGACAAAATTATCTTCAAATCAACGGCAACAGCACGATGGATAAGTTAAGTCAAAGCCTGCAGAAGTTTCGTCAGCATCACGATGCACTGCAAAATAAGCGCAGGTTGATACGCCACCTTAGCAACAACGATGAGGAAATCATAGAAAATCTTCAGGCTATGGTACCGCGTCTGCATGTCAAGTCTGGTGCAAACAAAAAACTGGTACCGCAAGCAGTTAGCAATGGCCCAACAACACGAAGTCGACAGCGCGATATGATCGCAGAAGAGGTAGCTGCAGCAGTGATATGCTTGTCAGATTCTGATGAAGAACATAGCATCGCAAGCGACAACTGTGCCGACAGAAGTATAGCCAGCACCGACTCTGATTTCAACAGACGCACAACAGAATTCCATGTAGAAGATTTCTGGACCAGTGGAACCACCATTGAAATTTCAAGCGACGAAGATAACTGTCCTAGCAGCACAACCGCAAGAGACGACGCCTACACTACAAATGAAGATGCAAAATGCAAGGTAGGCAACCAAATTCATGGCAAGTGAACAGCAACCCGAAGTCGACGTAAAAGCAGGCGAATGTGACCTGCCAGCCTTCATCGAGGGTATTTTCAGCAACAGCACGCCAACCGAAACTAGTGGCGTCATCGAGATGGGCAACTATATTCACGAGCTGGAAGCAATACTAGAAACAATTGCACCGACTGAAGTAGAGTGCAACATGCCCAACTTAAGCAACGAAACTGGAAGGCCACTACCCCAAGCGTTGGTTGCTGAAATTCAGGCAGCATTGGCGACGAAGACCGGTCGACAACGGTTCTCATTCCGAAGAGCCGTAGAGGGAAAAACGTACCGAATCCGGATTGCCAAGGACGGGCAAGTGAAGGTAACTGCCGACAGGGAAAGAAAAGTTGGGGTGTAAGGACACAAATTTATTGCACAATTTATGCCCCACAAACTTTGTAAATATGTATTATAAGTGAAATGAAGTTGTATGAAAATGAAGTATGAATGTTGATAAATTTAGTAAAATGTATTTAATTTATAAATGAAGTTAAATTAATTGTGAATTTTTTATTTAATGATATAAATCTTAATTTAGAAATGAAGTTAAATGAATTGTTAGTTTCTTATTTAATGATTTAAATATATAATATATGAAATGTATTAAATATTTTAAATAAGATTACAAATACAATCAATTAATAATAATTCGGTAAATAAATAATAAATACACACATACAAACAAGCAAAGGCATGTACACAGTCACACACACACAGGCAGGGAAAACAAAACACATGAACGGCGAAACAGAAAACAGTGATAACATATATAAGGCAACTCGTTGGCATACCAAAATCAGTCTGGGTGCAAGCGCGGCTGCGTGAACATGTCGAGACTAGCTAGTGAAATTGTTTCTACCTTTCAAACGTAGTTAGAAGTCATAGGAACGTGTTTCCACCGTTCAGCTAGTAGTTGTAGGAACGTGTTCCCACCGTTCAGTTAGAAGCCATAGGAACGTGTACCCATAGGAACGTGTACCCACCGTTCAGCATAGTAGTCATAGGAACGTGTCTCAACCGTTCAGCATAGAAGTCGTAGGAACGCGTACCCACCGTTCAGCATAGAAGTCATAGGAACGTGTACCCATAGGAACGTGTACCCACCGTTCAGCATAGTAGTCATAGGAACGTGTCTCAACCGTTCAGCATAGGAACGTGTACCCACCGTTCAGCATAGAAGTCATAGGAACGTGTACCCACCGTTCAGCATAGAAGTCATAGAAACGTATACCCACCGTTCAGCATAGAAGTCATAGGAACGTGTACCCACCGTTCAGTATAGAAGTCAGAAGCTATTAAACATAAGATATATATTAAGTTATAATATATATAAAATATATATATATATATGTTACAGTATAATTTAGTAAATAATTACTCAACTAATATAAGAAAAAAAAATACTAATGAAAGTAAAACTAAAACAGATTTTATTTATATTGTAGTTGAAAACTAAAAACTCCGGCTTTCTCATTTAAAAATTGGAATCGTTAGGAGATAAATTGTTTTGTAAGAACCCTTGGTTTACTCACTGAGCTCACCTCAGCAAACTAGTAACGGACGAAAAAGGGTTCGTTACAGTACATAGCACCATTACACACCACAGGAGAACCCTACAGAGCGCACAAATAGGACCATAAAGGCAATGATAGCTCAATTCACAGAAGACCACTAGAACACGTGGGATCAGCTACTCCCCGAACTAACTCTCGCATATAACACTGGCGAACCGGAATCCACCGGTTATAGCCCTGCGTTGATAGTTCAAGGACGAGAGCCACGTCTCCCCAGGACACTTTTCGATGAATTTACCACGGGAACCGGCCAAGAAGCGATTTCCCCTACCGAACTTGCAGCACGGATACAAGGAGTGTTTAAAATTGCTAGGAGAAATATGGAGTAAGCTGCACAATCGCAAGCTAGACACTACAACTTAAGGCGCAGAACATGGAAACCAGAACTGGGCCAATTGGTGTGGGTGAAACAGCACCACCTGTCAAAAGCAGCGGACCAATTTGCAGCAAAATTGGCACCTCGATTTGACGGCGCATATATTGTTAATGTTATATAGTGGAGATGCGTACTGCGACCTAAATGAGATCTATTGGACGTCCTTCTCAAAGCTCCGCTGGGTTTGCGGATTACAGAATTCCATCCAGCCCTATTTCTTTTATGAATTTGAGAATATTCTTAGGTTCAAAGGATGAAACCTGCTCAAGACTCAGCTCATAGTTCCGAAGTGCTAGCTTACGTCTGCGCGCCACGGCGTCGCAGTTTGTAAGTAGGTGTATTGAAGTCTCCTCTGCTTCTTCACAGAAACGGCAGTTACCATCGGTTCCTATGCCCAATTTGATCAGGTGGCATTTGAGTTTACAGTGTCCTGTAAGGAACCCCGTTAGAATCCTTCGATTCGGTTTGCCTAAGCTTATGCACGATTTTGCTCTCCGAGTGTTAAAATCATTGAGGAGCAATTTGGATTGTCTAGCTTTGGGAGGCTTTTCCAGAGGTTTGAACGTTTATGCCTCTCCTCCCTTCTTAGTTCTTCTTTTATAGAATGTGTGCCAAATCCGCAGATTGGTTCTGGTCCTATAAATTTTGTGGCCTGTCGCGCTAGACCATCGTCTTCTTCGTTACCCTGTATACCTTTGTGTCCTGGGACCCAAAGTATAGTAACAGTGTTATTCTTGCCTAGTTCGTTGAGTTTTGCTAGGCATTCCCATGTTATTTTCGATGATATCTCACAGGAGACTAATGCTTTGATTGCTGCTTGGCTGTCTGACATCACAACTATATCCTGACCTTTGTATTTCCGGTCCAGATTGAATTGTGCACACAGCTGTATTGCTAGGATTTCTGCTTGGAAGATACTGGGTGCTGTCCCCATAGGTTCAGAGTGCTTGGTTCTTGGCCCGTACACCCCTGCGCCTATACCTTCCAATGTCTTGGATCCATCTGTATACCATGCTATACTGTGTGGTTTCTTGACTTGCGATATTATCTCGCTGTCCCACTCTTTCTTAGTACTAAGCTTAATTCCGAAGTGTTTTTCGAAGTTATACCTTTTTACTATATCATCTCTTGGTAGATCGATGTAGGGAGTGTGCTTTGCAATATCCTCCTTCTCTCTACTGCTTATAGTTTTACTTAAACCTGTCAAGGTGTAAGGATGTTAGGTACAGAATTACTTCCAGTGCTGCTGTAGGGCAGGTCCTCATGGCCCCTGTGATGCATACACAGGCCAGTCTCTGCACCTTTGTTAGCATATTCCTCATTGTGGTTACCTTGGTTCTCTTAGCCCATGCTATTGCACCATAGGTGGGGATGGGTCTCACCATCATGGTATACATCAAGCGGAGAATTTTTGGATTACAACCCCAGATTTTCCCCGCTTGGCTCCTACACATCATGAGTGCGCGCGTTGCTTTGTTTATAGTTACCTCTGCATGTCTTCTCCAGAGAAGCTTTGAATCTAGTGTAAGTTCCAGATACTTTACTTCTCCTTTGAAGGGAATTTCAGTGCCATCCATTCTCATTGTTCGGAGGTTTGGCAGGCTTCTTTTGTTAGTAAAAGGTACTATGGTGTACCCACTGTGTTGCACCACTCCTTTGTTACTGACAGTCCTCTCTGTATCAGGTTACAGAGTGTGTCATCGAACTTCCCTCTCGCTATTAAGGCGATGTCGTCTGCGTAACCCTGACATTTTATGCCATTCTCGGTTAGCATCGTTAATAATTCATCCACAACAAGACTCCACAGCAGTGGAGAAAGGACTCCGCCTTGTGGGCAGCCTTTTGTTGTTTTGATTCTTATAGTGGTGTTACCCACTTTTGTTTCTGCAGTTCTAGTGCTATTTACTCTTTTTTTATGTAAAGACTTCTTCACAGCCTCGTGAGAAGTATTATCAAAGGCTCCTTTTATGTCTAAAAAGGCACATAGTACGATTTCTTTGTTTTTGAAAGCCAACTGGATGTTACTAGCCAGCTGGTATAGAGCAGATTCTGTAGATTTACCCGCCCTATACGCATGTTGACATGGCATTGGCGCTTTCTCCAGAATCTCAGTTTTTATATAGTTATCTATTACCTTTTCCATTGTTTTAAGTACAAATGAGGTAAGGCTAATGGGTCTAAACGACTTTGGTAGCGTGTAGTCTGTTTTTCCTACTTTTGGTATGAAGGTGACTATGGCCCTTCTCCATTTCCTTGGTATATAACCCAGCGCAAGGCTGCTTCTAGTTATTTTGACTAGGTGGGGCATCATAGTTGCAAAAGGGTGCAGACCCTTTTGTAAAAGTGCAGGAAAGATGCCGTCTACACCTGCTGATTTGATTGGTTGATAGATTCTGAGTGCCCAATCTAAACGAGCCTTAGTACAAATGCTCGTTGCGAGTTTCCATTCTTCTTGATTTGGAGCATATTGCCTGTCTGCTGTCTCATACTCAGTTACTGGTGTGCTGCCTGGGAAATGAGTTTCTAGAAGGTGACTGGCTCGTTAATCTTCTCTAAGCGTATAGCTTCCGTCCGGCAATAAAAGTGACATTCTTTAGCCTTTGCTTTGCGTATCCTGGCTGCTGCTGGCGTGGAAGAAATGTCTTCACAGAAAGTTCTAAAGCTCTATCTTTTGGCTTTCCTGATTTCTTTATTATACTCCGTCAGAGTTGCCGTGTAGTTGTGCCATTCTCCGTTGCGCTTTGTGGAGTCTGGTCAGCTCAGCGCTCCACCAAGGAGTATGTTTTCTTCTTGCCTTGTGCCCTGTTGGACAGCTAGATTCGTAGGCATTATATACTGCATTGTTTACCTGCTCTACATAGCATTCAAGTTCTAGGATGTTACTAATTCTACTCCTAGCTTTTACGTTCTGTAGGTTTTTTTTCAGGATGTTGGTGTATGTGTCCCAACTGGTATTTCTTGGGTTTCTTTTGGGTTCTATCTCTTGAAATTTTGCCCCAAATCTAAACTCTATTATTCTATGGTCAGATATTGAAGGTTCCATTCCCTAATCATATCCCCAACATCTGGGCTTTCTATAGTGAGATCTAAGACATCTTCTCTAGCCCTAGTCACAAAGGTAGGTGTTACCCCCACATTGAAAAAGTCTAGGTTACTACTTAAAAGAAATTCTAAAAGGTACTCACCTCTGATGTTGACGTCGGTGCTTCCCCAAATTGTGTGGTGCGCGTTGGCGTCACAGCCGATGAGTAGTGGAAGTTGCTCTTTCCTGCAGTGCTCCACAAGTCTTTTTATCTCCGCTGGGGGAATGTTGAGATCGTCCCCAGGAAAGTAAGCGGATGCGATCACTATGGCGTGGTGCTTGCCATCAGTATCGATGTGGGTCTCGATAACTGATAGGTCCCGCATCATAAATTCTGAAAGACAAATAAAGGGTGTCCCAACAAGAGCGCAATTTTTAAATTTTATAAAAACACAGATATTTAAAAAAAAATCGTAAAACTTTATTATGTCGTAAAGTAGACAGAATGAGGTTATGTATGGAACAATATATCGTGCAGATGGCCGCCGCGGCTTTGCTGGCATACACGCGATCTTTTAATGAAATTTTCAGTGACCGTTTTGCATAAATGCTGCGGTATTTCATTAATGCAGCGTCCAATTTCCTCTTTTAAGGGGCTTGAGTCGTTGTCGGCTTATTCGCGTAAACCATCGACTTCAAAAAACCCCAAAGAAAAAAATCTAATGGTGTTAAATCGCACGATCTAGGCGGCCAATTCTGATCTCCAAAACGCGAAATAACACAACCGAGAAATGACTGATGCAGCAATTGAATTGTTTCTCTGGCTGTATGACATGTGGCGCCGTCTTGTTAGAACCACATGCCCTCCACATTAATTTCTTCAATTCTAGGCAAGAAAAAACTGGTTATCATTTCACGATACCGAACACCATTGACTGTTTGCGCTTGACCTGCCTCATTTTCATAAAAAATAGGTCCAATGATTCCTCCAGCCCAAAAACCACACCACACAGTGACACGTTGAGGATGCATTTGCTTCTCGTGAATAACTCGAGGATTTTCCTCACCCCAAATGCGACAATTCTGCCTATTGACGAAGCCATCAAGATGAAAATGGGCCTCGTCACTGAAGATGATTTTAGCGGCAAAATCAGCATTTTCATGTTGTCTCTCCAATACCCAATTAACGTTTTCCCTTCGCTGTCCCTCCGCGGTCAGCTGGCTTCAGTTCCTGAGTCAATTGAACTTTGTTTGCATGAAGATGCAAATCTTTCGTCAAAATTCACTGCATAGTGGATTTGGAGACACCAATTTACTGAGCTCGGTGTCGAATTGAGGTGGATTGAGCGACATCATCACGTACAGCTGAGACATTTTCGGTCGATCGACCTGGTCGAAGGCACGTTGTTGTCTTTACATCACTAACAGACCCAGTTTCGGCAAATTTATCCATTAATCTCTTTACAGTTGACTCTTTTGGAGCATTATTGTGACCCCAAATTGATCGCAATTTGCGAACTGTAGCCGCAAAACTTTCACCATTTTGGTAAAACAGATTCACAATGAGAATGCGTTGTTCATTCGTGTAGTGCTCCATTTTTACTAACCTCGTACCTTCTACTAGCAAACAATAACAATTGTTCAAATGTCAAACAATGACACTTCGAATGGCGCCAAATTTAAAAATTGCGTTCTTGTTGGGACACCCTTTATAATTAATATTTTTTTGCATTAGAATACATGCTCTGAGATTGATTGTTATCTGGTCCCAAGTTACCTGACACTCTTTGCAGTAGAGGCCACTGACTTTTCCCCTGCAGCACCAGGGTTCTTGGATCAGCACGAAGCCCAGTTGTTCTGCGGTGAACCTCCGAGCAATAACTGCCGATGCAGCTTTTGCATGATGGAGGTTCACCTGGGCACATCTCGTGCTGGTTACTGTGCTGCTCATAGCACCAGGCTGCTGCCTCGTTCTTCTTCGGGCAGAGTTACTCCTACCTCTGTTAGAGGTTCGCTCTTATTATCAATCGAGAGAGCAGCGAGGTTCATGCCCTCTGCTTGATCTCCGATTGAAGGTATTGCGGTGATGACCGAGACGGAGGCGAACTTCTCCGTAACAACTTCACCAGTTAGTTGTATTGGTGGCGTTGCAGCTTCCCCTTCATTGGAAGTCGCAGATGTGGCTTCTGTGAACGTTACCACTGTTGACGTTACAGATGTTGGCGCTGCAGCTGTGGATGTTGCTGCTTTAAACGGTTTGGTCGTTGGGGGCGATTTTGTGCCCAACACCGGAATGGTTCCAAAGCGGAAGCTGATAGTTGAGCCTCTTGACTTGATAGTCTCAAGTGACTCCCTATCTATTGAGAACGTAAGCATGTGCCCACTTCCCTCATTCTTGGAGCTTAATATCTTCCAATACTTTGTATTGAGACCATCGTTCTGGGCGGCAATTAGTCCCATCGATCTATTAATATCCGTACTTGAACTTCTTGGCAAGAACATCCTAACAGTATGCCCTTTTGGGACCTCCTCCCCTAGGCAAGCCATCAGTTCTAGCCCTTTCCAGTGCTCGAGCTTTGGTGCTGCTGCTCGCAGCCATTCTGCTGTTGAGGGATTCGAACAGTCGACCAGTAACATGCCCGGACGGAAGTGAATTGCCTCTGGCGTGGGTAAATTAGCCCCTGGCACTGACCTACTGTTGCTTCCAGGAGCTATTCTTACTTTCTTGCTCTCTGGACGTTGAGGAGGCGTTATCTCGCTGCAGCTCCTCTTCGTTGCCGCTGGTACCGGTGCTTCGCCAGCTTTACCCCGATGCTCTACCGCTTTTTCATGAGCTACTTCGGGTGCCATGCCCTGTTCCAGATAGCGCAGATACCATCTTACGCCTGCTCCACTTAGGCCGACTCTTAGTGGGTCGTCTAGCCCTCCTGGTTCCCCACGCTGAGGAAGGTGGACACGGCGATGGCGGCTTGTGTTTATGCCCTTCTTATGTTTCCCTTTTCTGTGCCGCATCCTTGGATGTTGACGCAGTTTCCGTAATTGGGATACTTTTTGGAGCCGACGTCGTATCTTCCCAGTGTTCTTCCGGGGGCATTTTGACAGGATGTGATCTCCTGGGGCTCGCAGTTTTTCTTCGGTGGCTGGTACTAGGAATTTGACCGCTGTGGATGGTATTTGGTGCGAAGGCTTGTAATTTTTCTTTTTATTTATTTTATTCAAACAATTTTTATTTTATGACTTATTCATTTGAAATTATTTTTACAACTGAAATTTTCAAAATGAAAATTTCTGAAAATATAATAAATGAATACAATTCAAAATGTTTTTTTTTATAACAAGTATTTTATAGACAAGTGTAAGTATTTTTAGTAATTGCTTTTTAGCAATATAATACGTTATTAATGATAAATCAAGGTAAGTGAAATGTTAGTTAAGATAAAAATCAACTACAGGAGAGGTAAGTATTAATGTAACTAAAGGTAAGTATCAATGTAACAAAAAGACAAGTATTAATGTAACAAAAGGTAAGTATCAATGTAACGAAAAGGTAAAATAGGATGTAGAGATTTACTCTATGTGGTGATGTAATAGAGCACCACATTATTCCCCCTCCTCAAATGAATCTTGTTGTATTTCTGAGTAAATTAAAATGTATCTTTCTTTTAGATTGTGTTGTAGTTGTTGTGTCTGTATTAATTGATGCTGGTTTTAAACGGTCTAAACTAACTGCAGGATGAGTGTTATTTTTGAGTATTGTGAAGTATTTTGGGTTTCGGTTGATTACTTCGAAAGGTCCATCATAGGGTTCCTTGAGCTTGCTGTGTATGGTGTCGTTTCTAACGAAGACAAATTTGCAAGTGTTGAGTTCCTTAGGAACGTGTTGTTGGAATTTTGTGTTATGGTGTGAAATGAGTGATTGTTTGTTTTTGACTACTTGTTTTATTTTTGGAAGCATCTCTGAAGGGTTTAAAGTTTCATTGTTGCGAATTACTATTTGTTTCGGTAATCTGAGCGGCTGGCCAAAGACCATCTCAGCTGGCGACGCTTTGATGTCTTCTTTGACTGAGGATCTAAGGCCCAGAAGAACTAGTGGCAACTCTGTGAACCAATTTGTCTGGTTGTTTGTTGCGATAAGGGAAACCTTTAACTGGCGGTGAAAACGCTCTACCATGCCGTTGGCTTGTGGGTGGTAAGCCGAAGTAGTTATATGTTGGCAACCGAGATTTTGGAGAAATGTGTTAAAGGTCGCGGAAGTGAATTGTGCTCCTCGATCAGAGGTAACCTTCAATGGAACTCCAAAACGTGAAATATACTCTCTTTGAAGAGTGTCGACTATCGTGTCGGTGTTTGTGTCTTTCAGCGGAAATGCTTCTGGCCAACGAGTGTTCCTGTCGACTACGGTAAGTAGGTATCTATACCCTTTTGGAAATTGGCAAAGGACCAATCAACGTGGATATGTTCGAAACGTCCGTGTGGTATGCTGATTTTGTGTGGTGTTGTCTTCGTGTGCTTGTGTATTTTTGAGCGTTGACATCTAACGCATTCTTGTGCCCATTTGTTAACGTGTGTATTCATATTCGGCCAGAAATATCTTTGTGTAAGTAATCGCCGTGAAGATCGTGTACCAGGATGTGCTATGTTGTGTAGTTGTTCGAATACTTGTTTTCGTAAAGTCTGTGGTATGTAAGGTCGTGTTAAAGAATTTTTCTGTTCGCAACAAATTTTAATGTTGAGTACCGGTATGAGTATCTGTTCGAGCTTGTATCTGTGGCTATTTAGTATATCTTGCAATTCTGTGTCTGTGTTCTGTTCTTTATGTAGTGTTCTCAGGTTGATGTCTGTGCAGGCAAAAGCTTCTATTTCAGCTCGTGAAAGTGCATATGCTACAGTGTTTTCTGAACCTTTAATGTGTTTAATGTCATGTGTGAATTGTGCAATGTATTCCAAGTGTCTTGTTTGTCTGGGACTGCGTTCTGTTTGTGAATGTATAGCGTTAATCAGTGGTTTGTGATCTGTGTATACCGTAAAATTGTTTCCTTCTAGGTAGTGTCTAAAGTGTTTGATGTTTAAGTATATGGCTAGTAATTCTCTGTCGAATGTACTGTACTTCGTTTCTTAATTTGATAACTTTTTTGAGAAAAAGGCTAATGGTTCTAGTGTACCGTTATTCTGTTGTTGTAAAACGCCACCAATGGCTGTGTTTGATGCGTCTATGGCAATCGATTATTTTGCATTGCTACTGATGTGATTGAGTAGTGTTTCCTTTGCAAAACTATCTTTGATTGTTGTAAATGCCTGTAGTGTGTTCTCTGTCCAGTGTAAATGTTTGTTTTTGGTTTTTGATGCTACGGTGACCATCTCATAAATTAGGCCTAGCATGTGTGCGAGTTTTGGGATACAACGGTGGTAGTAATTTGTCTTGCCTATGAATTTTTGCATTTGTTTGACTGTGGTGGGTTGTGGGTAGTCTCGTATGCACTGTGTACATTCTTCTGAAGGTCGGATACCTTGTTTAGAACTTTTATAACTGAGGAAGTTTATGTCTGATGCTCCGAAAGTGCATTTGTTAGATTTAATGTTTAAGCCGTATTCTGAAAGTCTTTGGAAAACTTGTGTTAAGTGTTTTATGTGTTCTGTCTCGGTCTCGCTAGCTATAAGTATGTCGTCTAAATAAACAAAAATGAAATCTAGTCCCTGTAAGACTTCGTGTATAAATCTTTGGAATGTCTGTGCTGAATTTCTTAAGCCGAAAGGCATTCGGAGAAATTCGAACATTCCGAAAGGTGTTGTTATTGCTGTTTTGTGGATGTCGCTAGGAGCCATCGGTATCTGGTGATAGGCTCTGACCAGGTCAATTTTTGAATAAAGGTTTGTGTTGTGTAAGTTGATGGAAAAGTCGTGTATATGTGGTAAAGGGTAACGGTCAGGTACAGTAATAGCGTTCAGTCGTCTGTAGTCGCCACATGGTCTCCAGTCATTTGGTTCGCGTTTGGCTACAAGGTGTAGTGGAGAAGAGGTTTTCGAGTCGGACGGTCTACAAATTCCTGACTTGATTAGAAACTCGAATTCTTGTTTCGCGATTTTTAATTTTAATAGGTCTAAACGTCATGGTCGCGTGAATGGTTACTGTCCGTCCGTAACTATGTGGTGTACTATTTTGTGTTTGATTGGTGCAGTGTAATCTGGATTTGTGAATAGTGAAGGGAATTGTTTGAGTAACTGTGTGTATTTATTGTCGAGTGTAAATAGTTTTGGTAATTGTGTTTCGGAATATCTCGAAATTGCGTTGACGGATAATTTTGTAAAGGAGTCAATGATTTTTTTGTGTTTTAGATCTATTAGAAGTCCATATTTGGTAAGAAAGTCTGCGCCAATGATAGGTCTTGTAATATCTGCTAATATGAAAGTGAAAGGGAATTCTCGTCTGAGTTTTAAATTTACGTTTAACAATTTTTTTCCGTAAGTCGATATTGCTGTGCCATTAGCAGCTTGGAGTGTCAAATCAGATTTTTTATAAATTTTGAATTTGGAGGATGGCAATACGGAAACTTCAGCGCCACTGTCGATTAAGAAATTTAAGTTATTGTCCTTGTCAAATATGAATAAACGGCGTGTTAGTGTTATAGAACTCCCATCATTAGCCGTTGCATTGATGGTGTTTTTTAGTTTAATGTGTTTGGTGTATTGTGGTTTGGTGTGGATGTCGTTTGAACATACGCGCATGGTTGTTCGCATCGTCTGGCCGCTCTGCCAAATTTGTAGTGGTACCTACAAACCCAGTTGGCCGGTCTTTGTTGTGACCCTTCTCTTTTAGATGAACGACGTCTGGAGTAAATTTGGAAGTTTTAGCTTTGTGATCGAGAACGTTCACTTCTCAGTTCTTGTACCTCCAGTGCCAACTTATTAAAGTTTTCTAAAATTTTGGATGTGGTCTCCGCGAAACGTTGGGTAATTGCCATTACTTCTTCTGAGCCGGAAGCTGGTTTTTTAGACATGGTAGAAATTTCACTACCAGTCATGGCTTCCCATAAGTCATCTGCTAGTTTTAAGAGGACCTCTAGTTCTCTGTGTCTGGACCCGGTCAAGGCGATATTTAAACTTTTTGGCAACTTGCGTAGCCATAATTTATAAATTAAATCGCTACTGACTGTTGATCCAGCTAGTAGAAGAAGTGACCGATAGAACTGAGATGGCCTTTGGTCACCCATCTCAGAATCCGAAAGGATTTTATCTAATCGCTTGTTTTCGCTCAGTGAAAATCTATCGAGCAATGTCTTTTTAAGCCCTTCGTATGTGTTTTGTAAGGAACAAAATTTTGTGTAAATTTTCTCCCACATGTGTCCTTACTTCACCACTTACCTTTTTTTTCTAGACTTGCCGCGGCTGGCGACTGGGTCGCTCACTCGACCGAAAGAGCGAAATAGGAATCCCACTAGGACCGCTGACCATGGAGCCCAGAGAAAATTTATTACTTACCCGTTTTTATTTTATAATCAAGAAAAAAAAAACGTTCAGTAAACTAAGAACGTTTACCTACGCAACTATTGAATGATAGTAAATGAACTTCATACTCATTCAAATATGTATATAAAATTTAGTTTTAATAAAGTTTAATTTAATATCTAATGTATGATATAAACATTTAACCATTAGTTAATAAGATCATTAAGAGAATTTGAAAAGAATAAACCATAGATTGAATTGTGAAACTCATATTATGGATTTTCCTTCATGAAGATACTGGTCGTGGGACATATCCCTTAGGAAAACGTTTAAATAATCTTAGAATAACAAATAAGAAAGGCTACGCATTATATTATATTATACCAAGGTAATTAGCTAGGATAGGAAAGTGTAGAATCAACACGGGGTCACAAAGACGATCATTCATAAAGCCAAAGAGCAGACCTGATCAACCACTTCCACAGGGTTACGTTGTGGGTAGATTCCTACAGGGGTGGCGCTCTTATTTATAATCATTTTATATATTTTTATTTTTTGTTCTTTCATGTACCATGGCAATAACGGGCATCGAAAACACACACCAGGCAGCTGGCGAGAGTAGCAAAGAAAAGCTAAACCAACGAACGGGAACATCACGCGATAATTCGAGAAGTTTCAAAATAAAGAAGAAGACAGCTGGTTATAAAAGCACCAACGGAGAGTAAATCTGGATGAGTGGTTTTTCAAACGTACGCAAGTGAGGTTGACATCAAGAAATAGTTTTCGTTGGTGGCAGAAAGCTCTGCCCGCACTTACTAGCAGCAACATCAATAAGCATAGTTGGAGCAGATAGTATTCGTTGGTGGCAGCGAACGCTGCCCGCACCAACCAGCAGCGACGCTAACATTTATAAGTGAAAGGAAAAGGCCGACGCCGACAGCGTCAGCAGATTTCGTCAACGACAGCGTCACCAGATTTCGCCAACGACAGCGTACCCGGAGGAAGAGCGAACGTCAACGGCAGCGTAGTGGCCCGTGGAGGATCGTCAGCAATTTCCTAACGATAAGCGTGAAAGCACGGAAAACAGCGCAGGAGATTCTGAACACCATTGAAGTATCCTTGCTCTATATATATATATATGTATTAACTATAATACGGACAGTGGGTAAGTGTGGGGCCTCCCGAGGGGTTTTAAAATGAGGTAATTCGGACCAAACCGCGGTAGAAGTGAGACAGTGAGACAGTGAGAGTGAAGAAAGTGATTTAATAAAATCGATAATAGTGACGCGAACCCGGTAAACTTAAGTGGACGGACGGGCTAATGTGGGCAGAACCGCACCCGGACGTTTCATTTCTCTGCGTTACTTCGAAAAGCTCCCTCAGAGCCGATAACGTGATATGACTGTAGGGTATTGATATTGTGAACTGAGGACGGGCTAATGTGGGCAGAACCGCACCCGTTCAAGGTCACCATCATCCCTTTCGGGATCAGGGCATCTATACGACGAGACAGATTGTGTTAACGGACTAGATATCATTGGGTACTCGATTTGGCAAGATTGAAGTTAAGATCTGGGATAATGTGGGCAGAACCGCACCCGGCCTTGACTTTAAGGTTGTAAACCGAGGAGAGTACTAAGTGAGCGACGAACGTGAACGGAGACACCACTAATAGTCGCGCATACTTATCAATAACATTTTCACCAGATTCACAAACGAAGGACGGTCTCATTGTGAACCTACAAATACCGCTCGGGAGTACCACCTCCATACTTACCCAGTGCCTCATAAAATTTCACATTTATATTTTATTATAATAGTTCAGAATATTAACTACAGTACGTCTGAATCGTTTGAGATTTAGAGTATAGGTTGGTTAGAGACCTTCCTTGCACATTTGATTAGTGAGATAACGAAATTCAGGAAATATTTCATGAGCAAATATTGCATACTACATTAATACATAATATATTTCAATAAATACATTTTGTTTGAATTATAGCCAAAGACCGCATAACGAGATTATGTAAATCACTCAACTACATATTAATATCCTTATAGTTTAGTTTTAAGTTATATATTTTTCTGTGTCATTTGGGAAAATCTACCCACAATTAGGCACTTGTGGTCCACCTTCAGTGCGACCAAATAGGGTTAAGTTCATACATGTTAGAAACAAGCGTATTAGACTTTGTTGAATAAAATATATCAAGTTCCGAGACGGGTGAATTTTATTTGGTGTCCGTTCCCAGAAAGGAACGTAAGTACAAATTATTGTACCGAACCCTGGCTCCGGCGAGCGAATCCTCGGCCGGAAAAAGGGTCGTTACAGTTTTGTGTTGGCGGTTTTTGGATAAAATCTAGCACAGTGACTATGACTTCTTGTGGTAACGAGGTTACCAAGTATTCGTATTTAGTCTTATCGACTGTGATTCCTTTCGCTTGGAATTGTATTTCCGCATGTGCGAACCAAGCGTCTGGGCAACTCGTCCAGAATGTAGGTAATTTTACCGAAACCGTGTGTATTTGTGTTGGTGGTGTGAGAGGGCTAGTCTCAAAGTCTATGAATGGTGTGTTATCTCCCTCTCCGGTGTGTGGAGTAAGGGGTGGGAGTGGAGTAAGGTGTGTGTGTGGGGGTGTTCGTAGCATTCTTCCCTCTAGATTTGCTTCTATTTGAAAATTCTAACTCTTCCCTTTTTTTTTTTTACTGTACCTATGTCCCTAGTGTAGTGTAGTGCCTACGAAAGTGAGACGATAGGTTTCTTACGACCCTATCGTCTAAAATTCGTTTAAGAAGCTATGTTGTGTGCCTCGTGATGAGCTAAAGTGATACGCAGCCTGAAAAAAATATTTTATAAATGTCAACAAAAATAAATATAAGTAGATTTTTACAAAATATAAAGTTTTAAAAAAATTGTTGTTGCTGCCGAAGTTGTTGTTGTTGCTCTCTTTGTTGTTGATGTTGTTGTTGTTGTTATAAACGCTGTTGTTGTTGGCGTGGAAGTTGTAGTTGGTGAACTGAGCGATGTTGTTAGTTGTTGGAGCGCTGTTGGTTGAAGCTGTTTTGGCACCGGCGGTAGTGACGATTGAGGAGGAACTTAAGGTGGCGTTGGCGGATAATGTTGTGCCTACTGCTGATTTATCTGTGGCTGCTGTTCTTGGTGCAGAAGCAGTTGCTGGTGTTGCTGTAGCTGTGTCAACAGTAGGTGTAGTGGGCGTAAGCGTAGCTCTTGTTGGTAACGTATCGGTTGTGGAACGTGTTTGATTTGGCCGATTCTCGTTAACTAACCCATCTGCTGATGTAGTGCCAATTTCTGTTAGTGAGTTGTTGCCATAAGAGTTTGCTTAGAACTCTGTAGCAGAATTGGTGTTACTTTGTTGCTGGCCCGAACAAAGCATTTGTGTCGTAATAAATTCTTCAGGTTCGTTTCAGGATCGCCAGTTTTTGGTACGAAGGCTTGTTATTATTATTTTTATTTATTTTATTCAAACAATTATTATTTTATGACTTTTTCATTTGAAATTATTTTTACAACTGAAATTTTCAAAATGAAAATTTCTGAAAATATAATAAATGAATACAATTCAAAATGTTTTTTTCATAACAAGTATTTTATAGACAAGTGTAAGTATTTTCAATAATTCATAAAATGATATAATACGTTATTAATGATAAATCAAGGTATGTGAAATGTAAGTTAAGATAAAAATCAACTACAGGAGAGGTAAGTATTAATGTAACTAAAGGTAAGTATCAATGTAACAAAAAAATAAGTATTAATATAACAAACGGTAAGTATCAATGTAACGAAAAGGTAAAATAGGATGTAGAGATTTACGCTATGTGGTGATGTAACAGAGCACCACAGGTATGCTCCACTCGATCTTTGCCGCACGGGTGCCTCCTAATCTGTGTGCTGCAGTGTCTGTGGTCATTATAGAATCTGTGCTTCACCTGATCATTGCTGCGTGAAGTCCTATTGACTTGAATTCTGGCTGGCGGAGGAGGATTTCTGCTAAGTTTGGTGCCTTGCCGTTGACCTTCTTCTTGGAATCTCTGTTCCATAAGGTCTGCTGCTCTGCTTGCGGTGACTCCCTGCAAGTCTTCTTTTTTGTTGTGTTTTGTTTGTTTTGTATTTGTGCTCATATTTTAGATTCGACCGGTAGGTCTATGTATTATGGCTGGGAAAGGGTGGTCGACCATGCCAGAGCCCGCATACCATGGTAAGGCCACAGTTACTTTATGAGGTGGCCTGTTATCATGAAGGCTCCGTTCCAATACAGTCGGTATACCCCATGACTGCAAACCATCCAATGGGCACGGTGCGCATGACACCCTGGATTAGGGGGGGGTAACTTTTAGTTTGTCGGTTCACAAAAGCTGACGGCTCTGCTGAGCTGTAGGGTTATGCCCTACAGGGAGGAACTACTCCAACCAGCAGCATTGTGTCATTGCAACTTAAGCCCCTACATCGCGTCAAGATTGTCACTCGGAGTAGGGACGGAATGGAGACGGCCCATATAAGGTAGAATCATTTGTATCCACGGTCATCGTCCAGATAATAAAGCCTGGTCAGAAGCGTACCCGCACAGCCCACCTTGTTGAACTCAAACCATACCACTCCATCGAGTGCAACAGTATATAAAAACTCTATATAAAATTAATTTCATACCATCCGTGATATCACCCACACAGTATAGGGCTTAAAAAGTAGGTCAATGCAATGCAAAGATCAGTCGAAAAGTATACAACCAACCAGGCAGTCACACAGCAGCAGAAATATAGTAAATAGTTAAACCATAAATAAGCGAACATGGAGGACATATTTGAGAGAACGCGGGAGAAGTTGAGGCGACATCTGCTTGAAGAGCAGCAGCGAATGCCTCGTACACGAAGGCTGAGCCCATGCTGGGAGGAGAGAGTAGATGAGCCACGCCAAAAGTTTCCGCGTGCGCGTCTCCAACGCGTCGCAGTCCCAGACGACACCCACAGCAACTCAAAAGGAACCATCGGTAGAAGACGTGATCGAAGAGATCTACGGCAAATGGATACCAACGACCCAGCTCTCACGAAAGTTGAAAATTGGTAGCGAATGGTACCGTATCAAAATCTCCCGTAGTGGGGTGATAACGGCACGCGTCGAACCTCCGGCAAAGTAAGGGGGGAATGTGACGAGGCAAAACAGGCACCAGTTTTGCCGCACATGTAACTACCATAAGCAAACACGCAACAACACATTTGAAGAGTCAAGAACACGAAAACAATACAATGAAACCAAACACCAACAATAATACGAAGACAGCCAGAACATCAGAACGAAACAACATCATGAATACAATTAACAACAACAATCGCTTCATAGTTACATTTCATATATATACGTATATTTCTTATTGAACTGAATAATTATAATATATAAGATGAATTATTTGTATTGATAAGTTCTTTATATATCATTGCAAATTTCTTATTTACTTTATTTATTTCAAAAGGAAATTACTTTAAATTAAATTATATTGCATAAAATAAGACAAATACTATATGTTTCTAATTTTGAACAACGCACCCTGTGCCAACATAAATGTTTAAGAATTATTTATATATAAGACATGAGCAACGGTCAATGCAACAAAATTAAGCAACAACAAGAACAGCACACACAAAGCTAAAGACCAAGTGCAACATGAGTACCAACAATTAGCAATATTAGATTAAGCGCCAACGGGATCGCGATTACTTCGATGGGAGCCGACGGTGACCCCAGCAACACAATAAGCATGTTTCTGAAAACTACTGAGCGGTATCAAAATGTCGACGAGCATGGCAGCTCTACTGAGCGGTGTCAACATGTTACCGAAAACATGAGTACGAATAGTTAGCAGCGAAACAGTGAAGTTACCAACAATTAGCAACATTAGATTTAGCGCCAACGGGACAGCGAGTACTTCGATGGGGGCCCGAAACACGATAGTGCAAAGCGAGCGGTAGTGCAAAAGGGAGTAGCTGCTGAACCATAAGAAGATATAAAAACCATAAAGGATTACGCACAGAAGTAAGATTGTGTCATAGTGATTGGATAATTTAGACAAGTGGCGAGGATAACAGGCGAAACAAAGACTGAGGACGAACCTTACCGTCAGCTCGCAAGGGACAACTGGGTTTTAGCTTTGGAGGCGCAGCGTCAGCTCGCAATGGACAACTAGGTTTTATAGCTTTGGAGGTGCAGCGTCAGCTTGAAAGGGACAACTGGTTATAGCTTTGGAGGCGTAGCGTCAGCTCGCCAGGGACAACTGGTTATAGCTTTGAGGCGCAGCGTCAACTTGCAAGGGACAACTGGGTTTTAGCTTTGGAGGCACAGCGTCAGCTCGCAAGGGACAACTGGGTTTTCATAGCTTTGGAGGCGCAGCGTCAGCTCGAAAGGGACAACTAGTTTTCATAGCTTCGGAGGCGCCGCGTCAGCTCGCGAGGAACAATTGGTTTCAGTTCGGGAGGCATATCGTCAGTTCTCAAGGGGCATCATCCTAGCTGGGAGCGCAGTATTAGAGCGTAAGGGGAAACAGTAACTAGTAACGCACCGGCTGGACATAAAGACTGTAACCAAGACGCCAGAGTCTCCGACCACTCAGCACGCCAACGACGATTACTTACTTTTAATCTTACTATTACTTAGTTTATAAGTAAAATATTGTAAGAAACCAAACTTATAACGTTAAATAAAACCTTTATTTGGAAGAACCTGAAACAAATAAATCTATTTTTTTTTTTGTAACGAATTCTGGACACGACTGAGAATACCTCAGCTATAGAGCCGGAAGACCAGCAGCTTCGTTGCAAAGTACGGAAAATGTTAGAAAACTACGTCTTCTTTCACGTAAAAAACCCAAAGTTGATAAATAAAAAAACGACTAAACTGCAGCACTTTTAAAAAAGTTCATTATGTAAGCTTGAATCGCAGGTCATATCTTAAAATTAAATTTATTACTTTTGGTTTTTAGATATTTCATGTTAAACAACAAAAAATATAAAAACTGCTCTATAAAGTGTGCTATCAATACCACGGAGTTTTTTTAACTACACTGAAAACATTGCAATTGTGAATACCCTTAATGTGTTTTGTTTTGTTGCTTTATAAATGAATTAATTTACATTTTTTAGTTTGAAGTAATATGTAATAAAAAATTGTATTAAAAACGTTTTGAATTATTTACTTCTTAAAGTTTTCAATCCTGAACTAATCCCGGGGTCCTGGGATTGAGATTCTCAGTCCTGGTAATCCCAGGATCAAGAAAATCTTCTAGGATTAGACTCCCTAATACAGGGGTCATTAGACCTATACTTCTATACCGACCGATATGGTGGCAAACCTTGAATAAGTTCACATAATTGAACCAGTTTCAAAAAGTCTTAACAATGGTATGTATTCTGTATCAGCTGAAAATTTTGGCAATAAATTTAAATGTTATTTGTATTTTGTATTTATTATTTGATATACCAGTGCTACAAGGTACGTACCTTATTATTAATGCACTGGCATCATAGATTTGTTGTATTTTGTATTATAACAATAAATTTAGTGGTAACAATAAAATTAATTATAATTATAATAATATTATTAATATTAAAAGTATATATAATATAGAAACAGTTCCACTTCCAGTGAGTTTATGACAATACAGGTAAGTTGATTTTATTTAAACATTACAAAATTAATAATAAATTTTAATATATGATTTTTTTAAAGAAAGAAAAGGTGAATTTTACGAAAGAATAAAAATTATTGCAACGATGAAAAATGAGAGTATAACATTTTTTTGAATTGCACTGCGTTTTGAACTGATTTAACAAAAGAAGGTATCGAGTTCCAAAGACGAATTGCAAATATATAAAATTGTCTTTCAGATGTCAAACAGAAGTGACGCAATTGTATTAACGAATAGGACCGATTGGAACGAGAAGCGGTAATACGGTTGTGCAAGTAAGCTGGCTCCCCAGTGTATAACACCTTATGCAGCAATAGTAAAGTACGGAATCTAAGAATGTTTTCAAAGGTCATGTTGGAGATGCGTATTGCATAATGGGACACATGATCAGTACGTTTTAATCCATAAACATATCTAGCAATGTTGTTAAAAGCAACATTTGGTTTTTGTTTACTAATAGAATCGCAATTCGCATAAATTTCGCAAGCATAAAGAAGCGTAGGGAGGATGTAAGCTTTAACTATAAGCAGTCTAATATTAAGTGGTGTGAAATTTTGTGAAACCCACAGTACTCTAAGCATTCCATAAACCTCGCCTATTGCAGTGCCAATGTGTGTGTTCCAAGTCAAAGTCCTATTAAAGATGACTCCAAGATTTTTCGCTGAATTAACGAAGTCAATTGTGGAGTTGTTCAAGATAATTTTAGGAAATTCCGAGACATCGACTAGTTTTTTAGAGATGACTATACACTTAGACTTTTTTGGGTTAAGACACAAGAAATTTTGGCCTGCCCAAGTTTTATGCGTGCTAAATCGTTGTTGATAGCAGAAATACAATTAGAAATACAGTCTAGTTTACAGCTTAGATACAATTGGACGTCGTCAGCGTACATATGAACTTTGCAATTTTGAAGAACCATGGGTAAGTCATTAGCATACATGGAAAACAGGAGAGGCCCAAGAACAGAGCCCTGAGGTTCTTCAAGAATTCCCTGTTAACCTTCAAGAATTCTGATGTCGTGTTATTGACAAATACTGCTTGGGATCTATTAGAAAGGTATGACTTGAACAGGTTTGCTGCTGTATGAGAGAAGTTAAATATGTTGATTAATTTCGAATAAAGGATGCCATGGTCAACTGTATCGAAGGCCTTAGAATGATCAAGAAGAATTAAAAAGCTAAGTTTTCTATCATCCAAGCCCGCTCTAATCTCTTCAGCTACATCTATTAGAGCTGTAACGCAGCTCCTTTTTGCCCTAAAAACTGACTGCCGGTCGGTTAGCAGCTTATTGTCACATATAAATTTGTTAGTTTGATTGTAAAGAATTACTTCAAAAGCCTTGGCCACGTAAGACAGAATAGCAACAGGTCTATACTCGTTGAGAGATTTTGGTATTGGAATTTCTTTGGCTTCTTTTCAGTATTTTGGGAAGATACAAGTAGTAAGAATTGTGTTGAAAATATGTGTTATGTTGCGTAAAACTACGGGTCATAAAATTTTTAGAAATAATGGATGAATTTCATCGAAACCCACGGTGCTTGATTTTATTGATAGAAGACTGGACAGTACCTCATTTTGATCAACGCAATGGAAGGAAAAGCTTATATTTGCGCGGAGGACGGAGGGCGAAGGACCATTTGAATTTGCGCAAAAATTTTCATCAACTATATCCATTGGTACATTAACAAAATTTCGTTTTAATTTATTCACATCGATAGCATCACTTACAGCAGACAAGTTCTTACCTACTCCAATTTCACGGATTTCTTTCCATATCTTCTTTGAATCAACTGCAGTTTTGTATTTTTCACCACAAAATCTTCTCTTAGCAACTACTATTTCATAATTTGCCTTTTTCCTCATTTCTTTAAACTCAGCATACAACTCTGGTGTTTTGAATTGCTTCCAGCGATTATAAGACACGTTTTGCGCAGCTATAATTCTTTTGATATAACCATTAAACCAAGGCTTTTGCTGAATTTTAACACTTCTAGTTTTGATTATGACAAATTCATTATATAAGTTTACAATATTTTGCTGCAGATAATTGACCTGGTTTTCAATCGATGGCATTTCATAAATAATTTGCCAGTTTATCTTAAGAGTTTCTTGTTCAAGCCGCCAGTAATCAATGTTTTTAAAATCACGAAAACTGAAAGAAAAAGGCGGCTTTTCCATATGAAAATCAAAAGCAAGGAAAATAAGATCGTGCTTGGAAAAATTCGGTGCTGACAGTTGATCGTACAGAAGTACTTTGGATAGGTTATTTACAAAGAATGGATCTATGAGAGTATTAGTTGAATGTGTAAAGTGAGTAGGTGTGGAGTTATTTACTGAAAAAGGCATAAATCGCGCATGTCATTTGTTAAATGACTTTCCGTAATTATGTTGCTATTAAAGTCTCCTGATGTGATAGTGTGCGTATAAGATAAAGATAAGTTTTCAATACTGCTTATGAGAGATGAAGTGTCTACATTACGGTTTGTACGGTAAACAGTACCAATTAGAATTTTCTCACAACCATTTGAGACCGAGATGAGCACAGATTCAATTGCACTATTGTAATGTATACACTTCTACATTATGAAATACTAAAACAAACAATTATAAAACATATTTAACAGATACACACCTTTACGGTACGTATCACCTTATTCTGTTTTATTGTATTATACTAAGATAATATTCTAATATTAAGAACATATGTTCATACGAAGCACTACTATCTATTTCATTCACACACATGTACTTATATTGCTGAATACAAACTATATGAAATATATTAACATATGATTACCCAGTATACCATACAACAATAGCTGCTTTGTTTCGATGGTGTTTCGCTCCTGTAACGATATATCTGAAAACACATTTCTAGCTATTCGCTTCGTCATCTCTATTTTTTATTGCCGATTTTGAAGTAAGTGAAGTTTGATATTTATTTGTTATTTTTAAAATTCTTAGAAACATATATATTCTGAGTTTAATGTCAAATATTCTGTGAGTATTTTTTTTATTTTAATTTTGAGGAACAATTTAATCAGTTGGAAAACTAAAATCAGTTATTGGTTATCTACTTATATTAAAATAGTTAAATGTGTTTTACAGGTGGATGAGTTTTTACTCGAAACAGCAAAGGATGGTAAAGAATTTGTATCAAAATTCTGGAGGAGAGTATTGGAAAATGGTGCTGAAAAAAACTGTTCCTGGCAAGGAGCTGCTGAAAAAGAAGCTGCCAGGAAAATGGCAACTGCCGCCATATGCTGTAAGTTCTGATATATTTTTCATCATGGGGACAGTATCCCTAGGCTTTTACAAAATGTAATTTTTAAAATGCAAATTTTTTATGAAAGGAAAAGATATCTTATTGAAACTGCACATATTATTTTTATGTAAAAAAAGTGTAAACATTTTTTTTGGATTTTTCCAGCGAAAATAATATCAAAAAATCACGGCTGGCGTGATTTTGGCTCACTGGAACGTCGAAAAAAATTTAAAACGTGGTTGTAATCAGCATCAAAGCCGCTATAGATTGAACTAAAAGAAAATTTTTTGGTCAAAATTGACAAAATGGCAGCGTTTTTCGAAATTAGCCGATTTTTGGAAACAAAAAATCCCTTGAAAACCAAAAAATACTTTAACGATGTTTCTATCCGTAGTTCAATCTATAGATTTATATGTGTACAATAACAGATTAAAATTTCAGAACGATCAGTCCAGTAGTTTTTTTTATCACACCACATGTGATTTTTTGATGTTATTTTCAAATTCTTGTAGCAGCCAAAAACACTTTTTTGTATACTCTTTTCTACATAAAAAAAATATGCAAAGTTTCAATAGTATATCTTGTTCCTTTCATAAAATAATTTGCATTTTAAAAATTTCAGTTTGTAAAAACCTAGGGGTGTACTGTCCCCTTAAATGACACGGGATAAAAATCGAAGTTTAGAAAAATTGGTTATAAAATGCTGATTTATTTTTTACTTTTATAACTAACCCTTATGGGCATTGAAATAAAGGGTATGCTATGACTTATTCAGGAAGCTATTAAACATAAAAATCTATCCATAACTTTTGAAGATATAACTCTTTTTGTGCATAGAACATTTTTGTTTAAATATACGTATTTTTGTCCCGTTGATATTTTTATACCCATACACTTTCTGACGCTTTAGAAAAACTGACATATCTCGTTATTATTGATAGATTTGTTATTAACGTTTTATTTTTAATTCCAGCTGCATTTCAACGCAAGTTTCCCGAAACAGACACTAAAGTTCTTGAAGAAAAAACAAAAATCTTCTTTTTATATGTAAAATATATGGAAAACAAAAGTATTAAATACCACCAAAACAAACAAAAATAAATTAATTACATAACATATTAATAACGATTTTTAAATACATATTAATAAATTATTAATTACAAATTAAAATAAAAACCATGTAATCACTGTGAAATTAATAAAATGAATTTCAATTAATAGAAAATATAAATTTATTGAAAATTTTAATTATTTCAATGCGGTTTCAATATTGCAACGATATCGATTTTCGATATGAAAGTATTTCGGAAAATTTCATTATTTCGATATCGAAACGATATTGGAATCAATATAGAAATCAGGAAATATTTAGATGTCGGAACAATTTTGAAAAATTGCAGTACTTAGATAACGAAACGATATTGAAAAATGCCAATATATCAATATCGAAACGATATTAAAAAAGAAAATAAAATAGAGAGTATTTCGATATCGAAAAGATACTGATAATTTTGGCTTCTCAATATCATAACGATATTGAAAACAATGCTTAAAACGATACAGAAACGATATCGGAAACATTTAAAAATTAAGTATTGCAACAATATTGAAACAAGATATCTAAAATGATATTGTAACGATGGGTCCGAAATTTTCGAAAAGTGTATTGTTTTCGTATCGAAAACGATAATCGAAAATGATACAAATTTTGATTGCTATGATATTGTTTCTATATTGTTGCAATATCATTTGGTAGACTGGGTATGTTTATGTTTTCTAATAATTTAAGTGTACTCACTCACACACATTATACTACTATTACTAAATTACAAAAATGTATATGATATTCTACTATTACTTTTACACTAATTAAAGAACATATGATTCTGTTTACTTTCTAAATACAAAAACAATTGTTAACTAGTTTTAAGACAAAATACCGTTATACACACTATAAAAGAACGAACAAATTTCAAATAAAATCAATTAAGTTTTGAGCTTTAAACAAGCTGCCACTTCAATTCATTTTTCAGTTTTTGAGCTTTAAAAAGCTGCCAAACTTTCAATCTCAAAAGCCTGAATGCACTTTTAAATGACGGCTCAAAAACCATTATTCTTGCCAGTGGCGAATATACGCCGGCAAACTAAAATAGGCAGGACCTAAAAGTTTTTTGTATTAACTTACGCGAGGTTATTTTAATATCGTTTTGAGCGAAACACAACATGGCGATCCTGCCAAATTGCGTTAAAATACCAACGGCAACCGTAAGCGTGCCTGAGTACGCACCGTCATGCGCACCATCAAATACACCAACTTACATTCCAGCCAAAATTAGGCCAAAAAAAATTACGCTGGAAGAATACGCACGGCGCCAGCAAAAATATAAGGACGAAACTAGGACAAGAATCCCGGAGGTCGACAAGCCCAAACCACGACGCGGAGGACGTTTGGTGCGAGAAAGAAGACGTTTAGCGAGCTCAAAAAAAATCATTAACAACGACCCTCCACCGCATTGGAAGATAGCCACCGAAATCTGGCTACAAATAGAAAAACTAGAAAGACAAATGGAAGGCCGCACCAACAAAAACAACAAATGCATCTAATAAATTCTATTTTATCAATATCATTTTTATAAAATTTTATTAAATTCATAATTTTAATTATACACAATGAAATCAAACTAAAATACAACACATTTCTTTTTTTATTCATCCATTTTTCACTATTTATATTTTGCAATAATTTCACTATAAATATTATCCATTTTTCATATTCTTTAAAGCAACAAGAATTGCAATATTTAATTCTTCTAGATATTTTTTTTGCTTTTTCTAGTACATGAACATTATATGCACTATTTACAACTTCATCTCACTTTAACACACACACACATACATACAACTCGACTCGCATCAAAACAAAAACTTTTCGCGAAAAATAAAATAACCTCGACACGGAACGTAGCTTTTATTATATTGAAATATACAATACAAATTACTTATTAATTGAAATACACTTTAAAATATGGCCATAATGTAACTTAACACTTTTTTTCACACACGACATTGAGCGAATGTAAACAACCGAAGCCGACATTTTTTTAGTTCTCTGACGTTTGCTTTTGCATTCAGCGACGAGCACTTGTTGCTCCACCTGCACTTTGAACTTGTAACAAAACAAAAACGTCAAGTTTGCTACTGGCACAGGGTGCTAAGAAATAATTAAATTTTAAGATAATGAAAAGTAAATATTAGGGTGTTCATATATGAATGGATACGCTAAAAAATAATATATTTTTAATTGAAAAACTAAAAAGCAACTTAAGAAAAAGTAAACATCGATAATTTTCAATAGAATACATAGAGCTCAAATTGAAATACATTAAAAATCGAAGTTGATAATATTTCAATTGAAGAAAATGAAAATTATGAAATTTTAAAACTAAAATTTAATAATCTTCATGAAGAATTATTAAAAATAATTGAAACATTACCAATAAAAGAAAAAAATATTAAAGAAGTATTAAAGGAGAATAATTTGTTAAATATGGCCAATTTTGATATAAATACAGTAGGTAAAAACCTACAAATTTTTCAAGGATATTTTACACATTTGGAAGATTTTGTAGTACAAGCAGAGTTATTACATGATATGTTAAGAAATGAAGATAGAGAAATTTTTATAAAGTATGTTTATAATTTTAAATTAACGGCACAAGTACGAAGTACTTTAGGACGTTCAAATAGGCCAACGACATTTGAAGAGTTGAAAAATTCATTAGAGAAAGCTTATCCGAATCCAAAAACTTTGCAGCAAGTACTAAGGGAACTTGGTACACTCAAGCAAAATAATAAAACCATATCTGAATTTAGAGAAAAAATTTTAGAAATAATGGAACAATTAAGTTCATTTGAAATTAAAACTTTGACTAATCCGACTCAAGAAGCAAAAACTGCAATATATAAAGTTAACGAAAGCATGGCGTTAAATGTTTTTACTAAAGGCGTTAATTCCGAATTTCGGACAATATTATTGGCAAATACACTAAAAACATTTAATGAAGCCGTTGAGAGATGTTTAACAGCAGAAGAGAGTTTAGTCTCGGACAAAAATACAATTTTTCAAATTCAAAACAGAGACAATTACAGAAACTGTAGAGACCAATATAACAGAAATAATTTCAGATACAACTACAATTTAGAAATAGTAATGTTTACATATAAGACAGAGTCTTTTGAATGCATTAAGCAGTTTAGAATAACAACTAGTTATAAAAAACAGAAAAATAAATATAACTTAAAACTAACATTTAGTGATTTAACAAAAATAATAAATAATAATAAATATTATAGCAACAGCTAGTCTTAACAACAAATCATGAATGAACAAAAAAACATCATTCGATTATTAGATAAAAAAGAAAAAAACTTAAATTATTTTTATTCTATTAGATGAAGAAATAGTAAGTTTAGATAGATTTAATAGATAGAAGATAGTATTAAGAAAAGTATTCGAAAATTTCATGCTTAACGTTGCGTTTGTTTTAAATAATTTTAATTCTTAGAGATAACGAGTTCCAAATTCTGATAGCGTTTACAAAGAAAAGTCTGTTTGAGTTTAAAAAATTTTTATCTCGGGATAATAAGGTTCATGTTTCTATTCGATCTGCAAAATTGTAACTTATCAAATAAATATTTAGGTGTTTTTGGGTTAATTCAAATTATGCAAAAATATGCAGTTCCTGGCATCCAGATAATTGAACATTTTGCAACCAAGTATTTGATTGCTCAAATGACTAACAATTCACAAAAAAATTACAGAAATAATACACAAAACTATCGAAATAATAACAACTCCAACAATAATAACAGAAATAATAATAATTTTGGATATTCACAATATAACAATAGAAACAATAACTTTCAAAATGCAAACCGAAACAACCAATTTCCAAACAATAATATAATTCGTAACACTTACTTTTCAAACAATAATACAAATAGAAACAATAACTTCTCACATCGAAACAATAACCATCCAAACAATTCCAATAGCAATCAAAACAGGAACAACGTACAGGGAAACGCCCATGGCCGGGTACCAAATACTGTTACCTGCAGAGGCCAAAATTAACTTTCAAAATTACACAAAATTTATCAAATTATATAGCTTTGTTATGTAAAAATAACAATAGACATTTAACATTTCTTATAGACACTGGAGCTGTTATCTCCATTTGTAAAATAAAAAATATAAATGAAATTAATACTAGAAATATTTCACAATTAACGGGCATAACGAAAGAAGCAATTGAATGCATAGGCACAACAAATTTAGATTTAAATATAGAAACAGAAATAATCGAACATAATTTCCATATAGTTGAAAATGATTTTCCAATCGCAACCGATGGAATCTTAGGGCGAGACATTTTAGAGAAATACAAGTCAAAAATAGATTTCGAAGCATATACACTTACTCTTATAATAAATGAAAAAGAATACATTTTACCTATTATTTTAAAAGAATTTAATAATAGAAATATTATTATTCCTGCCAGAACAGAATCAATAATACCGATGAATATTAAAGTCGAGGAAGACAGCATTATTTTAAATAAAGAAATAGAAAATGGAGTATTTTTGGGTAACAGCTTGATACCAGCAAATGGCAATGTTCATGTAAAAATTTTAAATACTAAAGATCAAAATGTAACATTAAGTAATCTTGATTTTGAAACCAAACCATTAAAGAATTATATTATATTTTCTTGTAAAATCAACACTTAATATGACAAAAATAGACTCAAAACATTACTAAAAACGTTAGACATTGGTTGCAACGACCCAGATGCCAAATCATCAATAATAAATATTATTAAACAATACGAAGACATTTTTCATCTCCCTGGAGAACACTTAACTACAAATAATTTTTACACACAGACTATACAAACAACAGATTCGACACCGGTATCATTAAAAATTACAGACTTCCACAAACACAGTTAACAGAGATAAATGAACAAGTTGACCAACTTTTATCTGACAATATAAAAGAACATTAAGTGAGCCCCTACAACTCACCATTACTTGTAGTTCCTAAAAAGTCAATAAATGACGAAAAAAATGGCGACTAGTAGTAGATTTTCGTAAGTTGAATGACAAAATTGTAAACGACAAATTTCCGTTAGCAAAAATAGAAGACGTTCTCGACAGACTTGGAAGAGCTTAATACTTTTCGACCTTGGACATGACCAGCTCTTTTCACCAGATTAACTTAGACGAAGGCTCACGACCATTAGCTTCTTTTTCAACTGGAAATGGACATTTCCAATTTAAACGTTTACCATTTGGATTGAAAATATCATCCAACAGCTTCCAATGAATGCTGACCATCGCATTAAGTGGCTTAGATACAGAAGCTTTTATTTATGTAGACGATATAATTGTTTTCGGTTGAAGTTTAGGACATCACAACGAAAATTTATTAAAAGTTTTTGAAAGATTAAGAAAATATAATATAAAGTTAAATTCCAATAAATGTTGTTTTTTGAAGCCAGAAGTCATTTACCTTGGACATCTTATTACAGCCAATGGAATTAAAACCGACCCAGTTAAAAACAAAATAATTAAAGAATATCCGATACCGAAAAACGCGGACGAAATAAGAAGGTTTGTTGCTTTCTGCACCTACTACCGAAGATTTATACCTAAATTTGCCGACATTGCTAAAAATTTAAATTCACTTTTAAAGAAAAATACAAAATTTTGCTGGGACGAAAATTGTCAAAACTCATTAAATGAACTAAAAACAAAACTTTTAAATCCCCCGTTACTCCAATATCCCGATTTCAATAAACCATTCATACTCACCACAGACGCTTCTAATTATGCTCTCGGTGCAGTTTAATCGCAAGGCGAAGTAGGCTCAGACTTACCAATTTCATATGCAAACAAACAAGAGCTCTTAACTATACACTGGGCAATCAATATTTTTCGACCCTACCTTTACGGTAGAAAACTTTTGATTCTAACAGACCACCGCCCACTAGTGTCTCTTTTCTCACATAAAAATCCGTCATCAAAAATGACACGCATAAGATTAGAAATTTGCGATTATGATTTTAATATTATTTATAAAAAAGGGAAAATGAATACTAATTCTGACGCGTTATCACGCATAGATCTAAACAGCGATTCACTAAAAGCGATGATTCCGACAAATACGGAAGTTAGCAAAAAAATACTAGCTATTACAGGAAGTATGATACAAAATAAACATACGCAAAATACTGATTTTAACAAAACGCATTGTAATTCCCATAAAAAGCGTCGCGAACTTTTTGTATGGGATTGTACATCCATTACAGACATTAAAAAAATGAAAAAAAATAAGGTTCAATACATAAATTTAAAGAGATTTATAATAATTTAAAAAAAAAAATGAAAATTTGAAAATTTTAAATTTTACTGAACCAGAAAGAATAGTCGACAAAGTAAACCAATATCAAATAATCGAAGAATACCACAATTCGACACACGGAGGTCACCTCGGTATAAGAAAAACTACGATGAAACTAAAACAAAAATACATATGCAAAAATATGAATAAAATGATAAAAAACTACATACTCAATTGCGATAAATGCAAATTAAACAAACAGACTAAACATACAAAAGAAAATTTAACAATGACAGACACACCAAGTACCAATTTTGAAGTCGTTTCTATCGACATAGTAGGTCCCCTACGCTTGTCCAACAATTACAGATATATACTAACGTGTCAGTGCGACTTAAATAAGTACGTAATAGCATGTCCAATGGAGACAAAAGACGCAAAAACTGTTGCTTAAACATTGATTGAAAATGTAATTTTAATATACGGTCACTTTAAAATTTTAAAACCAGATAGAGGTACAGAATTTCTAAATGAATTAATGTCGGAAATATGCAGTCTTTTGAACGTTAAACAAATATTTAGTACTCCATATCACCATGAAACTCTAGGCTCGATAGAGAGAAACCATCGTGTATTAAATGAATATTTGCTAAATTTTTGCAAAAATGAAGAATGGCACCAAGGGGTCCCATACTTCTTTTTTTCATACAATACAACGCCTCATGTTGATACAAATTATACACCATTTGAGCTAATTTTTGGAAAACTAGCAAATCTTCCAAATGATAATCGTTTCGAATTAATAGAATATAATACAGACAACTACGCTCAAGAATTAAAACATAGATTAAAATATTCTTTACAAAAAGCAAAAGAATTGATAAATATTGCGAGGGTGAATAGAATTGAAAAAGATAAAAATATAAACCCGTTAAATTTAAATATTAAAGATAAAGTTTTAATAAAAAGGATGAATTGAAGAAAAAATCAATCTCCTTACATTGGTCCATTTGTAATTGTAAACAAAAAAGGAGTAACTTCAGTAATTAATATTAATGGAAAACTAAAAGAATATCATAACAGCATGTTCAAAAAATATATATAATAAATTGTATCTTTTTCTATTTTAAATTTTCAATTGTGTGAATAAATTCATTTATATTATAAGTTGAAAACAAAAAAAATTATTTTTCATAAATTTCAAAATAATTTTTTTATCTTAAGGGTGAGGGAGTAATGTATACACTTCTACATTATGAAATACTAAAACAAACAATTATAAAACATATTTAACAGAAACACACCTTTACGGTACGTATACCTTATTCTGTTTTATTGTATGTATTATACTAAGATAATATTCTAACAATAAGAACATATGTTCATACGAAGCACTACTATCTATTTCATTCACACACATGTACTTATATTGCTGAATACAAACTATATGAAATTACGTTTATACTTTTACTCCTACGTAAATATATTAACATATGATTATGTTTATGTTTTGTAATAATTTAAGTGTACTCACTCACACACATTATTATTATTATTATTATTAACTATTACTAAATTACAAATATGAATATGATATTCTACTATTACTTTTACACTAATTAAAGAACATATGATTCTATTTACTTTCTAAATACAAAAACAATTGTTAACTAGTTTTAAGACAAAATACCGTTATACACACTATAAAAGAATGAACAAATTTTAATAAAATCAATTAAGTTTTGAGCTTTAAACAAGCTGCCACTTCAATTCATTTTTAAGTTTTTGAGCTTTAAAAAGCTGCCAAACTTTCAATCTCAAAAGCCTGAATGCACTTTTAAGTGACGGCTCAAAAACCATTATTCTTGCCAGTGGCGAATATACGCCGGCAAACTAAAATAGGCAGGACCTAAAAATTTTTTGTATTAACTTACGCGAGTTTATTTTAATATCGTTTGAGCGAAACACTACACTATCGTGAGCAGATTTTTGAATAAGTTACACGGAATATTATTTCGCACATAAATAGCAACACCTCCTGCGTGTCGTTGTCTATCTGTCCGAAAGATTTTAAACCTATTTAACATAAACAATACATCTGGAATTTTGGCATTGAACTATGTCTCTGATACACAAACAATATCTATATCGGAACTCTCAAAAACATACTTAAGCTCATCCATTTTATTCACTTAACTTTGTGCATTAATGTGACAAACCTTAATACCGCTTCTTTGCCTGCATAGGATACGTATTAGATAAAATAAATTGTCTTTGGAACTATTAGCATTACCCGCAAAAAAATGAAATTAGTTTGAATATAAATAGAAACTAATAGTATATAATAAACATTGATGATGTTGAGAACATTGTTGACGACAAGTATCAGGTGGCGCGAAAAAAGTAAACAAAGCAGCTACGGTTAGGTGACTAACGAAAAAGCTGACCATCACCTGTGGAATTGTTGTTGTGTTGCTCGGTAATTTCAGCTGCAATGAGTGCCTGTAATTTTTCAACATTCTCTACGCATTCTGCATTTTCGCCCTCTCTGCGCTTAATAAAAACTAACCCTCGGTAAGAGAAAGCCGCCACAAGTTTTTTTTGCCTTTTAGATCGTAGAGCAGCTTGCAGAATCGTATAATTAGATTTAGTTAAGCTTTCGTTGACGTATATTGGCTGTTGTGATTGAAAGCCGGCATGATGTAAGCGTAGCAGGTCGTTGCTCGCGCGACGATGAGATGCAACCGATTTTAGAAACTGGTTTCGATCATACGGTGTAAGAAGCTTTATTATAATTGATGCGTCGTTAGAAGTGCGTGCGGACTTAGTATTTTTTATGCGAAAAATTGTTTTAATGTTTGTTGACTCGATGTTAGCAAATAAAAAAAGCAAAAATTAGCAAAAATCACATGCATTTACTGTAAAATTTACAAAAATATGCACTAACGATTGAATGCCATTTTAAAGAAAATTTCATGATTCGTAAATATAACTTAACCATTTCCGTTTTAAGATGCCAAGTAAAAACATGCATTTTCATGAGAATCCTAGCCCTACTTATGATTATAACTTCCTCATGAATATTACTAATTCCTCATCTCCAACGCGCTTTGCGCCTAATGTAAATCCTAGCTTAATAGATCTTTTAATTCTATCTGATGTCTTCTTACTTTTACTTTTTGATCAAATGTCATTCATATCCGATCATGACCTGCTATTTTGTGCTATAAATTTTAAGCCACGCAGATTTTCTTCTCATATATCTGTTACGTATCGTGACATTAAGTCCATTGATTACTCTCTGTTGTATGATTAGCATCTGTTGGAATGACCGTTAGTTCAGCCAATCTGTTGATCATAAGTTATATATTCTCGTTTCACACGTCAAATATACTTTTGATAACTTTGTTCCCATTCGTGAGTCTATAGTCAGAAACAAGTTATATCCATGGTACACGTCACATGTCAAAGTCGCCATTAATTAAAGAAGCAAACTTTATGTTAAATGGAAAAAACCCTACTAATGAAAACTGGGAATTATACAAACATGCTCGCAATACTGCTGTCTCTATAATTAGACTGTCTGAAAAAATTCTTCTTTAATGAATTAAATACTGCTCTTCCCTCCAAAAATTCTTTGGAAAAATATTCGTAGCTTATAGTGCGCTTACACCAAACCTTCAAAACATGTTTTGAGCATTTTTCGCGTTTAAGAGCCAAAACACGACTTATTTTGAGTGTTTTACCATACTAAATTTAAAACACCTCACAGCGCGTTTTATTATAAAACACCATTAAAACACTGTAAAGGTCGGAACATATCATGGTAAAAATGAAAGGATCGCAACACCTCAATCTTTCATAGCTTCATTTTTTCACGAAAATGAGCAAAACAAAACCAAAATGAAACAGTAAGAAAACATAAACATAAGAACTAAAAAGTGAAAAAGGTGGTGTAAACAGTCATGTTTTGAGATAAAACACAATAGCCATAAAACGTGCTTTGGTTTCGGTGTAAATGTATTATTAGGTGTTAGTTCTAAAGTTGATCAAAAGTGTAAAATTGATCCTAATAGTCTTAATAACATTTTTCTGTTAAGATCACCAGCAAATATTAATGTTAATCAATGTAATGCTCGTAATACTCGTAATCACCTATTTAATGATCAGTTCTCTTTCTGTAATGTTGATGAAAATGATAAAGTAGTGTCAATTATTAAAATGAAGTCTAACGCCGTTGGTAGTGATGGTATTCCATTACAATTTATTAAAATTATATTGCAGTTTATCATAAAACCTCTCACACACGTTATAAACCACTGTTTTACTGTTACATGTTTTCCCAACACTTTGAAGCTAGCCAAAATTATACCAATTACTAAATTCAGTAATGCTTCCTCTAAGAAAGATTGTAGACCTATTAGTATTCTATGCTCGTTCTCAAAAGTCTGTGAATTCGTGATGTGTAAACAAATTAATGGATATTTAGAGTCTCATAAACTGCTTTCATCGTACCAATCTGGTTTTCGAACCGGACATAGATGCGCAACAGCAATGCTAAAGATTCAAGACGATATGCTGTAGGCTAAATGATGACCTGATTTCTATTGCAAAGTGGGCTTTTGAAAACGATCTCTCCCTGAATGCAATAAATCGTATATTCTCCCTATACACCAGGATAAACTTGATTTCAACGAAATTACGACAATTAGTTTTAATGGAAATCCTCTAAAAATATTTGATAAAGTGAAAAATTTAGGATTTTATATCAATTCAAAACTTACTTGCACTGACCATGTGAATTACATAATAAAAATAATATATTATACTTTTAGGGCCAGTTTTTCAGTGCTGGTTTAAACTTTGTTTAACTTGAGATTAGTTAATCTTAGATTAAAATTGATCTGAGCTTAACTAAGCAAACAGTTTTTCAGTGCTGGTTTAATAACATACAGACATTGGCGTCGGAAGCGGGGGAAAAAGGGGGCAATTGCCCCCACTTTTTTAGCTAGATAAACAATTTAACAAGAAACTTTCAAAATTTATTCAAAATATCAGTTTTTTTACAACGATAATATTTTTGTATTATACATTTTCCTCTTCTTTCTCTCTTCTTCATAAGCATGCTTGCGGATAACCATTTTCTTTCTCTGTGTTGCAAAAAGATAGAACAAAATGTAGAGTTTCTACTGCAAACCCACCACTTCAGTTTAAAAGCACCCTTAAGTATGTAGCTTAATGCTTGTTAATTTTGCAACTCTGGTAAGAAAAAATTTGACATGTTCTTAGGGGCTTTAAATATTGGACGACATGTTATACGATAAGTTAGATGGAAAACTAATAGGGGCTTTCAGACCATCGTACATGTGCGATGACTTGGGCATGCTCGACGATATGTACGATCATTCGAAAGCAAATGAGACCGTCGGACCGACTTGTCGGACGAAAATCAAAAATTTTTGATTTTTCTGCCGGTCGGACCGACATGTACGATGTTATGAACGCATGTCGGTCCGACTCGCTGCATTTTTTTATTTCATTAAAAGCGTCAACGGGTGAACAGCAACGAAGCGGAAAAAATATTAGAGAAAATTAATATGAAAATCGTTTGAAACATTTTATAATTGTTTATAATTAATAAAAATTGAGAAACAATTCTCTAAATATGAAAAATGACTGCTAAATCATAAGGTCATCAAAAAAGTGTTTAGCTATTACGCCGATGCGTTCTATTTGAGAGGCAGCAATGAAATGAAGTCGTCGCACATGTACGATTGTTTGAAAGCTCAACAAAATATTCCCGTTAGTTTGTCGTCGTACATGTCAGCGTACAAGTACGTTCGTCTGAAACCCCCTAATGAGACTATTTTATTGAGCGTTCGGACGATCCAACTTGTAAAGCAACATCATTAATTGCAAGCTCTCAAGCAGGCCACATCCGGCTAATAGCTAAGCAACTTTTAGATGCCCTAACAATTGAGCAGTAATTTTACATAGTTGTACAATATTGTACAATCGGCAGAAAAAAACCAAAAATTTCGACTATTTAGCTTACGCATGGTACTACATGTTGCACAATCTGCCATGTTGGTCCAAAGTTTTGGACTAAGCGAAAGCTCCTACTGTGAATTAGCTGATTGTAAAAATATAATTCGATATTTTCGAATTAAAGCTTTACGCTCGGACAAAGAATATCAAAAAATTATTAATGAAGCGAAAGACGCTGCTGTTGAGCTGAAACTTGAAACTCACCAAAACCGAGAATCAAAAATCCACCTCGACGCTTTGAACAAACATCAAATCCGGTTCCTTCAGTACAGTTGCCATTATATGATCGGCTACGAAAAGATTATTTCGAAATTTTAGATCTTCTCTCAAATGAGATAAAGGCTAGTTTCGATCAAACAGGTTGATATTTGACTTTTATTTTTATTTTTGCATGTTTACACCAGCTTCACTCAACCGACTCACTTTGATTTAACATTCGGTGAGTCGGTTGAGTGAAGCTAGTGTAAACTGGCACATTGTAAATCTTATTGTACATTTAAACAGATCTTGATACTCTGGAATCGTTGAAAAATATTGTAATCGAAGCCTTCAACGGAAAAGTGCCTTCTGAACAAAATCTAAAAACAAAACTAGATCTTTATGCAGATGACTTTGATGTGAGCGACCTCCACGCGCAACTTAAATTGCTAAAGTAATTGCCTGGCCAAACACCTTCAAATTGTAGTGGCATTGTATCCCAATATGCAAAAAATTCGGATACTGTAAAAAAAATATTAAATGAAGTTGTAAAACTTATTGCTTTGCTTTTAACTGAGCCTGCATCAGCAGCTTCATCTGAGCGTTCTTTTAGTGCACTAAGACGACTTAAAACGTATCTTCGAGCAACTATGACACAGAAACGACTCACTCATGCGGCACTTACACACATTCACAAAGATAAAACCGAAGAATTGAATTCGATGGAGGTGGTGAAAGAGTTTGTTTCTCGCAAGGACAGAAAGAAACATTTTGGAATAATTTGTACCTTATTGCATTTAAACCATGTAAAGATATACATAGTCTTGCTTTATAAAAGCAACCATTATTTCTTATATTTTCATATTACCATATGAAAGATCCTTTAAAGAATGATCTGTAATATTGAAATTGGATGAACTTTTAAAAATAATAAAATTTTAATACTTTTTATATATTTTTATATTTTTTTTATTTTAAACTAAAATAAAAAATTTTTTATTCACATTCATGTTTCTTTGAAGAAATTTTGGTGAACTTTTTTTGCACCACCATTTGTACTGCCCCCCCATTTGTACTGCCCCCCCAGATGAAATTCGCTTTCGACGCGCTTGCATACAGATTAGGTATAAATAATATGGCAACACTTGCAAACGTCAAATAGTTGCTGAGAATTTCTAACAGCTGACAATGAAATTTGCCATAAAATAGGAAGCAAAATAGAAAAAAGCTAAAAAAATAAGAAAAAGTATTTTTATGAAAAATGAGCGTACAAAATAATAAAAGAAGTAACAACTTTTATACAGAAGAAGTAGAATACTTGCTGGCGCTGGTTGCAGATTTTAAACATATAATTGAATGCAAGCAGACGGTTTAAACTTAGTTTAAACTTCAAACAGAGTTAAACTAGCACTGAAAAACTGGCCCTTAGATGCCTGCGTTTAACATCTAAGTTTACCCCTATCTTGACAAAACAAAACTTGTTGCTAACTCATTTTGCCTATAATAACATACTCCGAGTTAGTTTACAGTACATTGAACTATCATCCTGAGCACAAAATTTTTGTTGCGTTTAATGACTTGACTAGATATATTTTTTAATTTTAGGATGTACCTTAGCAGGATATTTAAATGCAAGAAACTGCATATTTCTGCACAAGTTGATCATCACTAAGACTCCATCATACCTTTTCGAAAAAATTTTTTTCAGTGCATCGAACAGAACTCTTAATTAAATATTACCAAAATACTCTTGTTTACATTCTGAGCGGCTCTTTTTCATCAACGCCATCAAGCTCTGGAACTCGCTTCCTTCAAACATTAAAAGTATTGTTAGCATGAACAAATTTAAGCTATTAATCATTGCCTATTTCTCTAATCTTTAATTTTTCCCCCCTTTCTCTTCTATATTGCTTTATTTACTTCCTTTCCTAATTTTTTTTTTGCCTAGCTATTATAAGTTAATTTAAATATGTTTTTTCTTTTTCTTCTTTTATTCTATAAAAAAATTTGCATTGTTAAATTTTTAATGTTTTTTGTTGAGTATAATGTTTTTAAATTTTAAATTTGTTGTGCGCTAAGAGACTTTCATATATTGTAAAGTGTAGTACTCTCTTCGTTCGCGTGAAATTTCGGTGGCAGCATCCATTTATATGTTGCCTGAAAATTTTAACAGCTGCTTCATATTGCAAGATAATGTTGACAGCTACAATTTATTGCCTACAAATTTTTGACATTTCCAATTAATTTTGTGAAAAATTTAGAAATAAAATTATTGTGCTTTTTAAGTTAATAATTAAAGAAACTAATTGCAAAAATAAAGCGGAAATACATGAAAGTTATTTGGTTTGTACGTGTTTAAATCAGTGTTGGGCAAAAATCAAAATCCTATTTACATGTGATTGAGTTAGATTTTGCTGCCGACGTCAATGTTTCCACACGTACAGAAAAAAAAACTTCTTTTGGCGTGCGAACAGTAGCCGAGTAATGCATTTGGTTCGTGCTTATGAGACGCTATGAGCGTAAATTTGATATTCATTCAACTGATGTTAGTTGACGTTAAGCATTCAAAAAGGCAAGAACTCGCTACTGCTCGCTTCTCAACTATCAAAAGAATACAGAAGGAGAAATGTTTAATGATAAATGGATGCTAGATTTTTTTTATAGAAAATACAAACGATGTAGCGCAATGCCTAATATGCGAACGCACTGTTTGTGGTTCCGTATTAATGTATGTGCAAAGGCATTACTCGGTTTGTCACGCACAATACAATTTAATTTTAGGAGAAGAAAGAAAACTAAAGCTTTTGGAATTAAAAGCTAAATATTTTTTTAAGGTTTATTGCTGATGATGTTTATACAAATATTAATAATTCTAATATTCATAATAGTTACATTCCTGTCTTGAAATTTAAAAAGGCATCCTATGCTGTGTCATTGGCCATAGCAAAAAAATGCCGACCGTATGAAGATGGTATGTTTTTTAAAGAATTGAGTCAGGTTGTTTTCAGTTTTTTTGGGGAGCAAGGGAAAGAAATGCAAGGAATTGTAGAACAAATACGTTTATCCAATAGAACAATAATTCGCCGAACGGAAGTTATTAGTAAATATTTATATTTTACCACGAAACAAAGGTTATTAAACTGCAAATTTTTTTCTATATGCCTTGACGAGAGCACGGACATAAATAATTTAAGCGTATTAATCATATGTGTTTAGTCAGTAGATGAACATTTAAGAACAACAGAGGAAATGCTTTCCGTTTTTCAATGCATGGGCATGTTACAGGCGAAAACCTCTTTAAAATACTACAACAAATAATAATAATAATAATAATAATAATAATAATAATAATAATAATAATAATAATAATAATAATAATAATAATAATAATAATAATAATAATAATAATAATAATAATAATAATAATAATAATAATAATAATAATAATAATAATAATAATAATAATAATAATAATAATAATAATAATAATAAAAATAATAATAATAATAATAATAATAATAATAATAATAATAATAATAATAATAATAATAATAATAATAATAATAATAATAATAATAATAATAATAAAAATAATAATAATAATAATAATAATAATAATAATAATAATAATAATAATAATAATAATAATAATAATAATAATAATAATAATAATAATAATAATAATAATAATAATAATAATAATAATAATAATAATAATAATAATAATAATAATAATAATAATAATAATAATAATAATAATAATAATAATAATAATAATAATAATAATAATAATAATAATAATAATAATAATAATAATAATAATAATAATAATAATAATAATAATAATAATAATAATAATAATAATAATAATAATAATAATAATAATAATAATAATAATAATAATATAATAATAATAATAATAATAATAATAATAATAATAATAATAATAATAATAATAATAATAATAATAATAATAATAATAATAATAATAATAATAATAATAATAATAATAATAATAATAATAATAATAATAATAATAATAATAATAATAATAATAATAATAATAATAATAATAATAATAATAATAATAATAATAATAATAATAATAATAATAATAATAATAATAATAATAATAATAATAATAATAATAATAATAATAATAATAATAATAATAATAATAATAATAATAATAATAATAATAATAATAATAATAATAATAATAATAATAATAATAATAATAATAATAATAATAATAATAATAATAATAATAATAATAATAATGATACTAATAATAATAATAATAATAATAATAATAATAATAATAATAATAATAATAATAATAATAATAATAATAATAATAATAATAATAATAATAATAATAATAATAATAATAATAATAATAATAATAATAATAATAATAATAATAATAATAATAATAATAATAATAATAATAATAATAATAATAATAATAATAATAATAATAATAATAATAATAATAATAATAATAATAATAATAATAATAATAATAATAATAATAATAATAATAATAATAATAATAATAATAATAATAATAATAATAATAATAATAATAATAATAATAATAATAATAATAATAATAATAATAATAATAATAATAATAATAATAATAATAATAATAATAATAATAATAATAATAATAATAATAATAATAATAATAATAATAATAATAATAATAATAATAATAATAATAATAATAATAATAATAATAATAATAATAATAATAATAATAATAATAATAATAATAATAATAATAATAATAATAATAATAATAATAATAATAATAATAATAATAATAATAATAATAATAATAATAATAATAATAATAATAATAATAATAATAATAATAATAATAATAATAATAATAATAATAATAATAATAATAATAATAATAATAATAATAATAATAATAATAATAATAATAATAATAATAATAATAATAATAATAATAATAATAATAATAATAATAATAATAATAATAATAATAATATAATAATAATAATAATAATAATAATAATAATAATAATAATAATAATAATAATAATAATAATAATAATAATAATAATAATAATAATAATAATAATAATAATAATAATAATAATAATAATAATAATAATAATAATAATAATAATAATAATAATAATAATAATAATAATAATATAATAATAATAATAATAATAATAATAATAATAATAATAATAATAATAATAATAATAATAATAATAATAATAATAATAATAATAATAATAATAATAATAATAATAATAATAATAATAACAATAATAATAATAATAATAATAATAATAATAATAATAATAATAATAATAATAATAATAATAATAATAATAATAATAATAATAATAATAATAATAATAATAATAATAATAATAATAATAATAATTATAATAATAATAATAATAATAATAATAATAATAATAATAATAATAATAATAATAATAATAAAATAATAATAATAATAATAATAATAATAATAATAATAATAATAATAATAATAATAATAATAATAACAATAATAATAATAATAATAATAATAATAATAATAATAATAATAATAATAATAATAATAATAATAATAATAATAATAATAATAATAATAATAATAATAATAATAATAATAATAATAATAATAATAATAATAATAATAATAATAATAATATTAATAATAATAATAATAATAATAATAATAATAATAATAATAATAATAATAATAATAATAATAATAATAATAATAATAATAATAATAATAATAATAATAATAATAATAATAATAATAATAATAATAATAATAATAATAATAATAATAATAATAATAATAATAATAATAATAATAATAATAATAATAATAATAATAATAATAATAATAATAATAATAATAATAATAATAATAATAATAATAATAATAATAATAATAATAATAATAATAATAATAATAATAATAATAATAATAATAATAATAATAATAATAATAATAATAATAATAATAATAATAATTATAATAATAATAATAATAATAAAAATAATAATAATAATAATAATAATAATAATAATAATAATAATAATAATAATAATAATAATAATAATAATAATAATAATAATAATAATAATAATAATAATAATAATAATAATAATAATAATAATAATAATAATAATAATAATAATAATAATAATAATAATAATAATAATAATAATAATAATAATAATAATAATAATAATAATAATAATAATAATAATAATAATAATAATAATAATAATAATAATAATAATAATAATAATAATAATAATAATAATAATAATAATAATAATAATAATAATAATAATAATAATAATAATAATAATAATAATAATAATAATAATAATAATAATAATAATAATAATAATAATAATAATAATAATAATAATAATAATAATAATAATAATAATAATAATAATAATAATAATAATAATAATAATAATAATAATAATAATAATAATAATAATAATAATAATAATAATAATAATAATAATAATAATAATAATAATAATAATAATAATAATAATAATAATAATAATAATAATAATAATAATAATAATAATAATAATAATAATAATAATAATAATAATAATAATAATAATAATAATGATAATAATAGTAATAATAATAATTATAATAATAATAATAATAATAATAATAATAATAATAATAATAATAATAATAATAATAATAATAATAATAATAATAATAATAATAATAATAATAATAATAATAATAATAATAATAATAATAATAATAATAATAATAATAATAATAATAATAATAATAATAATAACAATAATAATGATGATGATGATGATGATGATGATGATGATGATGATGATGTGATGATTATAAAAATAAAAAAAAATTATAATAATAATAGTTATAAATCCTAAAATTTACAATTATAGAAATAATTCATAAAACAAAAAAAAAATCCTAATTATAATGTATAATTGAATGTATAATTTTGCCCGACACTGGTTTAAATGTATAAAAATATATAAACATACATTTCAGCATGAATACGATTATGGCTGATGTTCTTTGTTGTGCAGCTGGACAGGTCGTAAGTTTGTTACTGCAAGCAGCAGATATTTCCAAGCATCAACACAGAGGAAGGTTGCATCCGTATTTGTAGGTACGCAAGTCAAAAGGAAGATTCGCAACAGATGTAAGTCTGTTATTGTTCGATTAAATTCAAGTTGCTTTTGACATAATATTCTTTATGTGCAGTTTAAAGATATGCACAACTGCAGTTAATAGCCGTTTCATAGCATTCTCATAATAACGAAACAAATGCTAGCAACTACATTAATGGAACGAATAGAGTGAGATCGCAAACAAAGCGCTTAGAATGGAATGGAATGTGGCACTTGTGAACATTGAATACTCTCAAAGGAATACTCTTAATTTGAGAGAATTCGTTTGAGAGTACTTCCAAATGACTGACTAAGCTTGGGTAGGAAAAGCTTAAGCGTATTAGAACTTTTAAGAACCAGATATCTGTAATGAGGTCGCTGATTTCGGATCTGAAATTAGAATTTTAAAACTCAAGATGGTGGATAGGGTTGCCACCTTTTTTACGAATTCGGGGCTGGCAAAAAAAATGGCATACTAAAAATGGGTCGCTGAATCCGAATCGATGGTCAGAATTTCAAAATTATGTAATTTTTAAAAACCAGCGACCCCCTAATAATAGCTGCGTTCCATTCGCTTCAAAATAATCCAGATTATTTTTTTTTACATGCAAAGCAAAAACAAAAATAATAATCCTATAACAAATAAGATTATTTTTGCTATCCATATGAAATTGTGATATAGCCTTTAAAAAATTTGAAACACAGGTGCCGCACCTGTATATTTTTATGAGTTGTCATTTAATTTTTTGAATTATTTGTTTGTTTGATACAATGACTATTAGGTAGCCATGACAGATACCTATTTTCTCACGAGCTGCCACCATCGAATGTTAAACAAAAGAAAACAAAACAAACTGCGTGTGTTACACACAGCCAACAATTGCACTTCAATTATTTATATAATTGCATAATATTAAAAATTAAATTAAATAATTTACAATTTTTCTGACGTTTAGAGTAAAACACATTCAGAGCAAAACATCGTTCACTAAGGTATCGCTACCATAACAGTTCACAACAGTTTTGAACGACACACGTTTTCATGACACCTAATAGTTATTGTATCATGATTGCTTGTTTGAATTTAATTTTGACTGCAACGGTAGTGCCCTCTACGAGTCGTTTTTCTTGCCGTTCCTTAGAGAAAATTTGTTATCGCGATTATATTAAGGCGAAAGGAACGCAGCTAATGGTATATGATGTTTAAAACTCTTAAAAAATACATATTATTAGGTGGCAACCCTGATATTTCAAAATTATGTAATTTTCAAAATATCGTCATTTGACCACGGATTTGGATTCAGCGGCCAATTTTGAGTGTACCTTTTTTTGCCAGCTTCGAATTCGTAAAAATAAAAAAAATAAGTTTGCAACCCTATCCACCATCTTAAATTTTAATATAATGACTTTAGATTTGAAATCAGCGACCCCCTTATACTGATAAATGATGTTTAAAACTCTTAAAAATACATATTATTAGGTGGCAACCCTACTATAAAAAAGTCACATAATTTTTAAATTCACGATATAATTTCTATTTGTGTATTTATTTGTAAATTGCATTATTTAAATTCATATTGCCCAAAAACTAAAATACTTGACATGATCAGGAGCAGACAAAACTATAGCAAACGCCAAAATTCATGAAAACCATTTGAGAGTATTCGACATTCTTCGAATGCATTCCATAAAAAAACAGCTACAAACGACTAGAGATCAATATTTATTAAAAATTTCTCAAAAAAAATTGCACATTTATTCGCTTCGCAAAATTAATGTTTCGCGCTCATTCGTTCCGCTTTGTAAATGGTTTGAGAATATGGAATACTCTCATATAATGTTTTGAATGGTAAACGCAACGAATACATTCCTGCAGCTCTTTAGTGCAGTTTGAGGACTTGGTGCATTGCAATCAGCGATTCAAAGAGAACTTCCATATGGACTATGAAAGTTTCCAAGAAATGTTCAGCCTCGTTGAAGCCAAGCTTCAGCTAATACGTCAAACTCACCCAAATAATGCTATGTCGGCCAAGGAAAAACTGGCTATTGTCTTGGAGTAAGTTTCTTTCTCATTTTTGCAAATATGTTCATTAAGGATTAATGTAAGATCGAGAACAATTCTGTTATTAACATTTTTTTGGTACAAAGATATTTTGCTTGCGGAACTTTACAGAGCCATATAGCATCAGTGTTCCGCATTAGCAAACAACTCTTTGGGCAAATATTAAACGAAGCATTGAATGAAGAAATTCCTACACTGTCCAAGGAGCAATTGTTGAAAATGTCAAATTCGTTTGAAAAATTGAATTTTCCTAATTGTGTTGGTGCTATTGATGCTAAGCACTGTCTTGTTAAGTGTCCGCCTAAACCTGGAAGTCTTTCTATAATTATAAGGTAACATTAATAAGATTTACTTGAATGAATATCGAAATTTAACATATATTTTATTTCAAGGGTTTCTTCAGCATTGTTCTGATGGATGTCGCAAACAGCAACTATCAATTCACGTATATTGATGTGGGAGCCTATGGAAGCGAAGAAGATGCAAATGTCTTCCATAAAAGCTCCTTGGGCAAGGCTCTTTCGAATAGAACTTTGTAATTTCCAAACGATAATGCTGTTCTATATGTTTTCGTCGGCGAAGATGCGTTTCATTATTTACTGCAGATCTTAATTCAGTTCAAAGTGGCAGGCATTCAAATTCAGCAAAGAGATAAGAGAAAAGCTTACAATTTATTTTTACTCGGATGCCGGATCCATAGCTTGACAACGTAAAGCTACATATTTAGAATAAAATATAAGGTAACTATAATCTAATTCTTTCAAGTATCTTAATCAGCACTTCTTTTATTTATAGCAATGTAACTCCTATGACAGAAAGTTTTTAAAATTATTTTGAAAGTAGTTACTACATCTAAAGAAAACCTTACCGAACTAAACTAAACTACTATCTTAATTGTAACTAAAATAAGGCAACTAAAGATTTATTGGATTACTGCGATATCAAAGTATTGGACGACATACAATTGTGGCGTTCAGGTATCATATATATAACATTTTCATACAATTTTTATTTAACTTTTCTGGTTTTAGCCGCAGCAGCACTATTTCAACATAAACACCAGCAGAAACACGCATTGTCGGTTCATTGAGTCGGCCATCGTCACTGGATAGTCGCACAACTACCATCCTACAGTCCACAAGATACACACAAAAGGAATCACAACAGTTTTTGCGGTAAAATTGGTTTGTTATATCTGAAATATTATTAAAATTTACGCACAATTTATTCGTTATTCTCAACAGTTTTGCTCATGATCCGGTATTTACTAGATAAACTTTACATTTTTAATAACAAACTAACCTATTATCTGTTAGACTATTTTATTTTTATAATTATTAAACCTTTATTGCTCTTAACTTATACCTCGAAAACTTTACTTAAGTAAGACTTATGAAAAATAACTCTTCATTTTTCACAAGCAATTGTTTTTTAACAAAAAAATTAATTTCTGTAATTTGTCATTTTCAGATTTGAAGAAATAGTTTATAATTAGATTGACTCTATACAGAGTGGCTGTTGTTGTTGTTTTTGCTTTCTTCAAACTTACTTGATCACAATTAAAATCTTTTCAAATGAAATAGTTTATAGTTTTTATATTTTTCAAGTACAATTTTATTTCACTTTGATTTAAAATCCCACAAAATATCTCTTATATCTCTTGATATGACATGATATAATACAAATGCAAATACAAAAATAAATTTTATGAATTTATTTAAATTTATTATTTGATTTAGCTTAATCAAATTCTAATAAACTTTTCTCTGAAAGAATAAATAAAAACCCGCTTAATTCTTTCTATTTTTCGTTTTTTCTTAAATAAGTTTAATAAGATCGGTTTTTAACTTAGTTCTTATATTAAATAAATAAAAATAAAAAATAAACAAAAAGTAACAGTCTAATTGTGGCGATTGGCAGTTGTAAATTTGTTGAATAATCTAAAAATATCGTCTTCTTAGATCGTCATGTTTTGATAATAATCAGGCATGTTCTGCATTCCACTTCCGAGTGAAAGTGAAAATAAATCATAATTGAATTCTATATTCGGTGGTCTAAATATCAATTTTTTCGTTAATACAATTAATTATATTAATAAATTATATCAGATACAAAACAAAAAATATTTAAAATAATTAACTTACATATAAGTATGTCGCTTCATGTTGCTCTGTGCAGCTCTCATCGAGAAGTGTAGAAAATGTTCTAAAACATACATATACGAAGAACATGTAAAATAAACAATTTTTAGTTTTTTATGAAATTACTTAAACTTACTCTCTTTGTGTAGATGTCTCACACAAGAAAGACATGTCTTCAGAAAAATCAAAAGCATCTGGCGGGTTGTTTTCATCCACTTCTAACTCCAAATCGCAGCCGCTGCCGGACTTTTTGGCTTTGTTTGCATGGTAGCGTTTGCTGTCACGCAAGCTCTTCCATGCAGCCTTCCAGTCTTTCACTGTAATATTAGAAACAAACTGTAAGGTTAGCAAGTACAGGAATTAGAAGAATAACCACTTCTATTTATTTCTTGGCTAATATTAATCCAGCCATTATTAAAAGCGTTCCGGTTGCTGTGCTCCTTGCATTGCTTGTACCATATAAAGCGACGTCGCTTTATACAACAAAGCAACCTTTTTTCTCCTCCTCATTTAGTTGGCTCTTCTTCCTTCTGATGACATTGGTAACCACTGCAATTGTTATTTGGGAAAACTTAATATTTAAATAAAACAAAACTTATATCTCTAATTAGAAACTTAATTTTTCCTTTTTTTGCTTTTTTTAAATTGCAGCAACAAAAAATGACATGTGTCACTTTTCACGGCAAAATAAATGGTCAGTTCAATTAAATAGACGTGAAAATGTTGTCGTATACATGTTGCAGAATGAGTACTAGATTTTCCACAGCTAAAGCATAATACAACTTTGACGAAAATGTTGTGAAATTTTCAAACTTCTTTCGCAGCTGTAATTTTTTGTATGGAGACTTGAGTGGAATTCCACGTAAAACTGAACATAGTATATGCTTAAGAACAAAATTTGGCTAAATTTTATCCTACATGTTTTATTGTGAAATCTCCTTATTTTCAGACTCAAGTGGCAAGGCCACAGCGATTAATGCAGCAATAAAACCGCGCCTAGCGACTATAAGTCAACCCACGGCCCAAATCACCACCTGCTGAAATTCATTACGGGCGCCAACGACCTGAAAATTATGCTAAATGACATAAGACCATGAGGGTCCGGCTAGCGAGATCTCGTCAGAATCGAAGGTTTGGTTCGCACACGAATTGTGTCATCTTCCAGACAGAACTGGACAATGGCATAAGTCGTGTTCTGACTAATTGAAATAAAGAATTTAAGAAATTTGTTTTGAAATGATGAATAAGTGAACCTTAGCCTCACATTTAAATAAAATGATTTGTTTCACTCATGCATTCCAACAGAATAATTCCGATCAGACGCGGAAGCACATTAATTGGCTTTTCAGCGGAATTTAAAAATTGAATATATATAAAACGCGTATTTAAATAAACTTGATTCTATATAAATAAGCAACATCGAATTAAATAATAGTAATTATCAATTTAAGGTAACCGAAAAACAATCCTGATTTCAAAAACAATCCAAAACACTAAACTCATTTTAACTGGTTTGCGGCCATTGTCCAACCCAAGGACCTACGTGGAAATGAGATAAATCTCATACCCGCCAAATCAAAATCCCAATTAGTCGGATATGCATTTGGGCCAACGCAGGCATAAACTTGTGTGGAAAAGAGATATGCTCTGGCACACCAATCCAGGTGATAGTGTGAGTTCAGTCTAATTTCAAATCAGGAAACCACGTGAACACGTAAATCCCAATTAAAATTAAAATATTGAATAATTAAAAAGAAATTTTTAAAAACGATTCATATTTGATGGTGCTTACTTTATAAAACATAATATCGAGACAAAAAGGAGAAACAGAACAATCTCAATTACCAATATTACATTGTTATAAAACTGCGTTAGGTATAATAGGATGAAGTTAAATTGATTTAATTATTTAAATGTAATATAATTTTCCGTTTTAAGACGTCTTCCGAATCAGAAAAATTAATCATGTTGAAGTTATCATTGAAATCACTGCACATACATCGTAACGGTTCATGAAGAGCGTAATTAGAACTGCACTGACTCAACTTGAAAAACAGAAAATGTCTAGTTCCTCTCCTTGGGATGTTAAAATTTAGAGCTGAGATGAGATATTCCGAATTAATCTCGCCACGAAGTAATTTATACAGAAACATGACATTAAGCATCATTCTTCTGCTTCTTAGGGAAGGTAGTAAAATAATTTTAAGGCGTATTTCATACTATGGAAGCATAATATTGGGGTTCTAACGACTATGACGTAAAGCAAAAAGTAAAAACTGTTTTTGAACGGATTCTATGGCGTCGATGTAGACATTATATTGTGGGTTCCATACAACTGATGCATATTCAAGAATTGGCCTTACGAGAGAGGTATATAATAATTTAGTAGTAAAGGGATCACTGAATTCTTTAGCCCATCTTTTAATGAAACCAAGGACTCCTCTTGCCTTATTTATCACCATATTAACGTGGAGATTGAAGCGAAATTTTGAATCCATAATAACACCAAGATCGAGAAAACTTGAAACTATTTCTAAGTTAGTGTTATTTATAGTGTAATTTATGTTATTAGCAGATCTTCGCGAGAATGTCATTTGCTTACATTTTTTTAAGTTGACATTTAATATATTTAAGCTATACCAGTCCACAAGTCTATTTAGATCAGATTGTAAAAGATGTCTTTCTTCGGGTGATTTGTGACAAAGAAAAAGTTTCACGTCGTCAGCGTACATTAAGACGTTACAGTGTTTTATTACCGAAGGAAGATCATTAATGAATAGTAAAAACAAAACCGGTCCAAGATGACTGCCCTGAGGAACGCCAGAAGTGACCGAAATACTTTTTGAAAGAGAATTCTTATATAAAACCTTTTGAGTACGTCTAGATAAATAAGAATTTATCCAATTTAATAATGTGACAGGAAACCCAATAAGGTGGAGTTTTTTCAAAAGAAGATTATGATTAACACTGTCGAAAGCTTTGCTAAAGTCCGTATAAATAACATCAGTCTGCAGTCCCAAAGTAAAACCATTTATAACACGCGTAGTAAACTCTAAGAGGTTTGTTGTAGTGGACTTACCCTTCAGAAAATCATGTTGAAAGACAGAAATGGTGGAAGACACGGAGTGGGTTAATTGATCAGTTATGATTTTCTCAAATAACTTAGGGATTGCACTTAATTTTGCAATTCCTCGATAGTTAGAAACATCTATCTTGGAGCCAGATTTATGAAGGGGTATAATATAAGAATCCTTCCATATAATAGGAAAATAACCACTATGCAAGGAAATATTAAAAATGTTTGCTAGAGGAGTACACAGGTTTGTAGCACATTGCTTTAAAATACAGCTTGGAATTTTATCAGGGCCGGTCGTAAAAGAAGATTTTACTTGTCGAAGATAACACATAACAATATTTGAGTCTATTACAGGAGTTTCAAAAGAGTTAACTGGTGGGAGAAAAGGATACACCGTGCTGGTATTAAATGGTATATCGGAGTAAGTTGATTTAAAGAAGTTTGCAAACATGTTAGAAACCACATTGTCACAAGATGATTCTTCCTGATTGAATTTCATAAGGGGTTGAAAACTGGAGGCTTTACGTTTTGAGTTAACAAAACTATAGAAAAGTTTTGGATCATCTTTAAATTGAGATTTTATGTTAATTATATAAGCAGAATAGCAGAATTGTTTATTTAATAGTTGATATCTATAACGACAAGAAGAATAGGTAGCAAAGTCTAAACTAGAACCAGATATTTTATATTTTTTAAATAAACGATTTTTTAAATTTTTAAGTGCCTTTAGATCATTTGTTAGCCAGGGTGGATTTAAAGGATTGGAGAAGCACTTTTTTTTTGGAAGGACAATAAGAAACACCTTTGCAGAGTATCATTGAAAAACTCTACAGAAGATTCGACATCATAATATGAATATGATGTTCCGCTAGTTGAAATTGGAGACCAATCAGTCTGCGAAAGTAAGGAATTAAGTTTTACATAGTCCGTTTTCTTAAAATTATAAACTTTTTATTTCGCGCATCAGCAGTTACTTTATCTCTTTTTCGTGGGGGAGTAAAACTGTTATTTAAAGAGTTGGATGATGTACATCTTCTGGAAGAGATACGGGATTCGAACAATGGAAATTAACAGTAGTGCATCTATTTACAAATACAAGGTCTAGGGTTCTGTGGTTTATATTTAAAATATCATTGACTTGTTGAAGACACAGATCAGACAGCTTATCTAAGAAATCATTTATCCAATCACTATTGGAAACAGGAATAAGATAGAAGAATCGTCAGACGATCTCCAAGTCACAAAAGGTAGGTTAAAATCACCCAGCACAATAAGAACGTCTTTATATTTTAACCAATTGTGAACTTTTTCGATGGCGTGTAAGTGTTTTAAATACATTGTTAAGTCACATTTAGGAGAAATGTAAGAGCAGGTAACATAAATAATACTATTATTTAATTTAACTGCAACACAAATGAACTCAATGCCACTGGTGTCAAGAATTGTCAATTCTTCAGATACAAGCGAGTTTTGAACAGCTATCAAAACACCACCACCGATCTTATCATGACGATCTTTATGAAAAATTTGATATTTAATGCACATTATTTCAGAATTTAAGATATTAGAGCGAAGCCAAGTCTCTGTAAAAATTATAATGTTGTATTCAAAATCAAAACTGTTTATGAAAATATCGGAAAGTTTGGAGTTAAGACCCCTGACATTTTGATACAAAAGCTCTAATTTAGACTTGCGGTTTATTAATCGTTTTTTGGATGAGATTCAGGGCTATTTCGGGGACGCGGCAAATGTCCAACATTTACCGGTCTTGGATTGCTTTTAAATTCAAATTCGCGTACAATTGTGTTTGGTGGCCAAAAGTTTACATCAACTATAGAATTAAATAAATTTTCAGGAACTCTTAATCTAAAAGAAGTAATTGATCTTACATTTGAATATTTGAATTTATGAACCGAAAGATGCAAGGAACAATTCAACTTTGATTTAATGAAAAAATCTATATCAACCTCTGTTGTATCCGCAGCTAAGCGAGAAACAAAGATTGATTTAGTTGGTGGAATTGCAATGATTGGCTTAGGTGGAACAGAAACCTGAGAAGTAAGAGGAACAACCTGGGAATCGACCAAAGTTGGTGAAAGAGAAACAGTTTGGGCATAAGACATGACTGGCAATGAAGGTGGAGGTGCTAGCACTGAAATATTTGTTGAACTTATATTTAACTGAAATATTTAAATTACTCATTTGAAAATATTAAGCTAAATTGAGAATAATTATTCTTAAACATAAGCAAATTGTATAATCAAATTAAAACATTGAAATAAAATATAACGATAACATTTGAAAATAAAAGCGTCATATAAATTTTGCGACGACACCGGGCAGCCGGTTTACATGATTTACTTACCTAATGTTCGGTTTATTATTTACTACGAATGGAAGTTAGACAAATAATATATTTTAACTGCAATATAAATTCTAGTTAAGTTTACGTTTTTAACAAAGCGCCCTGTGCCAACATTAATGGTTATCTTTTATTTATATATGAAGGGCTTATTGCAAAAACATGATAAGCCACAAAATAAAAATGTTTGAAATAATCGCATTTGAATCTTTAAAAAAATGTATAAAATAGACGTTCGATGTAATCGTACTTTTAATACTTGTAATTATTCCTAATGGAAACCTTCTAAAACATGTCCAAAAATTAACGAAGAGAGGATAGTGGAAACCAATCATTTAAAAAAATGCGGCTTATCATGTTTTTGCATAAAATTTATTTTCAAAAATTAATAAAAAAAATTTGTAACAAAAACGAAACAATATATACTGACTATGTATAATCCTTCAACAATTTCTGGAATTTCCTTTTCGTTTTCTATGTTTGTTGACTGACTTTAATGTTTTATATAAAGAATGGTATACTGGCGGAAAATAGGGTAACAAAGATTTCACGTTTCGGATTTTTTTTTTCACTTCTATTTTAACGCATTCACGCGGTCTTACTTTTTTAAGTATATTTACTACTATATATATACTCTTACTTTATTGGTATAAAGTAATAGATAGGACACAAATGTCGGACACAAAATAACCTGATGCAACAAGATTTAAACATCGAAATGATTATCTGATTTCGCAAAAGTTTAAATTTTAGATGCCACCACAGCAAACTACTGCACTACAAAGCCGTGATAAGGTAATACAAATTTTAAAGTAAAAATTATTAAAAACATGATACAAGCCTCCAAACCATTTTCCTAAATGGAAAAACATGATAAGTCACTAGAAATTTCAAAGTAAACATTATTTGCGTAAAAACATGATAAGCCACATGAATTAAAAGAAATATTGCTCAATGTTTTTTTATATATTTAATTTAGTGGCTAATAAAAAAATCTTCGTCTATCATAACGTCATTGCTTTAGTCAACAAAATTTTAAATTTTGATATAACTCGCCGTTAAATTTACAGTAACTATTTGAAGGGTGACTTTTGTATGCGGCTTATCGAGTTTTTGAGTAAAAAATTTAATAAAATATTTAATTGCAAAAAGATACTTACCCATATAAGTTCGCAATTTATTGAAAATAAATTCGATGGGAGCCCAGGGTGACCCCAGCAACACGATATGAATGTTTCCAAAAACTACTGAGCGGTATCAAAATATCGACGAGAGTATGAGTAGCAGAGCATGGCAACACTACTGAGCGGTGAGAAAACATGAGTACGACTAGCTAACAGCGATGCTGTTACGACAAGCTGGCAGAGGTATGCAATGAATTGAAGAATGACAAGAAAGTGAGTTGCTGGCGAACCATGGAAGCGAAGAGGTGCACTTACTGAGGAGTTGCTGGCAAACCATGGAAGCGAAGAGTTTCACCTAGTGAGGAGTTGCTGGCGAACCACGGAAGCGAAGAGTTGCACCTATTGAGGAGTTGCTGGCGAACTATTGAAGCTGAGAGTCGAGTTAACCAGACAGTTGCTGACGGGCCACCAAAGCGAGCAGAAGTGCCATAGGACTTGCTGAAAGAATTTTACATAGAAGTTGCTGAAGTAAGTAACATAGAGGTGGTTGAAAAAATTTGCATAGAATTTGCGGTAGGATTTCAAATGGAAGTTTCTGAAAGAATTTGCGGTAAGTAAATTGTGATAAGGAGATACTTAATTTACTGAAAGTGACGAGAATAACAGATGACGCAAGGGAAATGGGCTTAGCCTTGGAGGTGCATCTTCAGATCGCAAGGGATTAACTTATCTTTGGAGGCACATCGTCAGATCGCAAGGGACCAACTTAGCTTTCAGTCGCATTGTGATGAATGTCATTTTGTATATTTTATTTAAAAAGACCTGCCTCTACTATTTGCCGGCGCTTAAAAACGCCACTGGCTCTAATGACTTCTTTTGATTTTTAAATTTGCAGCCGGCATTAAAATGTACTTGGGCTTATTAAAAATTTCTTGTCAGCTAATTTAAGCTTGTAAGAATAATTATCTCTATTTTCAAAATCTCGAAGCTTATAAAGTCAAGTAACGGTATTCTTAAATTTCCAAATCTTATACAAAAATGTGCATAATCTTAATAATAATAATATAATAACTGAAAAGTGCATGAGTGAAAAGTAGGCATTAACTTAATGTGTAAGTGCGTAATGCAAATAAATATATAACCAATATAATAAACATCGAAAGTGCGCGAGTAAAAGAAAGTAAAATATTAACTTAGTGTGAAAGTGCGTAATATAAAATAAATATATAACCACAGGTCACTGTGCGTGGTGAAAAACAATGTACATGGTTGCGTTCAATTGTTGACTGCAGTGCGTATTTGTTAGTTGCCCAATTCGGTGTGCACTACACCCCCATCCTTAAGATAAAAATTATTTGAAAGAAAAAAACAATTTTTGCTATTAAATTATACAATTTAAATATTCTTATTGTATTTTAATAAATTGTTGAATACGAAGATAATTTTTGTTTTTGTGCATTTCAAATGTTCTTATAAGTTATATTTTAATAAAAAATTTAATAATATTTTTTCTTCTTTTTTTATTATCGTAAAAACAACATTTGTTTGGTTAATAGAAAATAATTTGGTATTTAAAAATTTATACAATTCAATAAAAAGTTTAATGAATTAAATCCATTTTTTAACATATTATTATGATATTCTTTAATTTTTCCATTTATGTTAACTTTATAATTTACTCCATATGTATCAATTATTAGATATGTACCATGATCCGGTGAATGGTTTTTTTTCTATTAAATCATCTTATTATAACTTTGTCACCAATTTTTATATTTAATGGTGCTGGAATGTCATTATTTTTTATTCTTCTGAATTTTGCGATATATATTAATTCTTTAGTTTTTTGTAGTGAGTACGCTAAAAAATAATTCAATAAAAATTTGTTCAATATCCTGTGGTTTCTTTCTATAGAACCTAGGGTCTCATGATGATAAGGCGTGCTGAATATTTGCTTAATGTTAAGTTGTTTGCAAATCTCCGACATCAACTCATTGGTAAATTCAGTATCCCTATCCGATTTAAGAACCTTAAAATGACTATAGGTCAAAATAACATTTTCTATCAATGATTTGGCTACAGTCTTTGCGTCTTTGTTCTCCATTGGACAAACCATGACATATTCGTTAACTCACATTGCATGGTTTATATATAGCGGTAGTTATTGGATAAGCGCAAAGGTCTTACAGTATCTATCGATATTATTTCGAAACTAGTTCCCGGTGTGTCTGTCAAAGTTAGTTCTTCTTTCGTAAGTCTGGTTTGTTTGTTTATTTTACATTGTTTGCAATAGATATTTTTCTTTATCATTTTGTTCATGTTTTTCCAAATGGATTATTCTTTTATTTTTAGTATTGTTTCTCTAACCCATGTGTCCTCCATGAGTTGAATTATGGTATTCTTCAATTAATTTATTTTGTATATCTTTATCAATTACCCTCGTAGGTTCATTGTTAATTAATATTTTTACATTTTCATTATTTTTTCTTTTTAAATTATTAAATATATCTTTAAGTTTATCTGTTTTTATGATTTCGAATATTGTATCGTTATTACTTAAGGCGAGCTCGTTTATACACCCAAAAAAATCCTGTAGTAAAAATAAATAAAAATGTATTTAAAACAAATGTAACAATTATTTACTTTTACTACATATTTTTTAACTACAGAAAATAAATACATTTATATTAAAATTAAATGTTTTTTCATTTATTAATTAAAAAACTGCAAAACGTTTTCTGCCGCAGTTTTGAATGTAAATTAGTAACTCACCGTCCAAATAAAAATGTAATTATTTTTACTAATTTCAATTATTTACTTTTACTACATATTTTTTAACTACAGAAAATAAATACATTTATATTAAAATTAAATGTTTTTCATTTATTAATTAAAAAACTGCAAAACGTTTTCTGCCGCAGTTTTGAATGTAAATTAGTAACTCACCGTCCAAATAAAAATGTAATTATGTTTACTAATTTCAATTATTTACTTTTACTACATATTTTTTAACTACAGAAAATGAATACATTTATATTAAAATGAAATGTTTTTTCATTTATTTATTAAAAAACTGCAAAACGTTTTATGCCACAGTTTTACTAAAAAATTTTACAACACTTGTATTTAATCGAAATGCTGAAAATGAAATTTTTAATGCAGTAATTTAAACTTATTTTTTCCACACATGCAGAAATTTTTACTACATATATTCATTTTTACTACATGTACACCCAAAAAATCATGTAAACTTAAATAAACCATTGTTATTCTTCCATTTTTCTATTTTTATTTTTATAATGATGTATTTATTTTAATCTTCATGTATTGATTAAACAATTGACTTAAACAATAAATATAATAAACAACATATTTAAGTATAAGAAATGGAACAAAAATAATTACTAAAAATATTAGTTGTTATGAAGCTTATAATAGAGCTAATGGAATTGTTTATTTTGTCATCGGGCAACATTAAATTTATAAGAACTCTTTGTATTAACAAAAAAAGTTTTTTGATTCTATTGGACTTTTTGTATTAAAAACTAAATACATTTTCAACAATGTAATAAACGCTTGTGCAAATGAGTTAAAAAATAATTTAATAAAGTCCCAAACTACAAATATCGAGTCCGCGTCTTGAAGAAGAACTTTGCTGGCGACGACAATATATAGATTTTTTTTTTGCACTATCTAATTCTGTTGGATCTTGGAAAAATTTTACAACTGCGTTTTGTGAGTCCGAAATTGTTGATGAAAATTTTACAACTGCGTTTTGTGAGTCCGAATTGTTTCGCGAACAGATTCACCTTTACTGTTCTTGGTCATAACAATATTTGGCTGCGCGCATACATGCAAAAGATGCTATCTGGAAACAAGTTTATATTTATTAACAATTTATTTTTATTGCTATTCGATAACACTTTTACAAATAAATGTTATTTTTATGAGTGTAGTAAAATACTAACTTTTTGAAAAACAATCCTGTTCAATGTTGAATCTTAGCCAAAACTTTTTGCTTGCTACGTCTTTGATGTGTAATTTGAAAAACTTTTGCATTTCTGAAGACAGTTTCTCCAAGGTCAGCTGCGTGATCGATGGAATATCTCTGCATCGCGCAATTGCTTCTCTATTATTTATGTTGATTTGGGTACCCTTATAATATTTCTCTGTTAAAAACTTTAATTTTAATGTATTATTGACTTCTGATTTTGAAGTACACTCCCAAGCAAAAAGTTGATCAGTCTAAATTTGTGTTTTGTGTATGTTTTTTTGTAAGCATACTTCTTGTTATAGCCAATTATTTGCTATCATCCGACAATGTCGGAATCATGGCCTGCAGTGAATCACTGGTAAGCACCATGCGAGATAATGCGGCAGCATTAGTATTCATTTTGCCCTTCTTGTATATTATTTCGAATTTATAATCGCATAAATCTAGTCGAATGCGTGTCATCTTCGATGACGGGTTTCTATAGGAAAAGAGAGACACAAAAGGTCTGTGGTCTGTTACTACTAAAAATTTGCAACCGTAGAGGTATGGCCTCGAAAAATTGATGACCAATAGCTCTTTTTCAATGATGGGCTTATTTAAATCATGTTTGTTAAGAGACTTGCTCGCGTATGATATAGGTAGGCTTAAACCAACATCACCTTGTGACAAAACGGCGCCTAGCGCGTAATTTGAGGCGTCTGTCGTAAGCACAAATTGTTTGTCGAAGTCCGGGTATTGTAGTATAGGCGGGTTAAGTAGTTTTGTTTTAAATGTGTCGAAAGCATTTTGACAATCTTTAGTCCAATTTAATTAAGTGTTATTTTTCATAAATGAGCTGAACACTTTAACTGTCTGCAAACTTGGGAATAAACCTCCTATAATAATTGCAGAAGGCAAGAAATCTTCTGACTTTATCTGTGTCTTTTTGCACAGGATAATTTTCAATTATTTTATTTTTTGCTGGGTCAGTTTTAATACCATTAGCTGTTATGAAGTGTCCAAGGTAGACAACCTCTGGTTTCAAAAACGAGAATTTATGTGCATTTAGTTTTAAATTAAATTTTCTCATCGTTTCAAAAACTTTGAGTAAATTCTCATTGTGGTGCCCTAAACTGCGTCCAAACACAATGATGTCGTCCACGTATAAAAAGGCTTCAGCATCTAAACCGCTTGATGCTATTGTTAACATTCGCTGAAAACTGTTGGACGCTATTTTCAGTCCAAAAGGTAGGCGTTTGAATTGGTAGTGTCCGTTATTTGTTAAAAAGGCAGTTAGTGGTCGTGAGTCTTCGTGTAATCGTATTTGGTGGAATAAGCTAGTCATGTCCAACGTTGAGAAGTACTTAGCTCTACTTTTCTGTCTAGTACGTCTTCTATTTTAGTAAGTCGAAACTTGTCGTTTACAATTTTTTCGTTTAACTTCCTGAAATCGACTACTAGTCTCCATTGTTTTTCATCATTTGTTGATTTTTTGGGAACAAAAAGTGGCGAATTGTGAGGGCTCACTGAGTGTTCAATAATGTTGTCTTTTAAAAGTTTGTCTACTTGTTCGTTGATCTCTGTCATTTGTGTATGTGGAAGTCGATAGTTTTTTATGTATGCTGCTGTTGAGTCAGTATTTTGAATTTCTTGTGCGTAAAAATTGTTCACTGTTAATGGTTCTCCAGGAAGGTGGAATATACCTTGAAATTGTTTTAAAAGGTCAATTATTGATGTTTCTGCCTCCGGTTCGTTGCACCCAATGTCTAATGTTTTTAAAAGTTCTTGTAGTCTATGTTTATTAAATTGTTTAGCCTCTTTGCTAAAAAATATATTGTTTTTTAATGGTTTTGTTTCTTTTTTTAGATCTTCTAAATTGAGCTCTTTATCTGTCGTGTTTAAAACTTTTATATGTGCTACACCATTTGCAGGTATTATACTATTTGCAATGAAAACACCATTATTTATTTCCTTATGAAGGCCTACACTGTTCTCATCAACTCTAATGCTTATGGGAACCACTGCTTTTAATCGAGCAGGTACTGTAAAATTTTTATCATTTAAAATTATTGGTAACGTAAGTTGTTTTATTTATTATAAATGTTACTGTGCATGTTTCGAAGTCTATTTTAGACATATACTTTCTTAATATATCGCGCCCTCTTATGCCGTCTGTTGAAATTGGGAATTTATCTTCCACTACGTGAAAATTATGAGTAATTTCCTGTTTCAATTGAAAATTTTAAATTTGATGTGCCTATGTACTGGATACTATTAGTTATACCTTTTATTGTCGAAATAATTCTTGTATCTATACAATTTATTAATTTCTTTTTCTTGCAGTTCGAAATTTCTGATCCCGTCTCTATTAGAAATGTTAAGTTTTTTCTTTTGTATTTTTGCACTGCAATATTATAAAATTTGATAGATTTTTCTTAATACGTAAGACTAATTTTGGCCATAGCGCACTGTTACTGTTTACGAAATTTGAACTTTGATTGAAATTTTTATTAAAACTATTATTTCTGTTGTTATTGTTTTGAAAATTATCATTATTATTTCTGTTATTTCTGCTGGAAAAATTTAGGTTTGTATTATTGTTAATTAGTTTTTATGATCTATTGAATAATTACATGAATTAAGATTGTGAGCTTTAGATCAAGTAAGTTTTCAAGAAGGCAACAACAACAACAACAACTCTATATAGAGTCAATCACTTAGCTGACTAGACAGTCTGTTTCGGAAATCGCTACATTTTCCTCTTCAGTAGTCTTTGAGTGATTAAGCTGTGATCAACTCACTGTTTAAACTAGCATATGAATGAGCAGATTTTGGAATTCAGTCTTTTGAATTGTATGGCTGCTAATCATATGACATTTCAAAGCAGTAGGCTATTTATAGATCACCGCCATCAACTCTATCAAGGGTTGCCATCTGTTCTAGTTGCTTCTTCATTTATTTCAATATTCATTGGTGTTAGATAGTTTGTCGAAATGCACCATACAAATGAAACGAGTTTTTGCTTCGCCAGAAGCTAATGTTCTAACTGAAAGGTGGCTATTTTCACAACCAAATGTTCAATTACACATGACTTTGACCGAAAAATCTATCAATTATTAGATTATTTAATTAATTTGACATTAATTAAACTTATTTGGCCGTGCTCCGCCATAGTTAAGTTAATTAGTTTTTATGATCTATTGAATAATTACATGAATTAAGATTGTGAGCTTTAGATCAAGTAAGTTTTCAAGAAGGCAACAACAACAACAACAACTCTGTATAGAGTCAATCACTTAGCTGACTAGACAGTCTATTTCACACATTCATATGCTAGTTTAAACACCCAGTAGTTCGCAGCATCATAGACAAACTTTTCGCGATGATTTCTTAAAGGAAGTTTCTGCATGAGCTGCTGGACTTAAAAAAAAATTCACACAAAATATAATAATGCAAAGCAGCGGTTGTCAGCGCCTAACTTTTTACACTCTATTACAACAACTTGATATTCATGATTTTTATAATTCGCCGAATCGTTCAGTGGCTAAACTGCAACAATACAGCGCGTGTATGTTGTTGTTTTTTGTTGTTGTTGTTAAATATAGCGCATAGACAACGATTTGTTGGTTTTTGTTGTAATGGTTGTTGCATTCTTCGTTTGCTTGTGCGTCTATTTTGCGATGCACAGTGGCTTGAAAGATAGTTTGAGCCCTCAAAACTATAAAATGCGCAGTTCCAAATTTTTTAAACTTTTTTATTCTTAATGAAAATTGTGCAAGCTTTTTAAATTGTTTTTTGTTTTTTATTAATCTATAGTACTTTTTGATATAAAAGGGTTGAAATTTCGAAGTTATTTGTGCTCTGCGCGAGTTTTTCATATACAGTGTTTTTTAGCAACGTTGGAATCATCCTCTGGTTAAAACGATATAGATTTTTGGTTGCGGTTCCTTTCTAAATACGAATGGGATATCTATAGGATCTAATAACCTAGAATTATTCTCTTTACATCCATTAATTAATTTTTCCCAACATCTGACGCCTGATGAACAAACTTTTCATTTGCAATAAAATTATGAGATTTGCTGGTTTAATAATATCGCATAGCTTATTTATCCGCTTATCGAAATACTTTCAGTAGTTTTTTAATGCACTAGTTTTACTCTATTTTGATATTTCTTAACGTATTTACTCCTGAGGGGTATTTTCCATTTACGTAAAACTCTTCAAGTTTTTATTACAAAGTCTAATTTTTTGACAAAAATGCAAAGTTATTTAAAACTTTTGTAAAACCAGCTGTTTAAATGAAAAGTTTTTCTCTCAAAGAATGTTGTTTTGTTTTGATTTATCGGCTCTCTTTAAAATCATTCCGCTTAAAATCAGCGCATTTTTCGGGTTATTGTTTTGCTAATTTTAGAGTTCACTCAAATAAGTAAACAAAATGCTGTTTATGTTGTTTTTAGTGTTTTTTTTTTATTCGTTGCATTTTTTTGACCTGCCTACTCGCTTTAGTAAAATTCTTAACGCTATAAGCTCACGACACTTAATTGATGCATTACATTGATTGGAAAGTTTGCTCTTCATACTCTCAATTTATTTTTACCTGACATAGAAGACTTATCAAGAAAGTATATATTTCTGAAAATTCATAACACAATGTTTAAAAATAACAAATTATCTATTTTGCCACAATTTTTATTTCTATCACACGGATTTTAAAAATTAACAATCAAAAAATATCTCAAACTGTTTCAAAACAACAACATTTATTTAGGCGAGAAAGCGAAAACCTTTTTTTGTTGAGCTTGAAGCAGCCCTCACAAGCAACTTTCTGCTTTTTCCAAAAAATTATTTATCATTTTGTAGCCACTTCGATTGTCAACACAAAAAAAAAAACAGAGTGGTGTATCTCAACCAAGGCTGTCAATCCCGCGATCCCGACATTTTTTCAGTATTTCAAAGCAAATAAATCCCGGGATCACGAAATTTTTTATACATTTATTTCATTATAAGAAACACCCTACCGACTACACAAAACTTTTTAAAGTAATTATTTTTCTGCTTTTTAAAATATATCGTCATATGAAATCAAAAAACACGTAAGTTACCAAAAAATCAAAATAGGCTTTTTGATTGATTATGATGCACAACTAAAAACTATATTTTTATTAACAAAGTTCTAAAAGCCCTTAGTGCAATTTTTTTAAAAAATGTAGTAAGTTTTTTGCTTCTCCTGTAAAATGTTTAAAATGTAACTTACGGCTATTCGATTTCATATGACGATATATTTTTATTATAATTATGATCTATAGTATGTGTAAAAGAATATATTTTTTTTTTGTTTTTTTTTTGTTTTGTTTAGTTATTATTTTAGAGATATGATCTCAAAAGTGCTGATATAATAAAAAATATATTATATAATTTAGATCAAAAAGATGTAAAAAGAATGAATTCTTTAAATAAAAAAACTTATATTAATGGTTTTTATTGTAAAAAATCTTTGGAAACCTAGGAATAACTCTCAACCCGTTAAAAAGTTACAAAATGTCGAACATCCAAGGAGCATTTCGTACCACTGTGCGGCGAGCAATAACAAATACACAATACAAATCAACCCAATCTAGTTTACAAACGAGATAGAAATCAAGTTAAACTGACAAAACAAAGCAATAACAAGAAGAACAGAAAGACGCTGTGTTACAAAAAAAAAACAACGCAACAAAACGGTAAATGATATACAGCAAGCAAAAATAATGAAAAAAACAGTTTGAAGCGTCAGTTGTTTTCAATACGTTCGCGCAATAAGAACTTATCGTGTTTTATTGTTTCGCAATAACTTTAAATAAAAGGTGATAAAATTATAAAATAATGAAAACAATAAAAAGAATTATTAAAAAAGACATAACAAACAAAAAAACATATTATTTAAGTAGGCTTAAAGAAGCTAGTGAAATTGTTAGTGAAAGTGAAGAGCAAAATACAGATCGAGGCCAAAGAGAAGAAGAAATAGATTTAGGGACAGTTTTTTTGCAAAATAAATTGTTTAAAGCCGCGAGCTTCTCAAAAACTAGTTTAAATGACAAATTAAAAAAGATTTTTATAAAACATAATGTAACACGACAACTGGGTGATGATCTTTTAAAAGTGCTTGTTAATGAAGGAGTTAACGTTTCAAGTTCAAGCAAAATGCTGCTTCAAAAAAAACTTGGCCTAATTATAACTCGTACCGTAGGGGAAGGAAAATATTTTCATTTCGGTATCACAAGTCAACTACTGAAGTTGAAAGATTTGCTCCTTAGTATTGCATTTGTCACGGGCATTTGTCACGGGCATAAAGCATTTGTCACGGGTACCGTCGGCCACAACTCCTTTCATGGTTGCAGTAAATGCTTCCAAGTAGGCAAAAAAATAGATAGGGTAACTATATTCAATGTCGTAAAGAGAGCACCAAGAACTGATGAAAATTTTAAAAATAGGTTGTGCCTTAATCACCATAACGTAAGGTTCCGAGAATGTTGTTCAGGTTTGGAAACTTTAAACATAAATATGGTATCGCAGTTCCCAATCGATCCGATGCATTTGGTTGATTTAGGTGTTTCCAGAAAAATTCTTAAAATTATAGTAAACAAACTGAGCAGCAATGAAAAATTGGCTATGTCGAATCATCTTACGATTACTGCTCGCCACATTCCCAAAGAGTTTGGTCGGTTACCTCGGCCTTTGGAAGATCTCTGTAGGTGGAAAGCGATAGAGTATAGGCAGTTCTTACTCTATACCGGCGTCGTTGTCTTAAAAAAATATTTAAGTGATGAAATGTATTACCATTTTTTGCTTTTGCATTGTTCGTACAGGCTCTTAAATAGTCCTTACAATTTTGAAAAAAATTTTTCAACAATTCAAAATATGTTGAACGATTTCGTTGAATTTTTCCCAAATATTTATGGAGAAAAAAGTGTAACATATAATGTGCACAATCTTCTTCATTTGTGCGAATGTGCTCAAGATCTAGGGATTGCTTCTAATTTTTCTGCATATCCTTTCGAGAACTACATGCAAAAATTAAAAAAAACGATTAAAAAACCAAACAAAATCTTAAAACAAATCAGGAATAAATTCATCTACAAGGAAATAATTGTTGAAAGAGAAAAATTAAGATGCAATAAGCGCAAAGGAATACTTTTCCAGTTAAAGGGTGCCGAGTACTATTTAAGGCCCCTATTATGTATTACAACTCAACTTAAGTTGACTAGATTCAACTAATTTTTTTTCGTATAACTTATTACATACATTTCAGTTGAACTACGTCGTTTGAAAATTCTTAATAGATGGTAGCAAACTACATGGTTCAATTAAAATATATGCAATACGTTATATGGAAAAAATGTAGTTGAAGCGAGTCAACATCGCATACCATCGCATACATAATACGTACATAATAGGGGCATAAGTCATCAGCCTCCAAATAATTATTGTGCTCTTAAGAATGCATTTCATAATATGGAAGGCTTAACATTTGTAAAAATAAAAAGCTTTGAACATGGGAAATTACATGGAGTACCAATAACAGAGTTTACAAATTTATATGATACACCTGTTTCTTCGGTAGTATTAGGCATAGGAATTATTGGAAAAATAGATGAGACACAGAAAATTGAAGTTAATATCCACAATGTACAATCTAAAATGGTTTGTTTGCCTTTCAATGTCAAACAAATTTTAATACCATTATTACACAACTGTTTATAGTGCGTTAAATTTTAAATTAAAAACATGGACTAAGAAGCTTAATTAAAATATTTTAATAGCAAATATATTTCTAAAAATAACGAATGGCATGAATTTATAAATGAACTTTTTCAAAACTTAGTTCCTGATTACATATCACTGAACTTTTTACTGCACTAAGGCACTCCAGAAAAAATTGTATGTTATGGATGAAACAGGTTAGATGAAGTATTTAACTACAAATGTACACTTCTAAATTAAATTATTTAAAATTTTCAGATGTTTGCAGATCGTTAAATAAAATTACGAAAAATATGGACGCATTAGAAAACAAAATAGAAACCATTTTAAAGAGACAGGACGAACTTGCAGAAATTCTTGGGGAGCATAACATTCTTATGCGAAGAAGCTTAGGGCTATTCTCCAATAAGAAATGATTTCCATTGGTGACAGAAGAAGATGTACAAAATATTAATGAAGAATTACAGGGGGAGAATAAATTGGAAATTGTAAGTAAAAATTTGAGTTTAAGAAAAGAAAGATTCTCTAATATAACGTATTTATATTGTTTTAGATTTCAAACATTAAACACATTATGGCAGGTTCCGTTAATAATATTGAGAGAATTTTGGATGTGCAAATAGTTCAAGTCTTTAACTACGATGGCAGCAAGGGGAAGAAATCGCTGAAAAGCTTTACACACTTCATTTCAGCACTATTTGGTAATTTAAAATAACACAAAATTTCTTACAACGACATAACATTTTTTCAATCTATTTACATATTTAGAGGCTACAGAGTATAATAATAAGACGCACGACGACTTTGTTGCGGATTTAAGAATCGTTTTTAGGAAGCTTAAAAACAAATTTCAAAAACGTGATCACAAACAAAGAGTGCAGGAAAAAGAAAATACAAATAATTTGTCCGAATGATTTAATAACATTTTATCTTTGATCTCAGTAATATCTATGTTTTTGTGCATATAATAAATGTTTAAGTTATTTTAAAAAGAGTTTTCCAGTTATGTTTTTATTTTATAAAATATTTCGTATTCATGTATTTTCTTGTATGTTTTTAATATCTTTATTTTTAATGAGCTGAAATTAAAGTTCAAATTAATTTTTTTCAAATATTTTATAAATAAAACTTGAATTATCTGTGAACTATTTTATGGTATGAATTTTAATAAATTATTTTAAAAAGAAGCCAACAGGACAACAATTTCTTAATGTTGCATTTTTGTGTTCATTTGCGAAATGTTGAGGAGTCTCGTTGATGAAATTTTTTAATGTTGCGCTGTAATGACCTGCTGTAATGACTTCCGAGTGGAAGTGAAATTGAATAAAAATTTAATTCGATATTTGGTGGTCTAAACATAATTTTTTTTTGTCAATACTATTAATTATATAAATAGAAAATAAATTAAATAAATAGATTAATACAAAAAGAAAAAAAGTAATATTTAGAGACCACTAAATAACGAATTAAATTTTGATTAAATTTCACTTCCACTCGAAAATGGAATGCAGAACGTACCTGTCGATAGTCAATTCGTTGATGAAATTTACTCTACATTTTTTTTAAAATAAACTTCCTTAATATTTCGGTATTGGGTTCGTGCATGATAAATCCCGACGTTTCTGCATTGCGTCTTGCACGAATTTGGAACATTTATATGAAATTTTCGTCAATGAGATTTCTTCAAGACTGGAACTACTGGGCAGTGAGTTGATCACAGCTTAAGCACTCAAAGATTACTGAAGAGGAAAATGTAGCGATTTCCGAAACAGACTGTCTAGTCAGCTAAGTGATTGACTCTATACAGAGTTGTTGTTGTTGTTGTTGCCTTCTTGAAAACTTACTTGATCTAAAGCTCACAATCTTAATTCTTGTATTATTGTTGTTGTAAAAATTGTTGTTTCTGTAATTGTCATTTGAAAAATTTTGATGTTGAAATTTATTATTTCTGTAATTGTTGGGTGGAAAATTTTTAACTCTGTTTTGAAAAATACTATTTCAATAATTGTTGTTGTTTTTGTTTGTAAAATTTTGGTTTGTATTGTTCCTATAATTATATCTATTGCTTAGTTCGTTACGGTATCTTGAAATATTTCTGTTTCGTATATGTAAAATATCGCTTCTATCTGTCGAAAAGTTTTTCTCAACAGTCAAGCATATTTCAGTCGCTTCACTTAAAGATTTTGGTGGATTCACGCGTAGAATAGTCTGATATTCAGTCCTGACACCTTTTATAAAAACATAAAGCGCCACCCTTTCATTAACTTTAAATATTGCTTCTTTTGCTTTCTGGTTAGGATTTTCTAAGCTTTGTATCTCTAAATTGCTTATTTGTTCTTGTAATTCTTTTATCTTTTCTCTGAATTCTATATCTGATAAATTATTTTGTTTCATTGAACCAAATTCATTCAGCATTTGTTGCAGCGTATTGGGGTAAGATTTTACCACTAAAGCTTTTAATTGAGTCAATGTGAAGGGTTTGTTCAAACGTCCAAGTATACCTCGCACTTGGGTTGTTAATTTAAAATTATAAACGTATTAAATAAAAATTGCCTTGTCCTCATCTTTTAATAATTCATGCAACAACTTAGTTTTTACTATAAAATCTTCTAATTAATTATAAATTCCTTTGAAATCCGGTAGGTTTTTACCTACTACATTTATGTTAAAACTTGACATTTTTGGTAAATTATTTTCCTCCTCCCAAACTGTAGATAAATCTAAATCTATTTTACTTCTTTTTGTATGATGAGATTTTTTTATTGCATTTCAATACATTTTATTGAATTCTAAAATTAAATCTTTGCAATTTTTAAAAGTTTCATATTTGATCGTTTCGTTTTTTAGTTATTCAATTTTTTTGTATTTTTTCTTTTTTATATTCTTCCTTATTCATTCTATTTTTGCTTTTTCTTAAGTTTTTCTTTAGTTTTTCAAGTAAAATTGTATGTTCTTTAATAATTTCAATCAATTCTTACTTCATCAAACTTATTGTGGAAGTGCGTAATGCAAAATAAATATGTAACCACAGGTAATTGTGCGTGGTGAAAAACAATGTACATAGTTGCGTTAAATTTTACAGTGCAATCAATAAGTTTGACTACAGTGCGTATTTGTTATTTGCTTAATTCGGTGCGCATTACAGCATCGTCGGATCGCAAGAGACTGACTTAGCTTATACGCGCATCGTCAGATCGCAAGGGACCAACTTAGCTTTTAGGCGCATGGTCAGATCACATGGGACCGACTTAGCTTATAGGCTAACCTGCATGTAAAAATCAACATATTAAATAACAAGGTCATATACAAAACTTTAATCAAATGGTAGAGACCGACCAAAAACACACTGAAACAGTCTGCAGATTTGTCAGCAAATCTAAAAACAACTTCAGTAGCCATGCTTTGTTAGTGGTGAATTCCAACAAGCTGTTGAACTCCATATAATAACATAAGCATAAACTAAAGTACAGCAAATAAAAACAACAACAAGAACAGGGAGAAAAACTGAGAAATTGTAACTGAAATCTCACCGCCTCTGTTAGTGTATTGCGCTAAGATGCGCTTGCATGAGGCAAGTAAGGCCCGGTATCGATTCCCACTGGCATCACAAAGATTTCTGATGAAGCCTTTAGCAGGGCCGAAATTGCAATAAAATCAGCTAGATCAGATGTTTTCATATTGAAAATGTTGTTGTTTCTTTGGAAAAAAATTCGTTAGTGCAATTAATTGTTCTAGATTGACCTAAAGCTCAATAAACTATTTTAAACTATCAAAAAACTAGAATTTGTATTTAAAATCAAGAATGATTTAAACTATCAAACATTTAGAATTTGGATTTAAATCAAAGAAAATGAACATATTTAGATTTCAGATTAAAAAAAAAATTTCAGTGAAAAAATATGGCAATGAAATACAAAAACTATCGTTCAAAGTCAAAAGTTATGTCGCAGAAAAAACTAAGGATGCAAAAAAAATTTGTTTTCACGAGTAGTTTCCAAAAATATATGAAGCCGGTGAGGTCAAAAATTCGTTCCACTCTAATCGATATACATAAAAATCAATTACCCTGCTTTAGTCTTGCAAAAACTCGAAAACAGCTGCGCCATTCATAACTGTTATTCATTCCATGCGGTTGTGTGAAATCTGTTAAATAGTTTTTCCGTTTGTAAAAAAAGGTAGGGATTTTAGCAATAGATTTGGTTCAAGCGAATTTTATTCATTCCGTGAGGTTGTGCTATATTTCATATTTAAAATATGAAAATAGATTTGATATGAGAATAGATTTGGTTAAAGCATGGACATAAATGTCAAATTGTGAAGTTATTAAGGTAAATTCGACAGATTTGAGTTACTGTGCAAACAATTCAATGTCGTTTTAATGCGTTTAATACAAATGCTTGTTACAAAGAGTTTACAGGTACGGGGATTGCTTTGGATTTATCTATTTTGCTATATTTCCGGTCCCAACGGTCAACTAGCGTTATTGTTCCTAGGTTTAGCTATCTAAACAGCAGCAGGTTCTTTTTCATCAGCGCCATTAGACTGAATGCATCTTGCACTCTTTAAAACGTATAACTTCAAGAGCCAGCTTCAAACATGCCATATTTGAATACTATTACACATAAATTAACTATCCTATGGTCTTCTCAATTCTATCTTTTTTCCTTGCAATTTTTCTATTATTCAAAATCTTACTATCATCTGTCACCTTTCCCGAGAAACAATTTGTGTCCGTACCAAACTACTCAGGCACAAAAGTCCAGAGTATCGAACTCAATTTTATCTTTAAAATACGAGTAAAAACGAAAAACTGCGAAATTTTTGCGAACAGGACCCGAGAACAAAATTAATATATCGTGTCAAAGTACCTGATATGTATCTAATGTACCCGAAACATACCCACCAAGTACCTCGAAAATCACCTGAAATAGTACCGTAGTAAGTCTGTATTATGTCAATAAATTGCTCAAAAACGAGCGACTATATTCGGACACAATAAACTGACGAATGCCCGAATCGGTCTTCGTTCGAACATTGTGCCTGCCCAAGGTGTTCCAGAGCTAGCACTTCTTTTGGTGTAGAGGTCAGACATTTACCGACACAGGCACCGGACATATACCAGATCGATACAAGAATTTGTAAAACGTTTCCTGCGGAAATGGGCACCAAATTAAAACCAGCGGTTTCGGAACTCAATATCTTTTATTGACAAATTCAGAATACGCTTAATTTCTAACAAAGTTTTACTTATCGCTACCTAGCCTCACGGAAGGTGGGCCGCAATTAAACACGTGTGGGTAGTTTTCCCCGAAATTGAATTTTGAAAAGCATATTTACTAATAATTTTTATATTATTTCAACAAAGATTAAATTTTGTTTTAAGGTAAGTTTTATGTTTACATCTAATCAAAAAAAAAAGTATATGAATTACTTTTATTTAGGTGATTATTCTAAGGCAACTTAAATATAGAACTTTCTTATAGCTACTTAGCCTCACGAAAGGTGGGCTATAATTGACATTGGAGAAAGGAAATATTTATTAATAAAATTTTGTATTGTTTCGCCAAACATTAACCTCCGGTTTAATGTAAATTTTTATGTTTAGATCTATTAAAAAAAAAAAAATAAGAAATACCCCTTTTTATTTAGGTGAGTATTCTACGATCATTTAAATCTAGCTTAAGTATTTAATTTGTTAAACACGTTGGCTGGACACCCATTAGTACTACAAATACTTAACGACATTCATAGTAAAGTAATTAAATAGTAGCCCTTACATGCTACACTAATTGAGTTCAGCCGAGTATTTTGTAGTGAGTAAAGTAATTAAATAGTAGCCCTTACATGCTACACTAATTGAGTTCAGCCGAGTATTTTGTAGTGAGTATTTTGGCGTCAGTAAATTGGTTCAACTGATTATTTCGCATAACTTTTATAACTGTTCTTCTTAAACGCTAAATTAGTTGCATTTAATCACAAGGTAGGTATTGGTAACGGCGATCACGAATGGACAACGTTAATTCCATAGTGAAAACTATCCCTATTAGTGGCAATTGATCGGTTCATATCAAACAAAGTTAAAGGTTACGATCGTGGCCCAAATTTGAGTTCAAATAGTCACCTGTGTCTTGCTCCCGAATTACGATCTTAAATCCACGGCCGGGTGGAGTTTTGCCCACATTAGCCCGGACCTTGAATTCGAAATCGCCGGGCTGGTCCCCTGTTGGTACTCTGCTCAATCTCTCGAGCCGTCCGGATTGAATAAATTACTTCCTAAAACCTCTTCCGATCAATTGCACAGTGGCTTACCCTTAACTATATAAATGTCCTACTAAACAAACCCTGATCCCGAGGTGGGACGAAACGAGACCTAGAATGGGTGCGGTTTAACGTAATGCGGTTCTGCCCACATTAGCCCGTCTTCAGTCCGCAGTGCAAGAAGCTCTATAACTGCGTCGGGACGTCTCCCTTAATTAGTTTTCCCAAAATGGGACAGAGGAGCAAACGTTCGGGTGCGGTACTGCCCACATTATCCCGTCCGTTCACTCTGATTTCTTGGGTATGAGTCGCTCTTGTTCACTATTTTATTCGTTATACTTTTTCCCCACTTTATGTTCACTATATTTTCACTAAATTTCACTATATTGTCACTTAATTTGGATCCCTTCGTTAATTTGGATCCCTTGAGCGTTGACGTCGCTGCTGGTTGGTGCGGGCAGAACTTTCTGCCACCAACGAATACTGCTGCCGGTCTCACGTCCTTACTCGAGCACACTTCAAAAATAACAACCACAATTTGCTCCAAGTTTCCTCTTTTATAACCAGTTGTCTTCTTCTTAGCGTGATTCATTGTTGTTGGTAGGTTTCTCTCTTCTCGTCGAACTTTCTCGAATATCGCATGATGTTCCCGTTCTTTTGGTTTGGTTTAATGCTTTCCTCTGGCCAGCTGTCTGGCTTGTTTGTGTGATGCCCGTTATCGTCATGGTGCATGAAAAATAAAACAGAAAATCATATTAGCAAGAGAGCCACCCCGGTAGGAAACCTACCCACAAAGTAACCCTATGGAAGATGTTGGTAATACCTACCATTTGGTACTCTCGTTTAATTCGGAAACGTTAGCCTTCGTAGCACTATGCCTGTTTTACCCTACTTATGCTATTAAACTAGCCCAGTGTAAAGTATTCTTGATTAACCTTAAGTATATCTATTTTCTTATCTAGGTTTTATTGACCCTAACTACTATTTAGATTTTATATATATTTTTATATTTAATTATAACGCTGCGTAAGTATTTTAATTCCTTTAATTTTGATAGAATTTATCTCTACACACAAGGATATGTCCCACGACTAGTTCCCCTTATGAAATGAGAAATCGAAGCAGGTTCCTTATAAAGTTCATATAATTTTTTATTCATCCGATTATATCGAATGTTAATTTTTCTTACGTTCTAAAATAGAAATATATTTACATGATATTTATTAAAGTTATTACTTCAAAGTAAGAAAAATTATAAAGAAGTTTCTATAAAAAAAAATATGACTGGTATGTCTTGAGTCATTCTAAGGTCAGCCCTTGGGGCAAGCTTTCGCCTTGTCGTAGAAATCCCGGTGGGGTTGAAATTGTTCTTCGTCGCCTAAGTGAGCGACCCAGTCGCCAGCCGAGGGCAAGCCTAGGAAAGGTAAGGAGGAAAATAAGAACATATGTGGGAGAAAATTTACGCAGAAATTTTGTTCCTTACAAAATATAAAATTGTTTCTCGGGTTCACTTTAACTAATTTACCAATATTTATACTATAAGCCAATATTTATTTTACTGAATTGTTTATTACAGCCCTATTGCGAGTGTCGATTAGCAGTCGATAAATGACTATTAAGCGATTATCGATTAGCGATGCTATTGGGAGTGTCGTTTTCTAGGCTATCAAGCGACTGTGAATAGCTTTTTGATCGACTATTTGTCGATAGTTATTTTTCAATCGATGGTTCATGTTTGGGCTCAAAATTTATAGAAATGGAGAAAAAATAAGTTCTTTGCGTTGGAAGTCGAGAAAAAAATAATTCAGATGAAAATAATTTCAGAACAAAGGTTGTAAGCAACAAAAAACAGCCTCCGCCTCCCTATTTTTTATAAATTTCGCGACAATTAAAATTAAAAACGTACGAACTTTTATTTGGAAATAACATTTTCTGTAAATTACGCTGAAAATAAACAAAATGTCAAACAGTTGCTTAAAATTCAGTACACAATTCACAATAGTGTATATTTTTGTCGATAAGGTTACACAATACCAACACGAAATTAAATCGACGCAATCGACTGCATTCTATTTTACCGCCTATCGACACTCGCAATAGGGCTGTAAGTCTTGCTGTACACCAAAATTCCTAAATAATAATAATAATATCTTCAATATTAGGAGCTGTTAGAAGTCATGGAAACAGTTTGGAATGCCATCTTACATATTGACCGTGAAACTTGGTTCACAAATAATAATTCTTTGAAATATAGACCCGCCGAAACTAATGTCGCTCTCACCGTCCGCGAGTCGAATATTTCAGTCAAATCGACTCAGCTGGCGAAATATTATTCTTGTGGTTTGCGAATGTACTTATTCGCCAAAAGTTCAGTGCTGCCAGAGCAGAAAACATAAAAAAATAACCAAACGTCAAAATAATTGTATTCAGTTGGGATCATCTTCATATTTTATTTTAAAAAATACCAAAATACAAAACATTAAGCAGCGCGGAGCTTTTCTTTGAAGATTTTGAGGAAGCATAATTTTTATGCATATTACGACGTTCTATAAGGGACAAATCCAATCCCAAGTTTAATATTATCTTTTCTATATTATGCATTTCAAGTTTTTCCTGTTTTTCTTTGGCTTTTAAAATGGCTATCTTTTCACACTTTAGGTCATACATCTTTTTAGTATACCTTGCGATGTCGTGCAAATCTTTTTCTTGTCTATGTGTTTTTTACAAGTTTGGTATTTTCATCAACCTTCTCATGAACCCTCCTCCTCGTCAGCCGCAATAGCTTCAGCGCGTTTCACGCTAAGTTTCCGATAACCTTGGCCTGGGTTGTCACAGACTCATAGTTTGCTCAGATGGTTAGGGAACAAACCTCTTGCGAGCCAACCAATCGCGTTGGCAACCCAAGCTGGCGAACGACGCATTGCCACACCACAGACATCTCTGCGCAATGGTCGATCAGGGCATGAATGTGATGCATGTGACCCTGAACTTCGTCCACTGGGGGCAGCAGCACGCCTCAGGTTTAGGAGAATATCAACGACCAGCTCCAAAAGTTAAAGACTAAGCTGTCTATTCGGCCCTCCGCCAGTTATGACTGATTCGTTGCGAATAGCTGACATTTTTTATTATTTTAAACCTGGAGTCCAGAAATTTGCAGAGCTCACCTTTTGGTCCTAGGGAATTGAACTCCATGCCAACACTTCGTCATTCCACCTTGTGGTTCGTTTTTGTGGAACCGAATTTTCTTACTCCAGTGGCAAAATTTTGGCTCTGCTCCATTAGATGGATTATTTTGTGGAATTATTGGCGGTTTGAAAAATAATTTCTTTAAAACCAATACCAAACACAAAAAAGAATGAAAGCTACTTATTTTAACTGAAATCTGTTACAACCTTCTAATTCGACGGCTACTCACCAAATATTTCTATTCGTCTGTATTTGGCGTTAAAGTCTATTGAAGATCAACCTTATTTATAAAATCAATACTTTACTTGTTCAAATATGAGTCAAGTTGTAGTTCAGTTTTCAATATGTTTGAAAAAGATTTGTGAAAATTTTTCCTTACTTCGAACTGAATCAACTATTTTATAACGTTCCGTAATTGGTCCAGTTATCTTGTTTTAACTTAAAATTACAATAGGTTATGGGCCCAGTACTACACCGAAAATAAGAAAAATCTTCCGAATAATTTGGTATAGAAATTTGAGCTGGAATAAAAACAAAAAATGATGTCGAACACAGGACGAATTCCACTGCAAATTGGAACCAATTACATGACGTGGAAGCCTCAAATGGAGGCAATACTACACAAAAATAGGCTGCTACGAATGGTGGAAGAATGCGAGCCAAATCCAGAAGCCGAGAATGTGTCGTCAATAGCGACTGAAAATGAGCTACAAGAGCAGCGGTTGCATAAGAAAGTGAAGGAAAACCATGATGACAAGGACAAGGATGCACAGGCTGATTTGATTATTGCTTTGGAGGCCGACGTCATAAGGATGGTCAGGAATTTCAAGACATCAAATGAAGTTTGGGTGTATCTTCAAGAGACGTACGACAGGAAGTCTATAAAGCGTAAAACGGAAATGTATCGAAAATTTATAAGAATAAAAATGGACGAGACGAAAAGTATATCAAAATACGTAATTGAATTCGATGTAGTCATTTCATATTTGCGTGAGATGGGAACAGATTTGAATGAAGACTTTCTAACTGTGATTTAATTAGATGGCTTGCCAGATAGTTACAAAGAAGTGAAAGCTGCATTCGACACACTAAACGAGTTTCCAACGTTTAAGACTGCTTGAGATCAGAATTAAATCGGAGAATCAAAACGATAACGCTTTTAAGGTGAATAAAAAATTTAAGAAAAGGTACAGCAGCAATGACGAAAATAGTGTACTGGGAAGCAAAGTACGTCAAACTTCAGAGAATTGCTATATAAGAAAAAGAACAGATTCAGTGTGGAAAATGTGGTACGTGGATAGTGGTGCCACATCACATATGTCTTTTTCGCAGGCACAGTTTGTCGATACGGATCGAAGCTACATTGGGAAAGTTCGGTTGGCGAATGAAAGGGATGCTGATGTTCGAGGTATTGATACGCTTAAACTAAATGTAGAAGTAAACAAAGTTAGAAAGTCTACCCAACTTTATAGAGTCCTTTACCAACCAGATTTGAAGTGTAATTTAATATCGACAGACAATAATTGTGAGGACCTCTAAGGACGGAATAGTTCTACTCGAGGCTTATAAAAAACACGGCTTATATTTGGTTAATTTTTTTCAATCTCGCAACAAAATGTGCAAAAAGGTATCAGCAAGGATGGGAAATGAAATTGAGTTATGCCATACGCGATATGGCCACTTGAATGCAGCAGATTTGCTTAAGCTAAATGCCGAAAACATTTTCATAGGTTTACCAAATTTTCGAAGCCAAAAATTGGATTGAGTTACTTGTATACGAGCTAAACAAAAAAATAATTTCCTCATAAAAATAACAAAAATGCTAAAGGATTGTTGGATTTGGTGCACACTGATTTGTATGGTCCATAAGTTCGAAGCTATATTTTGCTACATTCATTGACGATTATTCATGAAAAGTTTATGTGAACTTTTTAAGAAGGAAGAGTGAATATTTAGAAGCATTTAAACAGTTCAAAAAGGAAGTTCTTATAGAGTCCTTTATCAACCAGATTTTAAGTGTAATTTAATATCGACAGACAATAATTGTGAGGTAGTAATGCTTAATGGATATGCTAGTATCTCTAAGGACGGAATAGTTCTACTCGAGGCTTATAAAAAACACGGCTTATATTTGGTTAATTTTTTTCAATCTCGCAACGAAATGTGCAAAAAGGTATCAGCAAGGATGGACAACGAAATTCAGTTATGCCATACGCGATATGGTCACTTGACTACAGCCGAAATGCCGAAAACATGGTCATAGGTTTGCCAAATTTTCGAAGTCAAAAATTGAATTGAGTTACTTGTATACGAGCTAAACAAAAAAACCATTTCCTCATAAAAATAACAAAAATGCTAAAGGATTGTTGGATTTGGTGCACACTGATTTGTATGGTCCATAAGTTCAAAGCCATATTTTGCTACATTCATTGACGATTGTTCACAATAAGTTTATGTGAAATTTTTAAGAAGGAAGAGCGAATATTTAGAAGCATATAAACAGTTCAAAAAGGAAGAACGCAATAGAATGACTATGTAAAGAATTCGAATACTTTCTTAAATCGTGCAGCATCAAACGTCAATTAACAGTTGAGTATACTCCTCAACAAAACGGGATATATGAACGAATGAATCTAACATGGGTTGAGATGGCGAGATGTTTTATGTTAAAGGCGAAATTACCAGAATTTCTTTGGTCTGAGCTAATTCACACTTCATAGTATGTCAGAAAGCGTTGTCCGACCAATTTAAACAAATTAAAGACACCATGTAGTCAGAAAGAGTGCCAGTCGTAAAGCATGCGGAAAATTGGAAGCCACGCATTTGCAATACACAAAAAGCCGGGTAAGTAAAAGTGGGATGCTAGAAGCTCGGAGCTTATAGTAGTTGGTTATTCTATTGAATCGAAAGCGTATCGCTTATGACAGCCTGGTACAAGACCCATAGGTAAAAGTAAAGAGGAGATTGAAGATGAAAGTAAAGGGTTCTACGAATTTGGATTTTAGTTAAATCTTAATGAGCAGAAAGTTACCAAAGAACATGTTAATAAAGAATAAGAATTTCTAAGATGAAATATATCTCGATATTTCAGATGCTTCAACCACATGTACGGCTATTGATTATCCACCATCTTCGTCGGAGAAATTGCTAGGTAGCTTGCGTGCCCCCATGCAGAGTTCGCTGATGAGCATATCTAATTAGTAAAGTAGTCAAAAAGTTGTCTTTTGGTAGTATCATCGGATGGCATTAGCTGAAAGGTATATGCGCGTTTTTTAATCTAAAGCTAAGTTGCAAGATTCCATCGTCGTAAATAAATGGATTTAACTTAATTAGTCGACTGTTGTAATGAGCATTAAAACTTATTGAAAATATACAAAAAAAATATAAAACTTTTTTATTTGTCTAAAATTTTATACAAATACTATGGTTGACTGCGAGGATCTTCGATGCTCTCAACGAAAGTAAGGGACTTCGTTGGTCATGTGAAGATTGCAGGTTTACAAATGTTGAGATCTTTAAACTTCTCGGAAAGATTTTTTTGAGGTGGCTAAGGATCTAAAGGTAGCACAAGATAGACTGAGTGAATACGAAAATTTGTTTAAAAAGTTTAAAATTATGGATGAAGCTTACAATTCTCCAAAACGTAAACGTTCAAACAAAAATCTTCGCAGTTCAGCTAAAACTACTGAAAACTGTTCTACCTTCTACTGTAAGTGTTTTCCCTAATGTGAACATACAGCTTGAAGATCAATCAATTAGAGCTGTCAATACTGATCAAATGACTGATAACATCGCACCAACCAACGTCGCTGCGTCAGCTGATCAGATTTCTCATTCTGTTGAAGCAATACCAATCATAGAGGAAAATGCTGATTCTCCTCGCGTTTCTGGTACAAAAAGAACTTACGCTGAAACTTGTATTGCCTCAAATGTGGTCCCTGCACCTTCTCAAAATTTTTTGGTTTCTACAGGAGCGATACCGAAACAAATATCGAACAGCAGTATCAAATCCCCTGTTCATAAAGAACTTGTGGTTATTGAGCCTGCAAAATCTATATATGTTTCTCGTTTTGCAGCTGATACATGCGGGGAAGACGTGTTATTCTATATAAACTCTAAGCTGAATGTTGTAAATAAATATATATCTGTTTACAAATTAAATTTTTCATACGAGCGTATTACGTCCTCTTTTAAAATATCTTTGCCTGGTGATCTTTTTCACAAGGTATTGGATCAAAAGTTTTGGCCTGACAATACGATGGTGCATGAATTTATTTCTAGACCTCGGCCTACAACTTCCTTGGCTACTTTTCCGGTTCTTAACAAGAATCAAAAAAACTAGATTGTTGCTTTCAGTTCCTTATCCTTCACCAAAACGTTCGTGGCATTAACACAAAACTAAATAATATATTAATTTTGAGTCACAACCTTCACTTTAATATAATTGCTTTTAGTGAGATTTGGCTGAAACCTAACACTTTTAATACTGAAATTCTGTGCAACAAATTTAACATATACCGCAAAGATAGAAACTTCATTCCTGGATTTGCTCTAAAGGCGGGGGTGTGTTGATTGCAGTCAAAGCGACACATTTCTCTGAAGAGTTATTAATTCCAGAATCCCTGTACATTGAATTCTGTTGTGTTCATGTTAAGATTGGTTCCTTGAGCCTTTTTATTACATGCTCATATATTCCTCCCCTTTCTACCTTAAAAGTTTATAGCAAACATTTGGCTTCTATTAGTAAAGTTTGCTCAAAACTGCAATCTAATGATCACATTTTAATAACTGGAGATTTTAACCTGTCAAACGTTTCTTGGAACTGCTATTCTGAAATTCCTGGAATATTTTTACCTTCGTCTGAAGTTCATCCTATAATTATTTTTTAAACGAGCTCTCAATCCAAGGCCTGTTCCTACTTAACTGCATCTTTGACAAAAATAATCGTTTGCTTGATCTGGTGTTTTTTGATGACAGCAATATCGCTTCTGTGTCTAAATCAGATCCTCTGGTTACACCCGAAGATTCTCATCATCCAACATTAGAAATTATTTTTTTCCAAAACCATCTGTGCAGTACTAGGATTCTCAACCGCCTATTGAGTTTAACTTTAAAAAAACAAACTACGTGATTTTGAAGAATAACTTGTCTAATATAAACTGGAATTCTATTCTAAATATTAATACAAAAAGTTTATCTTCTCAGAGTCTTGATGATGCGGCATATGCTTTTAATAGACCGCTCAATAATTGTTTCTAAAAGCTGTTCCGCAAAGGAAAGCCTCTTTGACATCGGGTCCGGTATGGTACACAAATGAATGAAAAAAAATGAGGAACTTGAAATCTAAATACTATAAAAAATATCAAAAAACACATAACATATGCGATTTTGGATGCTATACCTCGATTAAATACAGCTACCAACAGTTATGCAAACAATCCTATAATATCTACTTAACAAAAGTAAAATTAAATATCAAATCTGATGCTAAATTCTTCTGGAACTTTGTTAACACAAAACGTAAGATTGATTCAAAATGCTTGTGCTCTATTCTTTTTTACATTTTTCTAATTATTTTTTTGAGTTAATAACGATGGCAGTAGATTTTAAGTTTAGTTGACAAAGCTAATCGAAACCGAAAACATGTCAATACAGATTTTATGGTTGTTTTGTTAAATGAATGTTAAGGCTAGCTGCCATTTATAATTATGTTGCAACTTTAAAATATGTATGAAATAACATAATTTAACTTTTATTTTGGATGATGAAGATGAACATGTTAGTACAGATCTTTTGGAGGGATTTGGGAGAGAAGGTGGGTCTCTCGGGCAGGGGCTATAACCCGAGGTAATTTTAGCATCATTTGTGTCACTCAGAAGTTAATATTTTACCTTCACCTTACTATTAGACTTTTTTGTTGTTGATGTTTTGTTCTACTTTTATATGAGGTTGTTTTACCCGTTTTGGGTTTTCTGGCAAGGAAACCTTCTTCTAAGTAATGTACCTTTTTCTGCAGCTAATGCATTTTGACTCTTATAAGGATTTTGTTTTTTTAACTGTTTTGGGTTTTTTTTGTTACATCTGTGCATGAATTCTTTTATAACATAATGATAATGGCACTAAAAGTGTACAGCAAGAACTCTGACATAGCCGATGAGTCTATACCAGGAACCACTAGCATGCACAACCGCTCAATGCATGATTTGGTCCAAACCTTTTCATCTCGCTTTGGCAAGAAAATTGAAGAATATCATTATACTATATGGAGGAAGAGGTTTGTTCTGATTAAGGCACTGTATTTCTAATTGGAAAACACAGTATTGTACGCGTTTTACCCATGACTTCAATGTAGCGTCGAGTACAGGCCATAGACAAATATTCTCAGTCGTATGTAATTTCTTTCGTGGTTTAGCCAGAAAGGACCAACCACCATAACGAATGGTTGGCCAGCTGACAATTTGTTACTCCGCGGCTGGCACAACCATCTGTATTAACCTTTGAAGGTACGTAATTTCAGAACCATAAAGATGAAATATCTTGAATTTGAGTAATAGCACGTTCTCACGGCACCTCGAATTACTTAATTCGGCTCTCATTCGTAATTCGAGGCTCAATTATGTTCCGAACTAAGTAATTCGCCATACAATATTTGTCAATCTGAATTACCTCATTCGAAGGTAATTCACTTTGAATTACCATCCGAATGACGTAAAAATCGGTTTCATCTCTAATTTTGATTGAAAATTAATCGAAAACTGCACTTCTATAGAAGAAGAAAGACAAACAAAACAAATAGATGTCAGCAGTCAAAGTAAGTATTTTTGTTTTAAAATTAATTTAAATAATAAATAAACATTTTACAGCAACCCCTGTTTCTGCTCATGGATTACAATCCTCAGTAAGTCCAACACGGGCTACGCTGTCTACAGTTCTTCTGGATATAAATATCTTTTTCTCTACTAATTTGGGATAGCTACCTTGTCGTGGTGTAGGGGCTTAAATTGCAGCACAGCGGGCTATGACGACGGGAACCTCGGCTCCAGGGAGCCTTGGTTCCTGATAGGGCCACCCATGTCGTACAGGTTGTTGAGAGGCAATGAACCAAAACTTATCCCACCCTTAACTCCGGGGTCGAGGGATGGCGCCCACCGAGTTTAAAGTTTGCAGCCAAGGGTATTCTGTGCTGTATTCTAGCGCATCCACTCTCTGACCTGGCCGAACCAGAGAGAAAAACTGGCCTTACCATGGTATTGGGGCTCGCCATGGCCGACCTTTTCTTTCCCCTCTAACCTCATAGCCTCCCGCGCTGCTCCGGTGGCAAAGGGGGCGTAAGAAAAAGATGAATACAACCAACAAAACAAAAAACCAACCCGCAGTGCTAGGGGATAGCACAGAAGATGAACTGCTTGCCTCCAGTCAGGAGACAATCGTTGAAGGCACAGGGAGTACCAGCCATAGTACACCTGGGTCTTCTAGTCAAACATTAATTACCACACCCGAGACCACCAGCCTCAGTGGCTCGACAAAACCATCCACATCCTGCTCCAATGTGACCACCAGCCATAGTGGTCCGAAGAGCAGGAAATCCCACGGCGCGCTACTGAAAGCGAAATATACCAAGGCTCTGTTCATTCTTGCCAAGATAGACAAGAATGCGGAGCAGGGTACGGTTCAGGAGCGCGACGTGGAAGACAAACAAAAATGCGAGGCTACGATTGATGAGTACCTGAAGTACCAGGCTACTCAGCCTGATGACGCAGCCAATTCAAAGCGAAATCGATCGCAAGACGTGATCGACAACGTTGCGAAGAGGGCAAAGGTCAGCGGCAAGTCAACCGTGGCTGAGCAACCGACAACCAGCCAGCGCGCCTTTAGTGAGGTGGCCAGGGATCACCTACAGGTGGCGCTGATTGACGCGAACACAAACAGCCACAAGCGGATTTCGGTAGAGTGGGGCAACATCGAAGCCAAGTTGTCCGAGATGGTCATTGAGCATCTTCTCGGCAACAAGGGTGGTGCGCTTCCATCTTTCGAATCTGCGGATGTAGTGCGAGGATTCCGGGTCATCAAATGCGAGGATCAGTTCTCCAAAGAATTCCTAAGCGAGTGCGTCTCTAAGATCAGGGACGCATGGGACGGCTTAAGCCTTAAGCTAATCCCGGCTAAGGATATTCCGAGGAGACCTCGTGCTCGCATTTGGTTGCCTAAGATGAAGCTTGAGAAAAGCAAGCTCATCGAAATCCTCCAACTGCACAACCCAGACATTCCCATGAACGACTGGGCCGTCATCAAGACTGAGGACCCCCAGCGTAACAGTATGACCTTCCTACTGCTTATCTCAGACGAGTGCCTGGGTGCTCTGGAGAAAGCGGGCAACACCCTTAGGTTTGGCATCCGTCGTGCCAAACTAAAGATCTTTAAAGACCCATCCGCGGAAGAAGGCGTCAGCGTCGATGATATCCTCGATTCCCTTACAATCGAGGATCCGACGGTGCCTTCCACGCAGCAGCCACAACAACCACCAGCCACGTAATGCCACTATCGGTAATACAGGTTAACCTGCAGCACGCCAGATGTGCTGCTGATAATCTGGCCATCCTCATGATGGAGGATGGTATCGACGTGGCCATTATACAGGAACCCTGGGTCAGAGACTCAGCAGTAAAAGGGTTCCAGAACAACCACTACAACATCTACTACAAGAGAACAGCAGGTAAACCAAGAACTTGCATTGTAGCCAAAAAGCACATACACTTATTTCTTCTCCCTAACCTTAGCTCTTCAGACCTGACAGTTGTCAAACTGGAGGGCGCCAACAATCTATTCATAGCCTCAGCCTATATGGGCCACGACAGGGAAGCTCCTCCAGACGAGGTGAAGCGGTTAGTGCCTACGGCAATGCTGGACAACACCACCACAATTTTGGGCTGCGATGCCAATGCGAGACACACACTATGGGGCAGCTCTGAGATAAACACTAGAGGTGAGTTTTTATTCGATTTTATAATTAACTCTAACTTAAACATATGCAATAAAGGAAATACACCTACTTTCACCTTTCCAAGTACTGACAACTTCACAGGTTGGAGTAAGGTCTTGGATATTACCCTTCTATCAGAAAACGAGTCTCTTAAAGTAGTCAATTGGAGAGTTTCGAGCAAAAGTTCCTTCTCGGATCACAGCTTGATCCTCTTTGATTTGAGTCTTGAAACAGGGGCCCCTCTTCCATTTCGTAACCCCAAACGTACTGACTGGGCCAAATTTGCCAAAGTGGCTCGCCCAAAAATCCGTTCTTTAGCCTACAAGCAAATCTCAACTGCGGAGGAGTTAGACTCTTCAGTGGAGGCCCTAGAGCAAACCATGCAGGTTGCCTTTAGAGTCTCATGTCCCATTAGCAGGGGCAAGAAGAAATCTCTTCCTTCGTGGTGGAGCAAAGATTTATCCGACCTTAGGAAAAGGGTTAGGAAAACTTTCAACTCGTGTCACAGACAGTGTCTTTGGCAACCATACAGAGACATCCTCAAAACCTACAAGAAAGCAATTCGAGACGCGAAAAAGCATTCTTAGCAGGAATACACCCAATCGATCGACAATATTAAAGAATCGGCAAGACTAAGCAAAATTCTATCCAAAGAAAGCACCAGTCCATCTTTCATTCGGAAAGACGATGGTACGTGGACAGAATCTACCAATGAATCCCTGGAACACTTACTCAACACACACTTTCCCGGCTGCAGGAGCAACTGCAATGAGAACTTAGGTATAGAATCACCTGAGGCAACTGCGGCGGTTCCGACTGGCTCCTTTATCTCAATGGAAAGGGTTATCTGGGCCTTAAGCAGCTTCTCTCCATACAAATCCCCAGGTCCCGATGGCATACTTCCAATAATGTTGCAGAAACTACAAGATGTAGTTGCACCTATTCTACTCTCTATCTTCACTAAGTGTCTTTGCCTTAACTACACTCCAAGGAGCTGGAGAAGAGTTAAGGTAATATTTATACCCAAAGCTGGGAGGAGAGGTCACGAATCAGCCAAGGATTTTAGACCAATAAGCCTCACATCATTCGCACTGAAAACCCTAGAGCGTGTACTGGATATTCATCTCAGGGACGTTCTAAAGGGAGCTAACATATCCAACGCCCAACACGCATACCTCAAGGGCAGATCCACAGATACCGCCCTACACGAGGTTATTACCACCATTGAAAGATCAATATACTTTAAACAATACACTCTTGCGGCCTTCTTAGACATTGAAGGGGCTTTTAACAATATTCATACTAGGGCCATTTTTGATTCTCTTACCAACCTTGGCGTACAAGCACCGGTGAGAAACTGGATAGTCTCAATGCTCAGAAACAGAATAATCCAGGCAGACCTGGGTGGCTGCCAACTCACAAGATTTGTCAGTAGGGGTACTCCGCAAGGAGGAGTAATCTCCCCCCTACTCTGGCTCATCGCCATGAATGAATTTCTTAATACACTAAATTGCAATGGAGTCAAAGTGGTGGCTTATGCGGATGACGTGGTTGTTATGGTGTCAGGACTGTTCCCCTCTACGCTCAGTGAGCTAATGGAGGTTGCTTTGGGAAAACTCAGTGTCTGGGCTGTCAGGTGCGGCCTAGGAGTTAACCCTAGCAAGACGGAACTGATGTTATTCACCACAAAAACCAAAGCGCCACAATTTGTCCTTCCAAAGCTCAATAACCAACCTCTTACACTATCCAGTAGCGCAAAATACCTAGGTGTCATTCTGGATCCTAAGCTAAGCTGGAAAACTAACATCGAACAAAGGGTCAAGAAGGTCTGTATAGCCTTCTACGCCTGCAAAAAAACCTTTGGTAGAAAATGGGGTCTTCAACCAAAAATGCTCTTATGGCTATACACAGCAGTAGTGCGACCCATCTTGGCGTATGGTGCACTAGTATGGTGGCCTGCACTGAATAAAGCATACAACACAACTAAACTAGCTCGGATCCAGCGATCCGCATGCATAGGTATCACGGGGGGTATCCGCTCATGCCCCACTGATGCACTTAATGTCCTGACACATTTACTCCCCATAGATTTACACATTAAGCTTACCGCAACAAACAGTGCAGTCAGACTCAGAGAGTCGTACAACTGGCGAAATAGACCATATGGACACAGCAACATTCTTAATCCACTACCTCGGGAACTGCTTCCTGGAAAAACGGACTACGACACCCCCAAACTCGACTTCACGAAATCCTTTACAACCAAGTTTCCCACCAGGGTGGATTGGCGCAATGGGGGAATTGATCTAGCCTTCGATGTGTCCTTTTACACGGATGGCTCCAAGATGGAGTGCGGAGTGGGAGCGGGCATATACTCTGAGAAACTGGGGGTGGCGGACTCGTTTCGTCTACCAAACTCAGCCAGCGTCTTTCAGGCCGAGCTTTTTGCGATAAGAGAAGCTTGTCGCACCTTAAGGAGAGCTAATACCAACCACCTTAACGCAGCTATTCTGACGGATAGCCAAGCTGCCGTTAAATCTTTAGCTGCGATCAGTACCAACTCCAAACTGGTAAGGCAGTGTAAGGATGAACTGGCCCGGCTAAGTCACCAACTTAGCATTACCATAATCTGGGTTCCCGGCCATAGGAACATTTATGGTAATGAAAAGGCGGATGAATTGGCCAGGCGGGGTTCTTCCCTTGACGTTTCCAGAGCGGAACCAGTCGAAGTTCCACTGAACACAGTCAAGGGAGGAATTCGTTCTTACTACTTAACCTTAGCCGGTCGTAGATGGAGAGAACTACCAACCTGCAGCACATCAAGAAAAATATGGCCCCTCTACAATATAGGCAGAACTCAACAGTTGCTATCAAAGCCCCGGAGCGACATAGCCAGATTAACGGCTATTATTACGGGTCACTGGTGCATCGGAGTTCATGCCGAGAGAATCGGACTACCTTTCAACACCCACTGTCGCAGCTGCGATGACCCAAATGGAAAAGAAACACTAACACACTTTCTGTGCACCTGCCCGACCCTGGCCAGGTCCAGACTAGCAACGCTTGGCAGGCCCTTCCTCAGCAACCTAGAGGAACTCTCAACAACAAAAATCAACAATCTCCTAACGTTCATCAATCGCACCGGATGGTTATAACCTAGCAGTGCGCTGCCCAGTCAACCAACAGAAACACGAGGTTATGGTATCAAAACGGCTCACTAGAGCTACTTGGATCCTACTTGCATGTAGAATCACCATCTAAACCAACCAACCAACCAAGTATCTTTTTAAATTTACACTAAAATTTGAAGTTTTCGTGAATTTTATCTCCTAAACTAAACGAGAGAGACAATTTTTGTATTCATATTTAGGCTAAGGAGACCCAAAATAAGAAAGAATTTAATAAAAGCAAAGATTTAATAAAAATAAGAAAGAAATATTCGGGTCCGGGCCATAAAGTAAAATTATGCCAATAAAATTAACAAAGAACAGCTGTCAAACCGAATTACGATTGCTTCGTGAGAACGGGGTAAATCACAATCGTAATTCACAGACCGAATTACTTAATTCGAAGTGCCGTGAGAACATGCTATTATAGCTATAGAACGTCACAACTTCTTGTTGGCTAAAGTATAAAATTCGGTGTAACTTTTGTGCAAACTTGGCGGCAAGAAGCGCCGCACAAAGCTCAAGCCATGGTATGCGGATTTGTTTCAACCTTTGTTTTTGCTGTGAGCAATCGCACGCTTGTGTTTGAAAAAGATATGACTTTTAGGTAAACCACTGCAGCGTAGGCATGTGATGATGCATCGGAAAAGACATGCAACTCGTAAGAAACTTGTGAGGTCATGTGTATCCAACGGAGGATTCTGATGTGCGAGAGGTTCTGTGAATCATTGCGGAAGTCTATCCATGCTTCTTGAAGATTGCTGGTAATCTGGTTGGATACACATGTTAAGTGGTTTTTTCAAAAAAGTTTTGACAAGCTCGTTCGTTTTTGGTGAGCGTTGTACTAAGTTGTATCTCTTCCAATTCCCAAAATCGTCGCAATGAGCCATCAAGATCGGCTATGGTATAGTTGCAATTCCCTTGTATCTAGGCGATGCTTGGAAGATAGACCCAAAACACAACCCAGCCTAAATGTGTATTCTGAGCTATGATATTGTTGATTTTACTTCGTTGAATTTCACTATTTTTAAGCATTGCGGCATAGTCAGCAGCACAAAATATGAGATCGAAACTGCCAAGAGAGTTGAGAGCCGGATCTGCTAAATCTAAATCCTGAAAGTCGGAAAAGTGATTATCGGAGATTTTAACCGACATGGTAAGGTTACCGACATGAGGAAGAACTAATGCCATGCATTCAACTTCAAATAAAGATTTTAATGATCCAACCGTGAAATTAACAAGTTCTTACGTTAATGCAATCTTTTCACCGATTGCCCCCATTTACCGAGGTATGAGTAGGAACTCGTTTCAGATGCAGTTGCCTTGTGGCGAATTCGCTAATGAATGACGTTTCAGCTCCACTGCCAGTAACCCTCTTAGAGTGAACTTGTGTCCGCTGTCAGACACTATATCAACCAAAGCTGTACCTAGTATAACCGATGGAAATATAGGATTATGCGATTTTTCGCATGCATCGTTTGGAATCACAGCATTATTTGAAGTGACGTTAACGGGCGTAGGGTGCGATGTAGTTTCGATTCGGCAACAGTATTCGTGCAACATAGATTGATACATGAGATTGCAGTGTTGGCATCGCCGAGACGACATGCATGCTGAACGTTGGGGCCCATATCGAAGGCAGTTGATGCACATGTTACCTTGTTCGATAAACTGATATCGCTCTTGAGGCGATTTTTTTTAAAAATCGGTTCAAAACATGATAATGTGTTTGCCTGAAAAGCCAGGACATCGCCGAGATATTGTATGATAGGTTCTGACCCCATAGTGGCTTTTACCCTGTGAGATTATATGGTCCTTGAAGACAGGCTTCGAATCCATGGAGCTCTGGATAGTTTCTAATGACTGAGTTCTATTTTCTAGAAACTCAGTTAATTGCTTAAAGGTAGGAATTTCACTAACGGAAGTTAGGGAAAGCTCCCAAGCTGTTCTCGTGACTGGATCCAGCTTGTGAACGATGGTAAAACAAGCCAATTATCCCAGTGATCTACTGGACGCTCAAGCTGCTCTATAGAGCGAATAGCAGAGATCGAGTAAAATTCGTAAATATAAGGCGCTCTCCTTTTGAGCCACTGGTAATTTAGTGATTTCAGATATATAAGCATTTATAATTAAGCGCTTGTTTTCATACTTGCTCCTGAGAAAAGTCCAAGCTACAACAAAGTTTTTTGCAATCATGGTAATGTTGTCAAGTGAGGGCGCAGTGGCACCAGCAAGGCAATCCTTCAAATACTGCAGTCGATGAATATTGGAAAGTGACGAATTTTTCATCACAGTAGATGTGAAAAGATTCTTAAAAGCGTACCAACTGAGGTAAGAACCGTCGAATGGAAGAGTTTTAAGTCGTGGTAAGCTCTGAGCAGGGGTTTGACACGTACCGAGGAAGGATAGCTGCTGCTCACCATCAAAGAAATTCGCTGTCAAAGAAGACAATTCATCAAAAAGATCTTGTAACTCACCCATAGTCTCAGCATAGCAACATTCGACAGCATCGTAATCGGTAATAGATACGTGCTCGTCTTTGCTCAGGGCATGACTGCCAGTTTCTGAAATACTCTCGTTGTGAAGTCAAGCATATTTGGACCAATATGGATTTAAGAAATGTTTTCGGGTAGCCACGAACCCGATTTGTTTTGCTTTGGCGGTCTTACGCGTATTTGCGGCAAACTTAAAAATATAACTTTCGATTGATTTTAATTGCTCATGTTTTTGCTCCATTTTATTTATTCAATATACAGGGTCCGCCATCTAACGTTTTTTTTTCTTCAAGTAGTGCTTATTTCGTGAATGGTAACACTAAGCTCATGTCTGATTTGACAGATAATTAGTTTTATCCTTCCGCTAAACGAATATGGTTGTGTTTACGCTTGAACAACGCTGGGAAATATTGCGACATTACTTTGAAAATCATGGTAATGTTGCAGAATGTGTGCGAAAATTGCGTACGGATTTTGGAAGAACAGAAGCACTGTCAGCTCCGTATGTTCGTTATCTTGTGAAAAAAGTGAAAGAAACTGGCATCCTCATTGATAAACCAAAGCGTGAAAAGCCGAAAGCAGTGCGTACACCCGAGAATATTGCTGCTGTGGCAGAAAGTGCGCGTGAAGCGCCATCAACATCAATTCACCGTCGTTCTCAACAATTGAACATTTCGGAGACATCATTGAGACGACTTTTGCATAAAGACCTTGGTATGACGCCATACAAAGTCCAATTGGTTCAGGAGTTGAAGCCAACTGACCATCCAATGCGTTTTCGCTTGGCTAAGTGGGCCTGCGATCGACTTACAGAAGATGCCGATTTTGCCAAAAAAAATCATCTTTTCAGATGAAGCTCATTTTCTACAGCTTATTTGAAGCTACACTCGATGTTTTGCGCCCTGTTTTTGAAGATCGCATTATCAGTCGCAGAGCTGATGTCGTTTGGCCACCTCGGAGATGCGATTTGACACCGTTGGACTATAATTTCTGGGGTGCCCTCAAAGCTAAGTGTTACGCCGACAAGCCAGAGGCAATTGACGCTTTAAAGGACAATATTCGAGAAGCCATTGGTGAAATACAGCTGCACACAATCGATAATGTGCTTAAAAATTGGAACGATCGTGCAGGCTACTGCATGGCCAGCCGAGGCAGCCATTTGAATGAAATTATTTTGCATTATTAACCGGAAGGATTGTACTTTTAAATAAAAAAAGAAATGTGAAAAAATATTCAGTAGTTTTTTTTATAGAATTTTCAAAAAAAAAAGTTATTTGGCGGACCCTTTATTAATCACCAAAATGTATATAAACACACACGCAGCCGTTAATAAGTATCGCGATTAGTTGTTTTATGAAATAACAATTTTTTGAGCTGCATACAAGTTATGTATATAAAACGCCAAAGCGAAGGTTAGCATGAATCGCAAGATCACAACAAAATAACAAATTAACAATTTAATGTCAACGGTACGCCCTTTTCACCCTTTAATTTTATCTCATTTTGGGTTACATAAAAGAACACAATGCAATGGGGGAAATTTTCCAGCCAACGTCCTTCGCAGTTTGACACCGTCACGGGTGCGTTTCGAAAGCTCGTTTTGTCAGTGCTTTTTTTCCAGTGCGTTTGCAATATGCAAGTCGTATGGTATAACTTGCTAGCTCATATGACACGCTGTGCGGCAAACACAATGGTTGCGACAAACTGGCTGCCGACACCATGGTATGGCTTTAGAAACAACTAACTCAGGTTGGAAAAAGGTTTCAGCTGGCAAATTTTTAAAATGTGTCAGCTGTCAAATTTGAAAATAAAATGACAGTGGTGAATTTTGAAAACTAGTCAGCTGTCAGATTTAAGCAGAAAATGGCAGCGGTCAAATTTGAAAATTAGTCAGCTGCCAGTTTGAAATTGAAAATGGCAGTTGTCAGGTTCAAACTGAAAATGGTAGCTGTCAAATCTGAAAAATGACAACACCGATTGGGAAATGTGTCAGCTGTCAAATTTGAAAATATGTCAGCTTTCACATTAAAAAACCGTGTCAGCTGTCAGATTTAAGAATATGTCAGCTGTCAAATTTACCCCTGCTTTCAACAAAAGTGAAGGAATTACAAATTAGAGGTATTCACGATGCTGCGTATCTGACATTTCCTTGGGTATTTGAAAACAAGATAGTATCGAAGGTTCGTTCACGATTAGTGTTAAAGATTGAAAATGTTGTACCAAAATCATAGGACAAATACACTACATCGTGAACAGCCCTACTACTGCTGTGCAACTTGCCACGGTGAAAATTTGTGCCGTTACAAGCCACCAGCTATTAGGTGCAATTAGCGCACGTCGTACCGCTAGTTCAAAACTGGCAGAACACCCACCACAACAGCTTCTGACAGCCACCAAAAGCATCAGCAATAACAGAAACATCAACGAACGACCTCTTTAGTGACTGCGTGGCACAGCGAACATGCTGAAAAACAGTCTACCCGATAAGCCCAGCACAAGTCGTCATAAAAAAAGCCTCAACAATCTGGGTGCGGACGATGCGACTCCTCGTCAGTGAGCTGCAGCATTTTGCAGCATTTTGCAATATTTATATACGGTCGAACTAAACTCAAGGCAAGTAACTAGTGCCTACTGATAAAATTCCGTCCTCTGGGGCGCAACATCAGTATCCGGATAGCGATTGCAGCACTTGATTAATAGGGCAGCTCGAACCGAACTCGCTAACTTGCATTTAAATCCAGTCAGGCATACTCCGCACGGAGTCCCATCAGGTAAGAAAACTTTGCAGAATCTTCAGCATAACATGGAGTCAAGGCCAAGTATGAGTTCTGCACCACCAATATATAGTGTTCCTCCACCAAATTTTATGCCGGCTCCACCTTCAACTTCTGGTCACAGTCTACAGTTTGTTTAGAGTATTCCCAACCAATATAGGCCGAGTCGCATGACGCATAATAGTGGTTATGTGGTTATCCAGGACCTGCCTTGCAATTTGTACCGTTTGATTTCCAATTGGAAAGTAACTTTCAGGCACAAAGAAGACGCCCTAGCCATGGATAAATTTATTTATCGAGTGAACACTTTGACAATGCAAAGTTTTCGAAAAGATTTTGGAGCATTGTGCTGTTATGCGTACATGTTGTTCGTGGGAAAGGCGCTGGAATGGTTTTGGCTTTACCATCGAAGTGTGCCTAGGATTGAATGGGTCACGTTGTGCACAGAGCCTCGAAGTCAATTTTGCGATCCAGAACTTTTTTAGACATCATAGATCTGGTGCGTAATAGCAAGCAATAGTTTGATGGAAAGTTTGATGAGTTTCACAAAGCAATCTTGCAATTAACAGATAAGCCAACGCTCTTTTGATTCTCAGGTTTTGTTGGAGATTCTGCAAAGAAATTTGAGCTTGAATGTAAGGCGTAGTTTGTTGTATGTCCCGATACAAAGTGTAAGCCAGCTTGTGCTTTTGTTCAGAAACGTGAATGCTTGATGAAGAGTCGCAACTGACATGCGAGTCTGGTAACTAGAACCCTACGTCTGCTTATAATAATAATGCCTTTTTAGATTTACCAACTGTCCCTCATTAAAAAACCCGCCAAATACCCTTAGAGGTATTTGCCTGTCCAAAGGCAGGAATAGAAGGGTGATGGTTTGTTGTTAGGTGGGCAGTTTATGGGGCACGGCTTATGAACTGATCTCATAATGAGTTCATTCTTGAAGCACGGCTCTTGAATGTTCATCTGATAACTGTAAAATAAAAAGGTTTACCTTGAGCCTTGGTTGTTGGCGCCAAATCTTGGAGAAAGCATGGTTTTGATATTAAGTTATCATAACATTGTTATTTTAATATGCTTTCCATGGACGATCAATCCAACATAACTTGAAGAGCGGGGGCAGTCATCCATCTGTTCAGCAGACCTTGTTTTAGAATGAAGGTTTTATGTAAGAAACATATAATCTTTCGACTGAGTATAAGCCAATTGGTATACTACGGCTCACGCATCCTAGTTTTTCGAAAGAGTCTTTTAATTAAGCCTTAATTAGGCAAACGAAGTTGCGTAAGTTGGATTGTGGTTAACTCGGTATTTTACTAGAAAACCAATGGTTATTTTTTTTTAACCTAGTCATGTACAATTCTAGTGGCTGAAGGTGTCACAGTCAAATATAAATGTTCTAAGAACTTTTGGTCTGTAAGACGGGATGTTGAAGAGCCTTGTCTGGTGGAGCCTTTAGCCTTTTAAATAGTCTGAGTTGTGTCCACTTAGATTGATTAACCTGATGACATAAGTGACAGGCCTAGTATTCCGCCTTAATTTTTCGTGTCGAAGAGTCCCCTTTGATCATGATGATAATGTAGCGGCCAAAAAGTAAGGGTTGTATTATTGGTATTGGTACTGAGGTAACCCATGGTTATTAAAATAACCTAGTCATGCTTAAATTCTAGTGGCTGAATGTGTCACGATCATGTATAGTGTCTATTTGACAGCAGTAATTGGGGTTCTGTGGTATGTTATTAGGGGAACCTTTCTAAGTGAATCTTTTGAATTTCGAAGGGGCGTTGGCCGACGCTTCATATTTGTCCCAAGCTTTGGAGCACCGTTGAATTAAGCCTTCGCGACAGGGGTCAACTTTAAAAACAGAAGATTTCTGTCCCTCATTAAAAGTTGAGGTGGCACGCCAAGCAGAGGCAATACCTGATGTACTAAATGTTCAAATTTAAATTTTAAAACGCGAAAAACTGGCTTCTAGAGCGCCACAAACGACGTTCACACCTTTGCATGTCCGTTGGCTAGAATATATCGCTGCGCGCAGGCGTATTTTTCAGATCGAGAGCTCCAGGAAAGGAAAGCGAAGATCAACTGCGAGATTTGCTGCTGGAGAGAAGGCAGTCAAACAATGGCATTTCTCTGTGTCTTCTGGTGTTGAAAAACTACTCTTCGCCGAAGGAGATCACATGTTGGCACTTGTCGGTAATTGATGTGCACAAAGTACTTGGTCAGCTCCTGTAGTATGAATAAAGTGAGATTGTGTCTCGATGCGCGCAAGGTCAATGAGGTTAATGTTAATGTTGTATGGTGGAGATGCGTATTGCGACCTAAATGAGATCTATTGTACCTCCTTCTCAAAGCTCCGCTGGGTTTGCGGATTACAGAATTTCATCGAGCCCTATCTCTCTTATGAATTTGAGAATATTCTTAGGTTCAAGGAATGAAACCTGCTCTAGACTCAGCTCATAGTTCCCCAGTGCTAGTTTACGTCTGCGAGCCACGGCGTCGCAGTTTGTAAGTTGCATTGAAGTGTCCTCTGCTTCTTCACAGAAACGGCAGTTACTATCGGTTTCTGTGCCCAATTTCATCAGGTGGCATTTGAGTTTACAGTGTCCTGTAAGGAACCCCGTTAGAATGTTTAGATTTGGTTTGCCTAAGCTTATGCACAATTTTGCTCTCCGAGTGTTAAAATCTCTGAGGAGCAATTTGGGTTGTCTTAGCTTTGGGAGGCTTTTCCAAATGTTTGAACGTTTATGCCTATCCTCCCTTCTTAGTTCTTCTTTTATAGAATGTGTGCCCAATCCGCAGAATGGTTTTGATCCTCTAAATTTTGTGGCTGCACCCTGTCGTGCTAGACCATCGACTTCTTCGTTACCCTGTATTCCTTTGTGTCCTGGGACCAAAAGTATAGTAACAGTGTTATTCTTGCCTAGTTCGTTGAGTTTTGTTAGGCATTCCCATGTTATTTTCGATGATATCTCACAGGAAACTAATGCTTTGATTGCTGCTTGGCTATCTGACATCTTATCCGTAAACTGTCTGACGACTATATCCTGTGTATTTACGGTCCAGATTAAATTGTGCACACAGCTGTATTGCTAGGATTTCCGCTTAAAAGAAACTGGGTGTTGTCCCCATAGGTTCAAAGTGCTTGGTTCTTGGCCCGTACACCCCTGCGCCTATACCTTCCAATGTCTTGGAGCCATCAATATACCATGATATACTGTGTGGTTTCTTGACTTGCGATATCATCCCACTCTTTCTTAGTACTAAGCTTAATTTCGAAGTGTTTTTCGAAGTTTTACCTTTTCACTATATCGTCTCTTGGTATATCGATGTAGGGATATCCCTACTGTTTAGATTTGGGATATCCCTACATCGATCTTCTTTCTACTGCTTTGCAATATCTCCTTCTTTCTACTGCTGATAGTTTAACCTTAACCTGTCCCCTCTTTTGCAATGCACAACAGAGTTCGCTTGGCTACTCCCTCTATGACAAGGTGTAAGGGTGTTAGGTTCAGAATTACTTCTAGTGCTGCTGTAGGGCAGGTCCTCATGGCCCCTGTGATGCATACACAGGCCAGTCTCTGCACCTTTGTTAGCATATTCCTCATTGTGGTTACCTTGGTTCTCTCAGCCCATGCTATTGCACCATAGGTGTGGATTGATCTCACTATCATAGTATACATCAAGCGGAGAATTTTTGGGTTACAACCCCAGCTTTTCCCCGCTAGGCTCCTACATACCATGAGTGCACACGTTGCTTTGTTTGTAGTTACCTCTGCATGTCTTCTTCAGAGAAGCTTTGAATCTAGTGTAAGTCCCAGGTACTTTAATTCTCCTTTGAAGGGAATTTCCGTGCCATCCATTCTCATTGTACGGAAGTTTGGCAGGCTTCTTTTGTTAGTAAAAGATACTATGGTAGTTTTCGCTGGGTCGATAATTAATCCCACTGTGTTGCACCATGCCTTTCTTACTGACAGTCCTCTCTGTATCAGGTTACAGAGTGTATCCTCAAACTTTCCTCTCGCTATTAAAGCGATGTCGTCTGCGTAACCCTGACATTTTATGCCATTCTCGGTTAGCATAGATAATAATTCGTCTACAACAAGACTCCACAGCAGTGGAGAGAGGACTCCGCCTTGTGGGCAGCCTTTCGTTGTTTTGGTTCTTTGGTGGTGTTGCCCACTTTTTTTTCTGCAGTTCTAGTGCTAAGCATTTGGCATATCCATCTGCTGAGCATATCATTTACTCCTTTTTTGTGTAAAGATTTCTTCACAGCCTAGTGAGAAGTATTATCAAAGGCTCCCTCTATGTCTAGAAAGGCACAGAGTACAGTTTCTTTGTTTTTGAAAGCTGACTGGATGTTACTACCCAACTGATCGTGTTGACATGGGTGCATTGGCGCCTTCTCCAGAATCTCAGTTCTTATATAGTTTTCTATTACCTTTTCCATTCTTCGTAAGATCTACGGACCAATCTGCGACAATGGCGAGTACCGAATACGGTGGAATGATGAACTGTATGAGCTGTACGCTGACATCGACATAGTGAAGCGCATTAAAATCCAGCGGCTTCGATGTCTTGGTCATGTTCAGCGCATGAAAGACGATGCTCCAGTGAAGAAAACATTCGATTCGGTACCCAGCGGCGTTCAATGCAGAAGAGGAAACCACAGGAACCACATCTTCGTTGGAAAGAAAAAGTAGAGGACAACCTGACGAAGCTTGGAATTTCCAACTGGCGCCAGCAAGCGAAAGACAGAAATGACTGGCGCAAATTCTTAGATGAGACCAAGGCCGACATATGGTTGTAGCACCACCTAAGTAAGTAAGTAAGTATTACCTTTCCATTGTTTTAAGTACAAATGAGGTAAGGCTAATGGGTCTAAACGACTTTGGTAGTGTGTAGTCTATTTTTCCCAGGGATATAGCCGGGGATATAGCCCAGTGCAAGGCTGCTTCTAGTTATTTTGACTAGGTGGGGCGAGTTTCCATTCTTCTTGATTTAAAGTAATCTGCCTGTTTGCTGTCTCATACTCAATTACTGGTGTGCTGCCTGGGAAATGAGATTCTAGAAGGTGACTGGCTCGTTGATCTTCTCTAAGCGTATAGCTTCCGTCTGGCAATAAAAGTGACATTTTTGTCTCCACTCTGCCTTTAGCCATTGCTTTGTGTATCCTGGCTGCGGCTGGCGTGGAAGAAATGTCTTCGCAGAAAGTTCTAAAGCTTTGTCTTTTGGCTTTTCTGATTTCTTTATTGTACTCCGTCAGAGTCACCGTGTAGTTGTGCCATTCTCCGTTGCGCTTTGTGGCATTAAAACTGCATCGCACCTTCTTTTGGAGTCTGGTCAGCTCGGCGCTCCACCAAGGAGTATGTTTTGTCCTTGCCTTGTGCCCTGTTGGACAGCTAGATTCGTAGGCATTATATACTGCATTGTTTACCTGGTCTACATAGCATTCAAGTTCTAGGAAGTTACTTATTCTACTCCTAGCTTTTACGTAATGTAGGTTTTCTTTCAGGGTGTTGGTGTAGTTGTCCAAACTGGTATTTCTTGGGTTTCTTTTGGGTTCTATCTCTTGACATTTTGCCCCAAGTCTGAACTCTATTATTCTATGGTCAGACATTGAAGGTTCCGTTGATACCCTCCATTCCCTAATCATATCCCCAACATCTGGGCTTCCTATGGTGAGATCTAAGACTTCTTCTCTAGCCCTAGTGACAAAAGTAGGTGTTACCCCCACATTGAAAAAGTCTAGGTTACTACTTAAAAGAAATTCTAAAAGGTGTTGACGTCGGTGCTTCCCCAAATTGTGTGGTGCGCGTTGGCGTCACAGCCGATGAGTAGTAGAAGTTGCTCTTTCCTGCAGTGCTCCACTAGTCGTTTTATCTCCGCTGGGGGATGTTTAGATCGTCCCCAGGAAAGTATGCGGATGCGATCACTATGGCGAGGTGCTTGCCATAAGTTTTGATGTGAGTCTCGATTACTGTTAAGTCCCGCGTCATAAATTCTGAAAGACAAATATTATTAGTATTTGTCTGCATTAGGATGCATGCTCTGGGATTGATTGTTCTCTGGTCACAAGTTACCTGACCCTCTCTGCAGTAGCGGCCACTGACTTTTCCCCTGTAGCACCAAAGTTCTTGAATTAGCACGAAGCCTAGTTGTTCTGTGGTTAACCTCCGAGCAATAATTGCCGATGCAGCTTTTGCATGGTGGAGGTTTACCTGGACAAATTTCGTGCTGGTTTCTGTGCCGATCGTCATAGCAGTGGTCTGCTGCCCTGTTCTTCTTCAGGCAGCGTTACTCCTACCTTTTTTGATCAATCGAGAGAGCAGCGAGGTTCATGCCCTCTGCCTGATCTCCGATTGAAGGTGTTGCGGTGATGACCGAGACTGTTGTGACTCACAACGAGGTATTCCCCAAAATATTGTCTTTCTACTAGTGGCCAAGTGCTGGCAATGAAAGTTGATCCACCGCAAAAACTAAGCGAGCGATCAACATTCATTGCATTCATTGCACTTGCACTTTTATATGAATTCAATGCCAAGGCCAGTCAATTAAAACAAAAATAAGACAATAAAATGAACACTGATCTACCGCAACAACAACTGGGCGATCAGTTTTCATTTTATTTAAAGACAATAAAATTAAGCCAACAATTTACTTCTGTGCGGCCAGCGTCAAATGCTGACAAAGCAAAAACCAGAGGTAAATTAATTTTAATATTTTATTGTTGTATTTAGCATACACACATTTTGGCTAAGCGAATAACGCAAAACAAGTATAATTGAAATAATAATTCACTGGGGAATATGACCCAATTACACATGTTATACATGTTTGTATGTTTGTTTAGCCCAAGTTGGCATTATTAAATAAGTATGTAGGAATATATATTTAAAGTCAGAACCAATGTCAACGTACTGATGTAAATAATTACATCATAGCAACTTAATAATGAAGTTAATTTAAGCCAAACTATTGTGCAAGAGGCGGAAGGCAAAATTACGCAACCTCTGATTTATCAATAAGTAGAATTAACTATGTAATGAGAATGTAAAACTTAAGAAGAAGAAGCGCGGCCAGATATGTTATAAATATCTGATCACCGCTAAAATAAAGAGTTCTTGAGTGAATGAATTTGGAAGATATACAAGTGTTCTTTTTGTTTCAAGCAGAAGTCAACAGCGGATCTTGAGGTTAGCAAATTGGATACCAGCAACCAGTAAGTATATCAAAATCTCAACGCCTGAATGCACCTAAGGGTAACGGCAAAGGAGATATTTTTTTTGAATAGATGCCGGTGGCGCTCTTAAGCGCTGGCAGCAAACCTTAGGTAGGACGTCGCTCGGCGACTGTAGGACCCACGCGTATCCTCTCAGAGGGGATACAACAAAATGGCGCAGCCGGTAGGATCCTTCTGTTCGCAAGGACAGCAAGGATGTTAGGATCCTTATTGTTAAAGGAACAATAAGGATATTTTTTTTAGCTTTGGATGGAAATTTTTTGATAGGACATTTATATAAAAAAATAAATAATAATAATAATAATAATATAACAGATATTTCTCCCATTGTGCAAAAATTAATAGGAACAAGGTGGGACTTTTGTTGTTACAGGAACAACAAGGCTATTTTGAAATTAACATTTTTTTTTGGAATTTTAATATTTTTGGGAAGGAAAATTTTTGGTAGGCTCTTTTGTTCACGGGAACATTAAGGATAATAGATCCTACTTGCTTTTTATATAATGGTTTAAGTTTCGGTTGAACCTTTCTAAGTTTGCAATTCGAAATCTTCCACCACCTCTCGGAAAGAGGCTGGCAGGAATAAAAGTTTCTTTGTTCAAGGTTTAAGTTTCGTTTAAAAAAAAACCTTATTATTTTTTTTATGTTTTTTGGGAACAATAAACGCTTCTTAGGAGCACGGGTTATCAAAAAAATTTTTTTGGATCCACTTCAAGGCGATGCTGGAATTTTACGAAACAGTAAGTATTTTTTTTAAGAACTAAATCACCGTGGAAGAGGACACAACTACAAAGAGAACCAGTCAACGGCAAGAGATATCATGGCATATTTTGAACATAAAAATAAAACTTAAATTGTGTCGGGGTTTTTCGTCACTTATTTGGCGAAATACAAACAAAATACTTATTTATACATGAATTTGAATCAAACTTTTATAGCCTATGCATCAATTGTTGCTTCGATATGTTTATATGAAAGCTAATCACTGAAAAGAAAGATAATAAAGATATATATTAATAAAACGAACTAAATAGCATGTCTTTTATTAAAATCGATATTTTCACATGGCGCAAGCAGAATTTGACAGTTTTATAAAACAATTGTGGAGCAGAACATTTTTGGAATAGAACATTTTTGTAATTCGAGAAAAGATTTTGAAGCAGTAAAAAAGGGGGGTTTATGATTCAAAAGAATTAGGTAAAGCCGAGGAGGCAGAGGTTGTCCTGCAAATTTTTACGCAGCTGGTACATAGTGAATCGAGGGCATCTGTCGAGGAAAAGGAGGATCTGAACGAGCGGATCAGGGATATTGAAAAGAAATATCATGCAATAAGGATACAACTTGAAGAGACAGAAGAAGGGATAAAGGAAATTGAGGAAGAGAACTTAAAGTTGAGGAAAATAGTGGGAAATAAGAATATCTCCGAGGAGTTAGTAAAGCAATTAGTTGAAAACGAACACACAGAGTGTGAAAAGAAATTTCAGGAAGCCCAACGAAAAAGAGAAAGTTTAAAGTTGATAAGGAGAGACCGGGAAACAATGTAGTATCAGCAACTGTTAAAATGAATATAAGTGAAATAGCCAAAACGGTGAGTAACTTAGTACCGCTATTTTCAGGTACTGAGTCACCGGCGGAAGTTTTTAGGTTTATACAAGGATGCGAGTTGGCATTCAAAGCAGTGAAATCAGTAGATGCACAGGACTTCACAGATTGTGTGAAATTAAGGCTACATGGGGAGGCGTTTGAGTTTTGCAGGAGTAAGAAATTTGGTAAGGTTGAGGAACTCTATAGGGCAATCAAAGCAAAGTATCTTAAGGAGACAACGTATAATACGTTGATAATGGAACTATCGCATTGCGTCCAGAGGCCGGGGGAGAGGTTAAGTTTGTTCGCGAACAGAATAAGCGACATAGAGTCTCGGGGTAGAGATCTAGTAGGTGATGACGGTATCCTGTGGGAACAGCTCAGTAGTTCAGTCGTTAGTGCGTTTAAGGTGAGAGTTTCCGATCCTAACCTCCGAACGATTTTATTAACGACAACCGGTTTGGGCCTCGCAGCGTTAGAGAAAAGGGCATTAGAAATGGAGGTCATGTTAAAAGGAGGTAAGCTGGGGAGAACTGCGCAAGGCAATAACAACTATGGGCAAGAGTACCTGGGCAAACAGGGAATTAGGTTTCCCCAGGAAAGAGGTCAGGAACAAAGAGGACAATATAAGATACAGGAGGAGGATGAAAAACAATTGACGAATAGCAGATTAGCTATAAGGTGCTCATTTTGCCAGGAGAGAGGGCATACCAGGGACGTGTGTATAACAAGGAGAAACACACCATATTGCGAAAAATGCCAGGAATATGGGCACGAAAAGGGGTGGAGGTGCCCAAGAATTTAGGCCCAGAAATGAAAAAATGACTGGAAATGGCTATGAGGGAAATTTTAACTTAAAAAATCCATTCAGAAATAGTGAGGACAAGAGACAAAAACAGGGACCATATAAAGCAATTGAATGTAGATGGTGTAACAAGTAAGGCCACGTGGAGAAAGACTGTTACGCCAAGAGAAATTGGGAGAATAGGCAGGGAAACTTTCAGGGGCCCCGCAAAGGCCAATAAGCTGGGAACCCCGAAATAAAAGAACACTTAGGCCGACCAAGATAGTAACAGATCATTCGACATCTGAAAAGATTGTGAATATCTGTACATCTAAGTCAATAGAAAGGATAGTAACAGATAATTCTACGTCTAAAGAGATTATGAATATCTGTACATATAAGCCAGGAGAGAGTTCAGTAACAGATCATTCGACATCTGAAAAGATTGTGAATATCTGTACATCTAAGCCAGGAAAGAGTTCAGTAACAGATCATTCGACATCTGAAAAGATTGTGAATGTCTGTTCGTCCCAATCAGAAGAAAATAACAGAAGTAACAGATCATTCGACATCTGAAAAGATTGTGAATATCTGTACATCTAAGCCAGGAGAGAGTTCAGTAACAGATCATTCGACATCTGAAAAGATTGTGAATGTCTGTTCGTCCCAATCAGAAGAAAATGTAGCGAATGTGGGCCCGAATTCAGAAGAAGTAATTAAGTTGCTAGGGGCAACATCAAAAAAATTTTTTTATAGCAGTTTAATAATAATACAAATAATTATATATGTGGTGAATATGGCCATGGGTAGCATGAGAAGAGCCCATAGGAATATAAAAAAAGTAATAAAAGAAAGAAGAATACATTTCGAAAATATTATGAGAGCGGTAGAGAAAAGGATAGAAGAAAACTTCAAAGGGGTAATAGGATCATTAAATAAAAATATAACAAAAGGAAAATTACATGTGTTGTTAGAAAAATTAAGCGAAAATATAACAAATGATGGTTGGCACAAAAATCTGACTGTGCTGGAGAAGAAAGAGGGTGAATGTTTTAGAATCTCTAACGTTAATGATGTGTTTATAGAAATTCCTTGCAAGAATGCTATAAATGGTAGACTCAGCAGGCACGAGTTTAGTGAAACAAAACGCATTAAAAGCAATGGACGACAGGGGGAAAACATATAAGAAATTTGTGTGGAGCATTCGGGGGTTTCGTGAAAACACTTGGGTCCGTGAAGATAGAACATGACGAGGCAAATAATCTTAGTTTTAAGTTGCACGTAGTTGCACTAGAACAAGGACTGCCTGCAGATGGCATATAAGGCCGGGATAATTTATGGAATAAAACTATGATAAATACGATAAATAAAACATTAACTATATACGACAGAGAAGGAGGTAATATAAAATTACCATTGAAACAAATGAATGAGCTCAGTTCAATTAATTACAGTGAGGAAATACAAATAAAAGCTAGAACCATACAAACAGTAAGAATTAAGGTAGAGACTAAAATTCCGGTGGTAGTGGTACATAAACAGGAGATTGTGCCAGGGGTTTATTTAGGAGAAAGTTTAACGAAGGTAGAGAACGATACCGCGTATGTATCAATTTTGAACTCAAATAATGAGGATGTTATCTTGCCGAAGTACTATAAACCGAAATTTTCCAATTATAACACATTTAAAATGAAGTCAGGCTCAATGTATGGAGTAAACGAGTGTAAAGTAAAAGAAAGGATTAAAAAATTAACACAAACAATTAAATTAGAAGAAAGTTTGAACGTAGAGGAAAGGTCTGCAATCGAAAATTTAATAACGACATACCATGATATTTTTCTATTGAAAGGGGATAAATTAACATACACTCCAGAAATATAACACGAAATTCAGGTTCAAGCAAATCAGTCTCCAATAAATCAAAAACAGTATAGATTACCTCAAGCACATAGAGAAGAAATTCAAAAACAGGTAGAACAACTGTTAGAAGACGACATTATTTGGCCGAGCAAATCACCTTGGAATTCGCCATTGCTATAAGTACCTAAGAAAACAGGAAGCGATGGTGTGAAAAAGTGGAGATTAGTCATAGATTTTAGAAAGGTAAATGACGCAACAATTAAGCAAGTTTTTCCAATACCAAGGATTGATGAAATAGTAGATCAATTAGGGCACTGTAGGTATTTTTCAACATTAGATTTGGCTAGTGGGTACCAACTCAGGTTCTCATGAGTAAAGAAGACAGACAAAAGACAGCATTTAGTACAGCATGTGGTCATTACGAATTTAATAGAATGCCATTTGGACTCACGGGAGCCCCAGCGACTTTCCAGCGATTGATGAATAATATACTGACAGGATTACAAGGAATAGATTTATCGTTTATTTAGATGATGTGGTAATTTATGGCAAAAATCTACAACAACATGGAGAAAGATTAGCACAAGTCTTCCAGAGACTTAGAGAAAATAGCTTAAATTGAATACGGAAAAGTGTCAGTTTCTTCGCAGAGAAATAGCTTACCTGGAACACAAATGTTCGGAATTAGGAGCGCTCCACAAAAATTAAAATGCGTGAAGGATATTCCAATACCGAGAAATAGGAAGGGGGTTCAGGCATTTTTAGGCTTAGCTAATTATTATAGAAAATTTATAAAAAATATGTCACAGATGGCATCACCCATAAATAATTTACTGAAGAAGGATAATAAGTTCCAATGGTCAGAGAAGTGTTAGGAGGCGTTCGAAAAAATAAAAGAAGCTGTGACTTCATCACCCATTTTGGCATATCCCGACTTTAGTAAACCGTTTTTATTAACTACGGACGCGAGTGGAAACGCATTAGGAGCAGTATTGTCACAAGGGGAAGTAGGAGAAGATCGACCAATTGCGTTTGCAAGTAGATCATTGAATAACGCTGAAAAAGGTAGTCAACAATAGAAAAAGAGTTTTTAGCGATTGTTTGGGCGACAAAAAATTTTAGAGCATATTTGTTGGGTAGGCCATTCAAGATATATACAGATCATCAACCATTGAGGGGTATAGCAAATCTGAAGGATCAAACGTCAAGATTAGCAAGATTTAGACACAAGATGTCAGTGTATGATTTCGAAATAATTTATAAACCAGGTAAAAAGAATTTAAATGCGGACGCACTGAGTAGAATACCACAGCAGAACCAAGAGATAGTTGTAGTTCAAACCAGATCTAAAGCAAGAGAAAAAGAAGCAGCCGAAGAGACTGAAGAAAACACGGATTCACTAGCGGAAGTGGATGAGGGGATAGAACAACAAGACAATCATAACATAGAAATTCTAACAGATAGGAAGGATATAGAGAGAATATTAAAGGATTTTCATAATTTGCCATTAGGAGGACATCAGGGAGCGCTGAGAACGTACTTTAGAATAAGAAAACAATACAAATGGAAGAGAATGCAGAAAAAAATTAAGGAGTATGTGAAAAAATGTAACAAATGTCAAATAAATAAAAGTTCTAGACTCACCAAAATGCCTATGGTATTGACAGACACCCCAACACGTCCATTTGACAAGGTTTTTATGGATATAGTCGGCATATTGCCAGAGACTGTATCTGGTAATAAATATATTTTAACGTTTCAAGATGATTTTTCGAAGTATATGGCATGTGTTGCGATACCAGATGCCGAAGCAAGCACGATATCGAAAGCATTTTTTAACGAAATTATAACTCTCCACAATACACCAAGGGTTTTAATTACAGACAACAGCTCAAATTTTATTTCACGCGTGTTTTCAGATGTATGTAAAATGTTAGGTATTAAAAAGTTGCATATTACACCGTATCATCCGCAGGCAAATGGTTCCCTAGAGAGAAGTCATATGCCTTCGGCAGAATATTTAAGAGGGTTTGCCAAAGAAGACGGGTCCAATTGGGATCAGTGGTTATCGTCGGCGATGCACGTTCACAATAACACACCGCTTACGACAACAAAGCAAACACCTTTCCAGGGAGTCACCAGGGTTTGACTCAGAAATGCCAACTAATTTAAGGCGAAAGTGTAGTCCGATGTATAATGCCGAGGATACTTCAAAAGTCATGAAATATCAAATTCAGAGAGCGCACGAACTGGTAAGACAGAACCAGGAGCGTGCAAAAGAAGTATCTAAAAAATATTATGATAATACTTTAAATGCAGTAGAATTTAAAATTGAGGACAGGGTGCTAATGAAGAATCAAGCAAGGAAGAATAAATTTTCACCAATATGGATAGGACCGTATGAAGTTTTAGCAATAAAAACCCCAGTAACTACCGAGATTTCGATAAAGGGGAAAGCAAAGAAAATTCATAATAATTTACTAAAATTGTTTCATGGGAATTAGAAATAGAAAAAGAGAATTAAGGTATTAGAATTTTAAATAAAACGAAAAGGAAAAATATTTTTAGGGTAAACCTAATAACATATAATAAAGAAAGTACAAGAAGGGGAAAAATAGTATAAGATTCATATTAGGAGTAATAAAATTACGAGAAAAAAATAAATATTATATTAAAAAAAAATTTTTACTTACTATAAAACAGAATAGAAAAAAAAAGTTACATATAAAGAAAGTTAGGAAAGTAGTGAATATGAAAGCATTTTTGTGGCCATAATGAAGTAAAGGAAACTACTAACTATAGGAAGAGTCAAGAAAAGGTTATATAAAAGGCATTTAAATGGAACAATAAGAAATGAAGAAAATCTGAAGTAAAAGGCAAATGTGTTGGCATCTTCAAAGTGAAAGACGTTGTTGCAGAAATCCCTCGCAAGGATTAAATTCTAGTACACGCATTCTACTTGTAGATCCCAAAATAGTGCCACTTTATTTAAAATAATTCCGTAATTTTTATTTTGGAATTAAAGTTTAATGTAAAGTAATGAAGATGAAGGTTCGCATAAATCGGGATATTTTTTTTAGTCACAGAAGATAGCAGGAAAATATAGCAGGAGGATAAGGGAACTATGAAAGATAGTAGCAGAATAATCTGGAGTAGCAAGCAATTGTCTTGGAATTTTCAAAGTGAATGACGTAGTTACGGAAATCCCTGGCAGGGATTTATCCTGGTCACGCATTCTAGTTGTAGATTCCAGGATAGTGCCAACCTATTTGAAAAGGTTAATAAAGACATTTTGAGAGCATTCCATGAAGATGCGGTAAAAAGTTATTAAAACAATTGGAAATTAAATTTGAAATTGTAGTTAAAATAAAGAAAAAGAATAAAATAAATAAAAACAAAATAAAAAAAACCTTATTTGAACGAAGTAAACAAAATTCTCTCTAGGGGAAAATATTAAATAAAATTGTAATTTAAACATTCTAATTGGAAAAATTGTATGAAAATGAAAACATAATACATAAAATTGAAGAGTAAAGTAAATAAAAATAAGAAAAGGAAATTTGAATGCATGATTGCGAAAACTAAGTTGTTTTTAAAGATAAAAAGAAAGTTTTTTTGGGTGTAGTAAATGCCCAAAAGTTGAAATAAATTCAAAGAAGAAAATAAAAATCGCATCAATTTCAAAATAAAAAATAAAAATTTGATAGCGTCAAGTGAAGACGCAGTAAAATATAATAAGTAATATGATGGAAACTGGGGGCGATGGAACAATGTAACATGTCTGACTGTCTCAACCTGGCGAGGCCAGCATAATCTTTGTGAAATCGTCTCAAGTCGACTCAAACCTCCACGTGGTGTTTCCTGGGCAACGTCAAAACTGACAACCGTTAGTTTGGCGGCTAATCTGAGCGGCGGGCCTCCCTAGGCTTAAAATAGGTTGTGCGTCGGGTTTGAAGCCCACCCGTAAAAACAAATTTCAATGAAAACAAATAAGAAAAGAAGAAAAATGATCCCCAAATCTGATGACGACTACCGCAAACGAAAAACTGATAATGATTTACGGATATGCACCTGGAATGTCCGAACCCTTAATTGGGAAGGTGCCTCTATCCAACTGACTGATGTCTTGGAAAGATACAAAGCTGATATCACTGCTATCCAAGAAATGCGATGGAAGGGACGAGTTTGGATGCGGATTTGTAGTTGGCAAGAGACTACGGCCCCACGTCCTGCGATTCACACCTGTGAACGAACGACTTGCCATAATCCGCATCAAGGTTAGATTTTTCAATATAAGCCTGATATGTGCGCACGCTCCGACAGAAGACAAGGACAATGAGATCAAGGAAATTTTCTACGAGCGCCTTGAAAATGCTTACGAGCGCTGCCCCCGTCACGACGTAAAAATCGTGCTTGGTGACTTCAACGCTAAGGTGGGCAAGGAAAATATTTTTGGTCCAACAGTCGGAAAGTTCAGCCTCCACGATAACACCTCCGATAACGGAATGAGGCTGATTGACTTCGCCGCAGCACGAAACATGGTCGTAAGTAGCACTAGATTCAAGCATCTCAATATTCATAAAGCCACCTGGATGTCCCCTGATGAAAAAACAAAAAATCAAATTGATCACGTTTTGATCGACGGAAGGCACTCTTCCAGTGTATTGGATATACGCACGATCCGTGGTGCAAACATTGACTCGGATCACTATCTTGTTGCAGCCAAGATCCGTACACGTCTGTGCGCAGCTAAGAAAACACGCAACCCTACATGGAGAAAGCTAGACGTCGACAAGCTGCAATCGAAACAGACAGCCGATGCTTTCGCCACTCGACTCTCACTCCTGCTTCAAAGCACTCCTCCAATCGATGACATATGAGCGCAGTGGACACACATTTCCAACTCCATGCGTGCGGCTGCTGAAGAGGAGATTGGCTACCAACGCCCTCGCCGAAACCAGTGGTACGACCAGCAGTGTCGCGACGCCACGGCAGAGAAAGACGCCACCTACAAAGCCACCCTGCAGTCGGTTGTAACGCGCGCTGCTAAGGAGCGATACAGAGAAAAGAGGAGGGAAGAGAGACATATTTTCAGGCGGAAAAAAAGAGAGGCAGAAAAGCGCGAGCAGGAGAAGATTGAGATGTATGGTGACAGGAATGAGGCCCGAAAATTTTTCGAAAAAATAAGACGCCTTGCCGATGGTTTTAAAACCGGGGCCTCTTCCTGCAAGGATGAAAACGGGAATCTAGTGACAGATGTCCAGAGTACACTGACGTTATGGAGGGAACACTTCTCTAAGCTTCTAAATGGCGACGCTGACAACAATCCCGCCAATAGAGATGATATTCCGGAAACCCCAATTGCGGATGACAGCGTCGAGGTTCCGCTGCCCGACTATGATGAAGTTCTGACAGCTATAGCTCGGCTTAAAAATAACAAAGCCGCGGGAGCTGATGGCTTACCTGCTGAGCTGTTTAAGAACGGAGGCGAAGCTCTACTTAAATGCATTCACGAGCTTCTATGCAGAATATGGCCGGAAGAATGCATTCCGAACGATTGGAATCTCAGTGTGCTCTGCCCAATCCACAAGAAAGGCGATCCCACTATCTGTGCCAATTACCGTGGGATAAGCCTTCTTAATATCGCATATAAGGTCCTGTCGAGCGTTTTATGTGAAAGATTGAAGCCCATTGTAAACGAACTGATCGGACCCTATCAGTGTGGCTTCAGACCTGGAAAGTCCACCATCGACCAGATTTTCACGCTACGACAAATCTTGGAGAAGACTCAAGAAAAACAAGTCGACACCCACCATCTTTTTGTCGACTACAAAGCCGCCTTCGACAGCCCAATAAGGAAGCACCTGTACTCCACCATGTCTGAATTTGGTATTCCTGCAAAACTAATACGACTTTGCAGAATGACACTGAGCAACACCAGCAGCGCAGTTAAAATCGGGAAGGACCTCTCCCCATCATTTATTACCAAACGAGGTTTCAGACAAGGTGATTCCTTATCGTGCGACTTTTTCAACCTAATGATGGAAAAGATCATCCGAGCTGCTGATCTGAGACGTAGTGGCACAATATTCTACAAGAGTGTTATGCTGCTTGCGTTTGCTGATGACATAGATATCATTGGCCATAATACGCGCGAAGTCAGTGCAGCATTTTCCAGATTAGAAAGAGAGTCAAGTCGAATGGGTCTGTCAGTGAATGCAGATAAAACGAAATACTTGGTGTCAACAAACAAACAGTCCCAGCGTCTTGGAACCCACGTTACCGTTGACAATACCTCATTCGAGGTTGTGAAGAACTTCGTTTATCTGGGATCCAGCATTAATTCAACCAACGACATCAGCATTGAGATCAAACGAAGAATAACTCTTGCCAACAGGTGTTATTTTGGGCTCAGTAGGCAATTGAGAAGCAGAGCCCTCTCTCGACGAACGAAAATCACGCTCTACAAATCGCTCATCATGCCCGTCCTACTTTACGCATCACAAACCTGGACGCTGAGCAGTTCAGATGAAAAGAATTTAGGAGCATTCGAGAGAAAGATTCTTCGTAAGATCTACGGACCAATCTGCGTCAATGGCGAGTACCGAATACGGTGGAATGATGAACTGTATGAGCTGTACGCTGACATCGACATAGTCAAGCGCATTAAAATCGAGCGGCTTCGCTGGCTTGGTCAGGTTCAGCGCATGAAAGACGATGCTCCAGTGAAGAAAACATTCGATTCGGTACCCAGCGACGGTCAACGCAGAAGAGGACGACCGCATCTTCGTTGTCCAAGTAGAGGCCAACCTGACGAAGCTTGGAATTTCCAACTGGCGTCAGCAAGCGAAAGACAGAAATGGCTGGCGCAAATTCTTAGATGAGGCCAAGACCGACATACGGTTGTAGCGCCAACTAAGTAGTAAGTAGAAGTAATATGATATAGAAAGTAAAGGGAAAAATAATGAAAAAAAGTATAATTTTTACATAAAGAAAAACATTATTTTACAAATTAAAAGAAAATTGAAAATCACGAAGTTGAAAATTAAAGAAATTGAAATCTATATATTGAAAAAAAGGAGCTAAAAGTTAAGTTTAAGTTATTAATTTAAGATATTGAATTAGAGAAATTGAATAAAAGTAAAAAATTATTGTTTTAAAGAACAAAGCATACGAAAAACATATATACAAAATTTTTTAAATAAATAAAATGTACTTACTTACAAGGAAATTTTTTTAAAAAAAGTCAGATAAAAGAAAATATTAACAATTGTGTAAATTAAAAGAAAAGTAAAAATAAATTTTAAAATAATTAACGAAGTAGGAAAAATTTAAGTAGTATAAATATGAATAAAAGATGTTTAAAATAGATTAGGGAACATTGTATATTATTGAGATGGGGGAGCAACCAAAGATGACGCCGTTGAACCCGAAATAAGCGTTATCAGAGAAAAAAAGCAGTGAGCAGAAACAATATTTAAAAGGAATAGAGCAAGTCAGGCAATAAACTTCAACCACGAGAAGTGTGTGCTGGAAAGCCAACAAAAAAAAATAATAAATATTAGAGCAGAAAAAATTAAAAAGTAAAACAACAAAAGGTGAAAACACCTTCGTAAAATGCTGACAAAGCTGCGAATACAAAAAAAATTTTTATTGAAAACAACAAAAATTAAAAATTTAAAACAACAAAAGGTATAACACCCTTAATAAAGCAGAAATAATTTGAAAATTAATAAAATAGGTATAAATAGCCTTCCTAACACAACGAAAACAAACAATTAATCCAGATTTGGCAAAATAATGCTATAAAACAACAAAAGGTACAAAAACCGTCATAAACAACATTTTTGGCAACATAATATTCTAAAACAACATAAGGTATGAAAACCTTCGTAAAACAACATTTTGATAATATAATATTTTAAAACAACAAAAGATACAAAAATCTTTCTAAAATCAGAGAAACAATACAACAAAAGGTATAAAACCTTTCTAAATTTTTCTAAACTCAGAAAAGTAATACAACAAAAGGTATGAAAACCTTTATAAAGCAACAAAGAGTAAGAATTTAATTTTAAAAGACATAAAAACCATTTTAATAGAAATGAAAAATAATTGAGAAGTTAAAACAACAAAAGGTATAAAAACCTTTCTACAGCAGAAAAATATAACACCAAAATGCATATAAGGTTTCAGCCTTAAAAATTGATTTAATAAAAAATAAACCAGTTTAACCAGCAAGGACGGGAAGTCCATCTTTAAACGAAGACCAGGTTAACCAGCTATAGGTCTTAAAGCCTCCTGGCAAACAAAAACAATATCACCAGCACACACACTTCAACAGTATCTGCATCGAAAACTATAACCGAAAATAAATTGAACGCCGTGACAGTTTTTTCGGCGCACCGATGGACAACACTGAAAACTAAACACAAGAAAACAACAATCACCCCCAAAAAGTGCCAGAAAGTTAGGGATTTTTAAATTTATAGTAAATAGATAAGTAAAAGTGTAGAAACAATAAATTAAAACTAAATACAGAAACAATGTACGCATAATTCAAATAAGAAAGATGAACACGAAATGTAAGTCGTATGTAAAAAAAAAAATTATTAACAAAAAACTTGTTGACACAATATTAAAACTGCAATTTTTGAATAGAAATAAAGTAAGGAAAACTAATATAGCTTTAATGAACAAGCATACAAATAAAATAAACAAAGAATTAATTGACGAAAATTTTAACCTCTTAAAGGAGAAAATTTTCTTTGTGTAAGGGGGGAGGAATGTTGTGACTCACAACGAGGTATTCCCCAAAATATTGTCTTTCTACTAGTGGCCAAGTGCTGGCAATGAAAGTTGATCCACCGCAACAACTAAGCGAGCGATCAACATTCATTGCATTGCGACACTTTTATATGAATTCAATGCCAAGGCCAGTCAATTAAAACAAAAATAAGACAATAAAATGAACACTGATCTACCGCAACAACAACTGTGCGATCAGTTTTCATTTTATTTAAAGACAATAAAATTAAGCCAACAATTTACTTCTGTCCGTCCAGCGTCAAATGCTGACAAAGCAAAAACCAGAGGTAAATTAATTTTAATATTTTATTGTTGTATTTAGCATACACACATTTTGGCTAAGCGAATAACGCAAAACAAGTATAATTGAAATAATAATTCACTGGGGAATATGACCCAATTACACATGTTATACATGTTTGTATGTTTGTTTAGCACAAGTTGGCATTATTAAATAAGTATGTAGGAATATTTATTTAAAGTCAGAATCAATGTCAACGTACTGTAAAATAATTACATCATATCAACTTAATAATGAAGTTAATTTAAGCCAAACTATTGTGCAAGAGGAGGATGGCAAAATTACGCAACCTCTGATTTATCAATAAGTAGAATTAAGTATGTAATAAGTATGTAAAACTTAAGAAGAAGAAGCGCGGCCAGATATGTTACAAATATCTGGTCCCCGCTAAAATAAGGAGTTCTTGAGTGAATGAATTTGGAAGATATACAAGTGTTCTTTTTGTTTCAAGCAGAAGTCAACAGCGGATCCTGAGGTTAGCAAATTGGATACCAGCAACCAGTAAGTATATCAAAATCTCAACGCCTGAATGCAACTAAGGGTGACGGCGAAGGAGATATTTTTTTGAATAGATGCCAGTGGAGCTCTTAAGCGCCGGCAGCAAACCTTAGGTAGGACGTCGCTCGGCGACTGTAGGACCCACGCTTAACCTCTCAGAGGGCATACAACTTCACCAGTTATTTGTGTTGGTGGCGTTGCGTATTTCCCTTTATTGGGAGTTACAGACGTAGCTCCTGTGGACGACTGTTGACGTTGCAGCTGTGGATATTGCTGCTATGGACGGTTTGGTCGTTAGGGGCGATTTTGTGCCTAACACCGGAATGGTTCCAAAGCGGAAGGTGATAGTTGAGCCCCGTGACTTGATAGTTTCAAGTGACTCCTTATCTATTGAAAACGTTAGCATGTGCCAGCTTTCCTCATCGTTAGAGCTCAGTATCTTCCAATACTTTGTATTGAGGCCATCGTTCTGGGCAGCAATTAGTTCCATTGATCTATTGATCTCCGTACTTGAGCTTCTTGGCAAGAACATCCTAATAGTATGCCCTTTTGGGACCTCCTCTCCTAGGCAAGCCAGGGCCAGAGCCATCAGCCAGATTCGAACAGTCGACCAGTAACATGCCCGGACGGAAGTGAATTCCCTCAAACTGTAGCTTGGTGGACCAGCCCTTCACTACTTCGCTCAGTATGGCTTCTTCTAGCTCCGAAAGCTCATCCGGACTTAGCATATGCAGGGGGTATTCTTTGGGCAGGACCGCAATTTGGATGCCTTTGGTTATGCTGGCATAGCTGGTCCTCTTTTTCTGTGGTTCTGGCTTGGGTAACTTAGCCCCAGGTTCTGACCTACTGTTACTTCCAGGAGCTATTTTTACCTTCTTGCTCTCTGGACGTTGAGGAAGAGTTATCTCGCTCCAACTCCTCTTCGTTGTCTCTCGTAAGCCGGTGATTCCCAGATGCTCTAACGCTTTTTCACGAGCTACTTCGGGTGCCATGTCCTGTTCCAGGTAGCGCAGATACCATCTTACTCCCGCTCCACTTAGACCAACTCTTAGTGGGTCGTCTAGTCCTCCTGGCTCCCCACGCTGAGGAAGATGGACAAGGCGATGTCTACTATGGAAGGGCTTGTGTGTGTGCCCTTCTTTTGTTTCCCTTTTCTGTGCTGCGTGCTTGGACGTGGACGCAGTTTCCGTACTTGGGGTTCTTTTCGGAGCCGACGTCATAACTTCCCGGTGTTTTTCCAGGGGCATTGTGACAGGATTTAATCTCCTGGGGCTCGCAGTTTTCTTTTGGTGGCTCATACTACGGGTTCATACGGGTTCCTCCTGATCTGTGTTCTGCAGTGTCTGTGATCATTTTTATGGATTTTATGCTCCACCTGATCACTTCTGCGTGAAGTCCTATTGACTTGAGTTCTGGTTGGCAGAGGAGGATTACTCCTAAGTTTGGTGCCCTGCTTTTGACCTTTTCCTTGGAATCTCTGTTCCATAAGGTCTGCTGTTCTGCTAGCACTGATTTCCCGCAAGTCTTCTTGTTTGTTGTGTTTTTGTTTTTTAGTTGTACTCATATTCTTTGGTTCGACCGGTAGCTCGTGTCCGAGGACAAAAACGTCGCAGTCTATTTGTTATGGCTGGGAAAGGGTATGCCAGAGACCGCATACCATGGTAAGGCCACAGTTACTTCACGAGGTGGCCTGTTATCGTGAAGGCGCCGTTCCAATACAGTCGGTACACCCCTAAACTGCAAACCATCCAATGGACACGGTACGCATGACACCCTGGATTAGGGGGGAATAACTTTTAGTTTGCCACAAGACCACAAAAACTACAGGCTTCGCAAAGCTGTAGGGTTGTGCCCTACAGGGAGGAACTGCTCCCGCCTGCAGCATTGCGTCATTGCTGGACAAGTTCGTTATAATGCCTTTCGGCCTATGTAATGCGCCGCAGATGATGTCCCGGCTGATGGACGGAAGGTCATATATGCTCACAAAAGAACAACAGTGTTTGTCTATCTTGACGATTTTTTGCTAATAACAGAAACGTTTGACGATCATATTTCTCTACTACAAGAAGTAGCCATTTGCATTAAGCATGATGGTCTTGCAATTAGCATCGAAAAAAGTACATTTTTATTGAAACAAATTCACTATTTGGGTTACGTGATTGGGTATGGAACCATAAGTAAAATAATAAAATAAACTGGCCATTTCAGCCCTTGGAAGGACTTTGGCCTAACTTCTATGGAACCATAAGTACCGATCCAAAAAAAAGTACGAGCGATTCGAGACGTTCCCTTGCCGAAAACAGTTCGACAACTTCGTCGTTTTCTTGGCTTTTGTGGATTGTACCGACGGTTCGTGCTCAATTACGCTTCCATTTCGACCCCGTTGGCCAACATTTTGCAAAAAGCGAAGAAATTTGTTTGGTCTAATGAGTATTAAGTTGCTTTTGAGGCCCTCAAAAATATCTTTTGTAGTGTACCAGTGCTTTATAGCCCTGATTTTTGTCGTCCGTTTTCAATACAATGGAACGGAAATATCTTGCAGCAGTAATGGCCAAAAAAAAATTAGAGCTTATGTCGAAAGAGCTTATGTCACTCAATTTGACACTTTTGATTGTATACTTCGTTGTTGTTAGTTAAGAGCAAGCACTGCAAAGTTTGTATTAAACTGCGACTGCGACACGACGCCCGAAAGTTGTTGAATATGCTTATTGTATTGCGATGTTAGGTTATGTTCGAGTCGGGCTTCCACGACACGAGCACTGGTGATGCAGACTTTGATTTAGCTAGACTAAAGACACGAGCTGTTTAATTACACATACGCGCCGGCACTATTTGAATGCAATAAGGAAATAGATTCCTGTATTTAATTTTATTTTTAATCTATAAATTAGGAAATAGATTCCGATGATTATGCGAAAGAATAGATCCTCGCAAGGGCTGCCAATGTTTGGACAAAAACTAAAAAAAAGGAATTTTGATTTAATTTTTTGCAACTAGCTTTTGCACTTTTTAATTGCTGCGTTTTCTTTTACTTTTCTACCAGTAATAAGTAAGCAAGAAGTACAAGTATCAAATATAAAGGCTACAAATGTCAGAAAAGATATACAAAAGATTATTAAGGGAGAGTAACAGAAATTGTGTCGACGCATCAGGGTTGCCGTGTAGAATTCTTAACACAATAGTTTAGAATAAAAAAAAATGAATTAAAAGAAAAACAAATATAAAACAAAAACAGCTCAATTTTGCACTTTTTATAAATACTACGCTCTGAGTAAAGTTTTTTACAGAAAACCCATAGTTTTTGTGTATTTGTAATGTGGAGGCTTCGACCGAAGTGAATTAATTTTTTTTTAATTTTTTCAAATTTCAATTTAATAACAGTTTTTAACCTAACTGAGGCATTGAGGATAGTATCGACAATAGCTTCAAATTAGCCAATCGGTGGTCATAAGGGTGCAGAAGAGGCGAAATATTACTCCGAAGGAACAAGTCAGAGGTCGCCGAAGACTTCTAACAGATGCGGACGAGCATCACATGGTGGCAGAAATGAGAGGAAACAAGTGTTTAACGTCAAAGGATACTTTTGTAGCAAAGAATAGGAATGTTAGCACATGTTCGCGCTGCACAACATTGGTTACGTCTTAGCTGTAAAAAAAACAAACCACATTATTAGCTAAAGATGTTAAGGCGTGATTAAAGTTTGCTAAGAAACATAAAAATTGGACTGCTGACGACTGAAAACGTGTAATCTGATTAATAGTCTCGTCGTGTTCTTCGTAATATTGCTCAATCACGAGTGCTGTAATTCGACCCCTGGTCCGATGAATCGAAATTTAACCGCTTCCAGTCTGACGGAAAACATTTCTGTTGGCACCGACTTGGTGATGCCATTCAAAGACACCATATCAAGCAAACAGTGAAGCATGGAAGAGGAAACGTTATGGTGTGGGGTTGCTTCACATGGTGGCATGTTGGACCGCTCCGAAAAATCGAAGGTATAATGAGAAAAGAGGACAGCATGGACATTTTGCAGACCCATCTTCTCGATTTGGTTGATATGAGTTTTTATCCTGAAGAAGAAAGAATATTTCAACAGGATGGCGACCCAAAACACACATCGAAAATTGTTGAGAATGGCTAGGAGAACAAAATTTTAAATTGATGCAGTGGCCCACGCAAAGCCCCGACTTCAATCCGATTGAAAATTTGTGGTCAATCGTGAAAAGACGGTTATGGCAGTACTAAACAGCCCCATCGAACCTTGAAGATCTGTGGCAACGTGTGCTGCGGGAGTGGCATAAAATTTCAAGATAAATAATACAAAAATTGGTTGAAAGTATGCCAAATCGTATGAAAATGGTAATAAAAAACAAGGTGCTATGGACCAAATACTGAAAATATACCCTAGTATTATCGTTTTCAAAAAGGTCAAAATTGAGTACATACGAGTTGTTTTTGTTTTATTTTTTTTATCTTTGAATTATTTTTTGTTTTGTGTTGTATACTATTGTGCTAAGAATTAAACAACAAATAAATGAAAAAACCTTGTTCGACTCGCTTGGTTATTGCTCTTTTTATGCGCTTTGGAATGAAAGAAGTTTAAACATGTACTAATTTTTTCTAACCACTGTATGTCCCAACCGGAAGGCTTTATTGAGAAGACAAAAAACAAAGTCTGTGAATTAAAAAAAAAACTATATATGGACTGAAACAATCCACTAGAGAGTGGTTTAAAAAACTTGACGCTGTCTTGAAAACTGCATGTTTTACTCAGTCCACATATGATTAGTACATTTACATTTACAAATCTAGCAAAAATTCCGTAATAATCGGAATTTAAGTTGACGAAATTATTATTGCATCTAACTCTAGGAGACAGATAAATTTATTTGGATACTACACATAAAATTTGAGTTAAGAGATATGAAAATACCTAAACATTGTGTTGGATTAGAAATAATATATAATTGTGGAGCTCTTTCAATCTCCCAACCAGCCTATATCAATAATTTAGTTACAAAATATGGTATGAAGGAAGCAAAATCGGCTAAAGACGAATTCAAAAGATTCACTATCATTGTTCACTTTGGATAAATCATCTGATTTGAAAAATGTAAATTGAGTTTCATCTTTAAAATGAAGATGATTGTCATCCACCTTGAAGAAAGAAAGAAGTAGAAGGTCTTCCTACTTTTGATGAAAGTAAAAGCAAATCGAAGTGATGTGTCATTCGTACTGAAACACAAAAGGTGTTAACATAACTTCAAGTAGAAAGTTTATATTTTTTCATTTAATTGCTGAACATTAATCATACTGCACATTAATCATATTTTCCAAATTTGGATTGCTGGGTTTGTTTGTACGGCTTTTATTTATTTAATTTTTTTTAACGTCAATAAAAAAAATCAGCCAATTAAAAATTGATTCACTGTCATCGTTTTGAGTGAAATGTGTAAACTCTCCTTAAAATACCCATGCAAGTCAAAATTTACTTTAAAAAAAATCCAACAATTTCCGGAGAGAAAAAGTTAACACAACTTAATATCAGGAAATTATTAGTTCTCTTTTACATTTAGCAGTATTTAGCAGACCAGACAACAGTTTTAGCGTCAATAACTTATCGCAGTTTTCCCAAGAACCCAGAAAACAACACTGGAATGCAGCTTTACAAATTAGAAAATATTTAAAATAAACTATAATTACGTCGCAAAACCAATTTGCTACTGTAGTAGAATAATTACATATATATACAGTGTTATATTCAAATATATATTGTATTGTTGCATTTTATGTATGTTAAACTTCATTAGATAACTGCGTAGTTCATATTGCTGTATATTTATGTTTTTAGTTCTTGTAGCATTTTAAGGATTAGAACATTAAAAACGTATTATTCCAAAACATATGTTATACTATGTTCACAGAGAGTTAAAATTAAGTAATTTCGTGAGATAATTTCGAAATTGTACAAAAGCGTTCACACCGAGTTTTGATAATTTCGTTTGATGTTTAATTTTTTTATTGTGAATTATTATCATATAATTTTTTAACAAAATACAGCAGCATGAATCCAGAAAAACTTTCAAGAGTTGTTTAATTTAATTTAAATGAGCTTGAAGATACAGAAAAATAAGTAGATTCTATGATAAATGATATAAAGCATATTAAAAAAAAACGCCAAGATTTGATATTGGAAATCAACAACCGACAAAGCAAACAGCAAATAAGTTCAAAGTGATAACAAGATTATTAATATGTCAAAAAAAGATGTGTTCAATGCACAGAATTTTATGATTTCAGGGTTGCAAGTGAATTGTAGCCTAATTTCGTGAGTAATTTAAACGAAATTAGCTTAATAGAGGTAATTTACGAAATTAAGCAATTGTATGGGAAATTACTATTTTTATAATATAATTTCAGACGAAATTACACAAAATCTCGAAATTACTTAATTTGGGCTCAGTGTAAAAATAGTATTAAACCAAAGTGGACGTGTTTTAATAAATATTTGCTACAGCTTCAGAAGTGGGATTGTGCCCAAGCAACACACTAAAAGTTTTTGAATATATTTGAAAATCTCATATTTGTTTAAAAACGAATAATAAAAACAAAACACATATAAATAAAAATTGACAATAATTAAAAGAAAAAGTTGAAAAAAGACCACATCTGTGAAGAAAAAAAGGATAGTTGAAAAAAAATTCGTGTTAAAGACAAAGGAAAAAAGACATGTGAAATCAAACGAGTGTAACAAATCTAAAGAAAGAAAGAAAGTAACGTGAAAACAATATAGAAGATTGAACTATTAAAATTGAAAGGACATTAAAATTATTAAAAAATTGTAAGAAAAATTGTTGCTGTCAAAAATGGCTGACTCTGTAAATGCGGCCGTGCATACAGCAGCGCTGCTAAGAGTGCATTAGTTCAACGCTTAACTGAAATTCCAACTGGTCAACGTGGAGAGTGTCTAAGTAAAGCTAATCTGGGCGCTTTAGAGAGGAATGCTGAAAAAGGGACACAGGAGCTAGGGGAGATAATCGAGGGCGAACCGTAAGTTCAGCAAGACAAAAGAAGTGAAGTAAGAAACCACGAAATATAAATAGAACTTCTGCGCCTCCAAAAAAATTGCTTGCTAGAGAAAATGAGCTGTTAAAAATAGCTGCTGCAGTGGAGAAAACCGCTGCGCTGAATGAGATGACAGCGTCTTCATCCTGCATAGGTGAGCTTACGGCTTTGAGCAACAACACGTTCAGCTCCCTTTTCGTTATGTTTAAAGAGATGTTACCCTATTACGATGGTGGAATTAACCTTGACATGTGGATTTCACAATTTAAGAGCGTGAATGATGTATACGGTTTAAACGACATTAACATGCTTGCACTTTTAATAAGCAAGCTTTAAGGCAAAGCTCAATCTTAGCTGCACTTCAAGCATAACTTTGCCGCTGAGAATGTAAGCAACTTCCTTGAGCAAATGCGAGAGGCTTTAAGTTGCAAAGAGAACAAACTTATGCTGCGTTGGAAGCTTGAGTCTCGTTCTTGGCAACACAACGAAGCATTTGCTGAGTATTATAATGAAAAAAATATGTTAGCAAACAGAGTGCAGACAGACGACGTTGATTTGATTGATTATCTCATCGAAGGAATTCCAGACGAACATCTTAGCATACAAGAAAATATCCAGTATTATTCACAAATAAAACAGAAATGTTGCAAGCGCTTAAGTTGAATTAAAGTGGTGTGCGTTGGCTAAAGCTCATCACCCAAGCATGCCCAACTAGAACTGATGGTCCACATTTGGATTGCAGCGACGTCGTAGTGTTTATTTTTGTGTCAAAATTGACATGATGTTACGTATTGGTTACGTTACAGAGACCACTATGATTCAAAAGTGGTGCAACACAATGCCGACATTGTGTTAGTGAAAATAACTTTGAAGTGGCTTATCTCATTTTAGTATACACATTTATTTATAAATGCATTACAGAGTTTCCAATTGCAAAAAAATCAATTGTGGCTGCAAAAAAATTAATTAAATGTTTTGTTTACATTTTGCAGCCATAAATATAATTATTTTATAATTAAAATGTATTTTATATATAGGAGTACAACATAATCTTAAGTGTTTTTTGATATTATTTGGAGCTAAATGTAGATGGAAAAGAAGATTTTCGGTAAAATAACAGCCAAAACTTCTTAAGAATTTAAGCGCAAGCTGAATTCAGAAAATATTGCAACAATTTCATACATTTATAAAAAATGTTTAAATATAATAATAATTTGCCTCCACCATTTTAAATAACTTGGGTCGCAATTAGCTAATTGTTACAAAATGTACATCTTGAGGAATGATGAGTGATGCCTACACTTGGGTCGCAATTAGCTAATTGTTACAAAATATACATCTTGATGAATGATGAGTGATGCATTTTTTAAAGGTAACACTTGATAAATCGTTACCACATTCTGCGACCTAGTGGTAAAGTAGTATCCTAGGAATTTTTACAAACTTTTCCCACAAAATATTTTCCAAATCACTATCGCTGCAGCGTCGTCGTGTAAAAAATGTGTCTTAAGTAACCTGTGGTCGCAAAATTCTACTTGGGTGGCAGGCAATGCTACAATGAAGGGGCCCGAAGCCAAATTGAGATGCTTTAATTGCAATTCGTTGGGCCATTTTGCAGCCGAATGCCAAAAACCTAAACGTGCGTTTGGTGCGTGCTATGGTTGTGGAAGCTCGGAACACCGAGTTAATGCCTGCCCTGATGGGAAGAAGACCATTCAGCTGTTAGAAGAAAATGACTTCGTATGATATTTAAGATTTATAATAGGGTCAAATATTAATTCTTTTCTTTTCTTAGAGTGTCTCATAGACCCGGGTAGTCCAATAAGTTTTGTAAGAAGATCATGCATTCCAGAATAGATAATTTTTGCAAAATATTTACAAATGAATATGTCTTATGTTGGTATTAATAAAAGTAAACTAAAAATTTATGGAAAGATTGAAGGTTTTGTAAAATTTTAAAATAGACAAATTTTTTTAAACCTCATGGTGATTGCTAACGAGTCAATGAGTCATGAAGTTGTTTTAGGTAGGGATTTTATTAGAAACTGTAACTTAAAACTTATGTTGAAAAATGAGAAAACTGAGAAGACCAGAAAATTAATGTCATCTGAGAAAAGCTTAAGAATATGATTTTAATATAATGAAAGAAAATTATTTTGAAAAAAATTCAAATTTTAAAAAGTTTTAGAATTAAAATTGAAGAAAGCAAAGTGATAAATAATGATTTTGAAAACAAAAATAAAGTTATACAAAATGATAAGTCCGGTATAAAAATTATTATTAAAAATATTGTACACAATGCAATCGATAAAAGTTTTGAAAATGATCTCATGATATTGGATTTGAATTTTGATGAAAAAGAATACAATCTTAGTATAGATGCTATGTGAATAAGTTACTTGGAGAAAAATTTTTGCAAAATGTTTAATGATTACTGCTTGAAACCAAAACGACCTAATGAATCAGAAAATAAATGCATTATGAAATTAAATATAGAAAACGAGAAGACATTACACTGTGCTCCTCGCAGGTTATCTTATTCAGAAAAAACTGAATTGCAAAATATCATTTATGTAAAGGTTATAGGCTTGGGCATTTTAGTTCACTAAAAAGATCGCTATTTTTAGTTCAGTTGAGTTTAATGAACTAGTTCGTTCATATAGTTCTTTTAGTTCATTTAGTTCGTTCGCTCTTTTAGTTCGTTTCGTACACTCGTTCATGTTTTTAGTTCGTTAGGTCTTATAGTTCGTTTGGTGTTTTGGATCGTTAGGTATGTTAGCTAGTTGTATTTTTTAGTTCAATAGGTCTTTTAGTTTGTTTTGTTTGCTCGTTCATGATCAGTTCTATAAAATGAAACGAACTATATGACCGAATCAATCATTAACTGCGGACATAGAAGAAATTTGCATAAAAATACTACACAGCTATGGGGCATTCCACTCAATATAGGGTCCACCATCTAACGTTTTTTTTTTTCTTCAACTAGTGCTTATTTCGTGAATGGTAACACTTAGCTCATGTCTGATTTGACAGATAATTAGTTTTATCCTTCCGCTGAACGAATATGGTTGTGTATACGCTCGAACAACGCTGGAAAATATTGCGACATTACTTTGAAAATCATGGTAATGTTGCAGAATGTGTGCGAAAATTGCGTACGGATTTTGGAAGAAGAGAAGCACCGTCAGCTCCGTATGTTCGTTATCTTGTGAAAAAAGTGAAAGAAACTGGCATCCTCATCGATAAACCAAAGCGTGAAAAGCCAAAAGCAGTGCGTACACCCGAGAATATTGCTGCTGTGCCAGAAAGTGTGCGTGAAGCGCCATCAACATCAATTCACCGTCGTTCTCAACAATTGAACATTTCGGAGACATCATTGAGACGAATTTTGCTTAAAGACCTTGGTATGACATATTGGTTATAAAAAGTTCAATTGGTTCAGGAGTTGAAGCCAACAGACCATCCAATGCGTTTTCGCTTGGCTAAGTGGGCCTGCGATCGACTTACAGAAGATGTCGATTTTGCCAAAAAATCATCTTTTCAGATGAAGCTCATTTTCTACAGCTTATTTGAAGCTACACTCGATGTTTTGCGCCCTGTTTTTGAAGATCGCATTATCAGCCGCAGAGCTGATGTCGTTTGGCCACCTCGGAGCTGCGATTTGACACCGTTGGACTATTATTTGTGGGGTGCCCTCAAAGATAAGTGTTACGCCGACAAGCCAGAGACAATTGACGCTTTAAAGGACAATATTCGTGAAGCCATTGGTGAAATACAGCTGCACACAATCGATAATGTGCTTAAAAATTGGACCGATCGTGTAGGCTACTGCATGGCCAGCCGAGGCAGCCATTTGAATAAAATTATTTTCCATTATTAACCGGAAGGATTGTACTTTCAATTAAAAAAAGAAATTTGAGAAAATATTTAGTAGTTTTTTTTTATAGAATTTTCAAAAAAAAAGTTATTTGGCGGACCCTTTATTTGCCACAAAAATTTGTTTTTGCAAAAAAGTTTTTTTTACCGTTCATTAGTGAAAAACTGCACGGACTCAGACCATTGTTGAGTGAAACAAAATTGTTTCTAGTTCATTTCGATCTGACTCGCTGCAAAATCGATTCAACTAAAAGAACGAGTATCAACGAACTAGTTCACATAGTTCAATTGAACTAGTTCGTTCGTGAACTACCCAAGCCTTAAAGGTTATATTAGGCCAAGAGAATCAGAGGTTATCTCACCTATTGTTCTTGTAAAGAAAAGGACTGGTAAGTTAAGAATGTGCTTTGATTATAGGACGCTGAACAAAGTCACGTCTAAGAATAATTATCCTATTCCGTTCATTAAAAAAAATTGATTACTAAGTTAGATTTAAAGAATGAATTTGTTCATGTTTATGTATACCCAGATTCAATTAAATACACATCGTTCACTGCTCCTCTAGGCCAGTTTGAGTTTTTGCGAATACTATTCGGGCTAAAAAATGCTCCATCTGTTTTCCAGAGGTTTGTTAATAAAATTTTCGCTGATATGATCAAAGAAGCCAAATTGATAGTATACTTAGATGACATAATGATAGCCAAAAAAACCGTTGAGGAACATTTCGATATTCTGACTGAAGCTTTTAGTAGATTGGTAAAAGAAAAAAACTTGAGTTAAGACTAGAGAAATGTGAGTTTTTGCAGTCAAATGTAAAGTATTTAGGATACTTCATATCATAGGAGAGTATTAAAGCAGATAAAAAGAGGCCGAAAGCGATCAAAAACTATCCAATACCCGACAAGCCACACTCAGTTCAAAGTTTTTTGGATTATTTTCTTACTTTAGGAGGTTTGTTGAAGGTTTTTGTAATAGCAAAACCTTTATGATTTGGTAAAAAAGGATCGAAAATTTAAATATGGTGCAGTGGAGCCTAAATCTTTTGAACTTCTTAAGCAAAAATTGTTGGAAGCTCGTTTTCTTGCTTTACTGTGACGCGAGTTCAATAGGCTTTGGGGCAATTTTAATGCAAAAGAAGGATGACAGTAAAATACATCCTATTTTCTATTTTTCTAAACGAACTACAGAATCAGAGTCCCAATATCATAGCTTCGAACTTAAAACACTTGCTATCATAAATGCATTACAACGCTTCAGAGTCTATCTTCACGATAAGCAACTGCTTATTACTTAATTTAATAAAATTACATTTATTATGCTTATTGCTTAATTTAAATTAAAATCGTAACTGATTGCAACTCACTGACGATGATGTTGAGCAGAAAAGATCTTAATGCTAGAAAAGCGAGGTGGGTGTTAGAGTTGCAAAATTATGATTATGTATTAGAACATAGGTCAGGCACTCGAATGCAACATGTTGACTCTCTCAGCCGGTCCAAAAATATGTTATTACTAGAGACAAATAATTTTGAAGGAAATTTAGTTATAATGCAAGGGAAAGACGAAAAGATAACCAAACTGCGTGATATATTGGAAAAATCAGAACATACTTTTTATGAAATGAGAAATGGCGTTATTTATACGAAAAAAGAAAATGGTACAGTTTTATTTGTTGTACCAGAAAGCATGGAAGATTATACTTTTAAAAGTATCATAACGAAATGGGCCACGTAGGTGCATATAAAATTATCAACTTAATTTCAAAAAGTTATTGGTTTTCTACTATATCGCCCTTTTTAACGATGAAAGCGTAAAAAGAAGGGCCCAGAAAAACTTGTTCGCACAAAGCTAAAATTTTAATTTTTTAATTTGTTCTATATCATTTACGAAAAAAATCGCCTGGCAGGTTTTGGAAGGGTACAAATACCTGCCAGGCGGGTTTAAGAGTATAACAAAATGGGCCCAGACTAACTTGCTTGCACAAGGCTACAATTTTAATAGATTTTTTTTTACATTATATACGAAAACAAACGCCTGGCTGTTTGTGGAAGGGCACAAATACCTGCTAGGTGAATATTAAAATAATGCCGCAAAAACAGTAAATCAAATTTTGCGAGAAATGAAAACAATTTTTATTAATAAAGATGTGTCATATACAAGTTAATAAAAACTGCGATGTCAATTTTTTTTTTTAATTTTTGTCTACTTTTTGCAGAAAGTAATTAAAACATATTGCTTTTTTAATGACAATATCTAAGATATAAAAAGTAGTTTAATGGGAAAACATATACTTTTTATATAAAAAAAATTTAAATAAAATTAATCAAATACAACCTGAAAAATGTGGTTCCAAAATTAATACTTTTTTCTTAAATCCTATCATATACGTTAGATGTGTGACTTTTTCTTATTTTCTTTGCTCCCCGTGCATTCTTCGTTAGATTGAGGCTAGAAAATAAGATCTGCATAAAAAATTGATATTGGTAGTGGAAAAACCCGGGCCCCCTTGGTTTATTGACAAAAATTTTACTTGGTTTAATTACTCTATAGCTCTTAAAATAACAGCTGTAAGCTCTTAAGTCGCATAAACAATTTTATGCACAATAAACGGACACATCTCTTTTCATAACCAACTTCGACCTTAGAATAACCTTTCATGGTATTTAAGCGGTCAAAGTCATGATTTTTAGGTAATATTTTTTTTTAACGACCTTCGTAAATTTTTGGAGAAAGATATTTCTATACAATTTACATAATGACAAAAAACATTAAATGAAATGTAGTTCAAAGTTTGTTTTTTCTAAAATGTTTATTTTTAGGGACATGCGATCATTTAAAGTTACTTTCAACGTATTTTTAAAAGTCAGTGACAATTTTGTTTTACTGCAGCCATATTTTTAGATAGATAGATTTGGTTAAAATATAATATTTTCAAAAAAAGTGAATGCCTTTGTTGAAAAAACCCAACATCATTTGGCTGCTGAAATGCTAGAGTGTAATACACTAGTTACTCAACACCTTATTGCTAGCGTATCATTCATCGTGTAAAACAGCTATAGTATATTTGATACCGTTCAAATTAATTATCGTTCTGAAAAGGTGGCCAAAAAGTATTTAAAATTGAGTTTCTTGTAAAAAAATTAATATTAATCATGGAAGGAAACAATTCAACTAGATATACTTACTTTATGGGTAAATATTATGAAAAATATTATTAAAATAATACCAATGCTCATGTAATTTTATTTGCTGTAAGCAGAAAAATAAAAGTTTTAACGAACAGATGCTTCAAGTACATAAGACGTTTGTAATTAGAATAAGTAATGAACTTTATTCAAAAGCGGTTTACTTAAATTACATACTTTAATTTTCAAATAACCGAAAACTCACACAAAATATCTAGGAGTCGTCCTGGACAGCAAGCTGTCATGGAAAACCAACGTGGAAGAAAGGGTGAAGAAATCCACCATTGCACTATACACATCCAAAAAGATGCTAGGCAGTACTTGGGGTCTCTCACCCTTTCTGATGCACTGGATCTATGTAACGGTAGTGCGTCCTATTCTACTCTATGGGATTATTGTGTGGTGGCCGGCTGTGAACAAATCAACATTCCTCAGGCACTTGGAGAAAACTCAGCGGCAGGCAGCGCTATGCATCACGGGGGCACTGAAGTCAACTCCAACTAAAGCGCTTGAAACCATTCTAAGTATGGACCCCCTGGACATACACGCAAAACTAATAGCCGGAAAAACGGCACAACGCCTTACGGCAGCAGGCAACATGCACATTCAAAATTTTGGACATTGTACAATCGGAAAGGATCTACCTAGTAGCACGGACTACATGGTGCCTCGCACGATAGTCAATTCCAAAGCACGAAATCTTCTGGGACCAAATGACTGGTGCAAAGGTATAAAACAAGCACAGCAGGCGGTCAACATATTTACCGACGGCTCCAAAATGCCTACGGGGGTAGGTGCGGCGGTGTATTGGGCAGAGCCTAATATAAGGCAACCATATAAACTTCCGAACCATTGCAGTATCTTCCAGGCGGAAATATTTGCCATAAGGAAGGCTGCTGAGATAGCCCTCAGCATGGACACACAACACTCTAACATCAACATTTTCGTTGACAGTCAAGCGGCGATCAAATCCATGCGCTCCGCTAGCATCAAGTCCAAAAATGTCTTGGCTGGCAGAGATGCACTAGATGCACTATGCGCTTCGAAAAGAGTGCGCATCTACTGGGTCCCTAACCACCAGGGCATTGAGGGAAACGAGATGGCAGATGATTTAGCAAAGGAAGGCGCCGGGCTGGAATCAGAACTCGCAGAACATGTACTTACTCCGCTACAAGAGTTGTACAGGAACCTCAAAAGAAGAGCCACACTAGCAGTGAATCGTAGATGGAGAGATACGACATCGTGCAAAATCTCGAAAATCATGTGCAATGCACAATGCGAAAAACGAACTCTGTTCATCTTGGCACGCCCGCGCAAAGATTGCAGGACACTAGTGGGCATGCTCACTGGTCACTGCATGACAGCAGCCCACGCGAGGAAGCTTGGTATCACCACGGATGACAACTGCAGGAAGTGCAAGGAACCGGGCGACCCTGGAGCACCTTCTATGCACATGCCCCGCCCTACTTAGATCGAGACTAAAATACCTAGGCTCATCGACATTCCCGTCACTTAAAGATGTAGCCAAGGTGTCTCTAGAATCCCTCTTAAGGTTTGCGAACTCAACGCAAATCTTTAAAGACTTTTAAAATAAACACAAAGGTTCCTTTTGTTCGCTACCGGTACCACTAAGGACCTGAATTGGTCTATGTGAGCCTTCACGAAGGCATCCGATTTAGCCTAACCTAATTTTCAAATAATTATAAAGTTTAATAAATTGAAATATAAAAATTTAAATCTTTGCGTTTACTTGATAAATACAAGTAGTAAATAAATAAGTTCCACAAAGTTTTGGACACAAAAGGTCTGTGTATAATCTTTTCGAAATTGGCATAAAATCCTGAAGAAGTAACTGATTGACTTAATGAGCAGTAAGAGTGTAAATTACCGAAAAACTGGTATTTTTAATTATATGCCAAACTTTGGAGGTTGTTAGACAACTTCAATGCGCGGTTTTGTGTTGTACTCCACCAGACCTTTAACCAAAAATAGGTCATTTAGAAGTGCAGGATTACTGTCACAGTGTGTTATTAGTTATAAATGTTAAACACGATTCAATGCTGTCTTAATACACCAAGATGAGCAAAAACAGTTTATTTTTTCTATCCAACAAAAAATTTCTTAAAATAAACATTAATTTAATATTTGAAATAATACCAAAATAAATATTTTGCAAACATGTTTTATTGGACTTGATACAACACTCTAAAAATAAAGTTTATATTTTTTCATTCAGTTTTAAATCGTTTTTTGTTTTCATACGCTAGCAATATAGTGTAGTAGTATCATGAGACCGCAACATCAGCTAAAATCATGCAGCGACGAATATTGTTTTTCTTTCTTTTCTTTTGTCAAACACAACGCTCATTGTATGGCATTAAGTCATGGCTAACATTTTGGCATGAACAAAGTAAACAATGCTCTCACTGGCTAGCTAACATAATTAGCTGCACAAGTGCAAGCGCTGCATAGAATTCCAAAGTCGATCAATGAGTCAATGAGGAGGCGAAAGAAAAACAAATATGAAACAAACGCGGAAAGCAACGTGAACTTTGATTTGTGAAACGCGTTGAAATTTAAATAGCGGGGAGGATTGCAAGAGACGATGTAAGAATTTGTAACATAATTAATACTGGTACTTTTCGTTTAAATATCAGGACTTTTTGGTAAATAAAATTAAGATGAGTATTGACTTAAAAAAATTGAGTTTTAAATTTTCTACACTATCAAGTACGGCATTTTGGCCATTGAAAGGAAAGGCCATCTAGTTCAGCAATAAAAGGAAATAATATTAATAAAAATTATAACACCATCTTCACATGGCGATCCTGCGATCCGAATTATGATGATCTTGCACCAATCCTGTTCCTTCGATCCAACTCCAGATTTTGCAAACAACACATTTCTACATACAATCCTGAACGAATCTCCACTCTGCGATACAATTTGGTCACCAACTCGATGCTAACCGAAGACGATTTCCACGCAACATTTGCACGGTTAGTTGACTGCGATAAACAATTGGAGTAATACGCTACAACCAACAGCAGAACAAGGCGAGGTACAAATTTATATACCAACACCGAAGTCAGCCAGCCCTCAACCATTGGCAATAGAGCAATATCGAGCAAGGCAGAAAAACAGAACACCAAGCGCGTCGGAAGCTAATTTCATCTGGGGGGCAGTACAAATGGGGGGGCAGTACAAATGGGGGGGGGGGGGCAGTACAAATGGTGGTGCAAAAAAAGTTCACCAAAATTTCTTCAGAGAAACATGAATGTGAATAAACAAATTTTTTATTTTAGTTTAAAATATAAAAAAATATAAAAATATATAAAAAATATTAAAATTTCATTATTTTTAAAAGTTCTTCCAATTTCAATATTAGAGATCATTCTTTAAAGGATCTTTCATATGGTAATATGAAAATATAAGAAATAATGGTTGCTTTTATAAAGCCAGACTAGGTATATCTTTACATGGCTTAAATGCAATAAGGTACAAAAAGTTATATCAATTTAAATTATTCCAAAATGTTTCTTTCTGTCCTTGCGAGAAACAAACTCTTTCACCACCTCCATTGAATTCAATTCTTACGTTTTATCTTTGTGAATGTGTATAAGTGCCGCATGAGTGAGTCGTTTAAGTCGTCTTAGTACACTAAAAGAACGCTCAGATGAAGCTGCTGATGCAGGCACAGTCACAAGCAAAGCAATAAGTTTTTCAACTTCATTTAATAGTTTTTTTACAGCAACCGAATTTTTCGCAAATTGGGATACAATGCCACTACAATTTGAAGGTGTTTGGCCAGGCAATTGCTTCAGCAATTTCATCTGCAAAAAAGTCAGCTGCATAAAGATCAACTTTTGTTTTTAGATTTTGTTCAGAAGGCACTTTTCCGTTGAAGGCTTCGATTACAATATTTTCCAACGATTCCAGAGTGTCAAGATCTGTTTAAATGTACAATAAGATTTACAAAGTGCCAGTTAACACTAGCTTCACTGAACCGACTCACCAAATGTTAAATCAAAGTGAGTCGGTTGAGTGAAGCTGGTGTAAACTTGCAAAAATAAAAAAAAAGTAAAATATCAACCTGTTTGATCGAATCTAGCCGTTATCTCATTTGAAATTTCAAAATAAATCTAAAAATCTAAAATTTCAAAATAATCTTTTCGTAGCCGATCATATAATGGCAACTGTACTGAAGGAACCGGATTTGATGTTTGTTCAAAGCGTCGAGGTGGATTTTCATCAGCTAATTCACAGTAGGGGCTTTCGCATGGTCCAAAACATTGGACCAACATGGAAGATTGTACAACATGTAGTACCATGCGTAAGCTAAAACTATAGTTTAAATTTTTGGTTTTTTCTGCCGATTGTACAATATTGTACAACTATGTAAAATTACTGCTCAATTGTTAGGGCATCTAAAAGTTGCTTAGCTATTAGCCGGATGTGTTCTGCTTGAGAGCTTGCAATTAATGATGTTGCTTTACAAGTTGGATCGTTCGAACGCTCAATCAAATAGTCTCATTAGTTTTCCATCTAACTTTTCGTACAACATGTCGTCCAATATGGAAAGCCCCTAAGAACATGTCAAATTTTTTCTTACCAGAGTTGCAAAATTAAGAAGCATTAAGCTACATACTTAAGGGTGCTTTTAAACTGAAGTGGTGGGTTTGCAGTAGAAACTCATTTTGTTCTATCTTTTTGCAAACACAGAGAAAGAAAATGGTTATCCGCAAGCATGCTTATGAAAAAGAGAGAAAGAAGAGGAAAATATATAATACAAAAATATTATCGTTGTAAAAAAAACTGATATTTAAAAGTTTTTAAATTTAAAAGCTTTTAAAGTTTTCCTTTTAAATTGTTTATCTAGCTAAAAAAGTGGGGGGCAACTGCCCCCCTTGCCCCCCGCTTCCGACGCCAATGCAGAACACTTAACTCAAAGAAGAACGAAAAAAAAAGGCGAAAGGAAGACGAGTAATAACCCGACGTCGTGTGGCTGAAATCCACAACATATTACCGTTGGTAAAGGATCAAAGTCAGAAGCAACGTTTACTCGAACAGATAAAACGAGAGAAATTGTTTTATGGTCCCAGCAAGCTAAGAGAAGGAAGCTATACGAATAATGGGGTGGTTCGGGAAAACCGAGGTAACCAATAACAACAACACCAGCGCAATAACAACAACACCAGCAACGTCGAAGGCAGCAATTTAATTTCACTAGTTACCGTTTTTAGTGCAATTTTCATTCAATTCTTTATATAATTAATAGGTATTATTAGAATTACGGTAGGAAACAAATGCTGCGAAACATCAGCAATTCCGTATAATTAGGAATAAAAATAAAAAATAAAGCTAATATAAAATAAAATTCATATATTTATTTCTTTAAAAAAAAAAAAGAAAACATGATAAAATTCGGTACAAACAGTTACTACCAAGGATGTTTTGGTATACTTTTTAGCAAAAATTGCGAAAACTGTAAACAAAAAATTATAGGCATCGGGAAAATTAAATACATGTCACATTATAGCAAAGCATGGCATCGTGAATGCTTCAAATGCGGAAATTTAATAAAATCAGGTTTCGTAGAACACGAACCATATTTAATATGTAAGAAATGTAATTTAACAAAAGCTTTCACTTGCTCAATAGCTGGCAACACTTTTGTGTTTTGACAGATCACTTTGAAGTCTGCCAATAAATCAAATTGAAAATTAAGCAAAAACCAAAACAAAAAACAGCTGACTGCTTGAAGAAATTTAATTTTGTTTTTGTACTCCCATCACATTTTGACAGAATCTATTACATTTTACCTTATCCCGTACACAAAAAAAAAACTAAAAAATAAGAACTTGGCAACGCAACTTTACTCAACTCAATTGACAATTGACCTATTTTATGCTTAACTATCTGACGACTTTGTTGTTGTTTTCACATACAAATTTTGAAATAATCTACATTTATTGAGTATAGGCTGACGAATCGAATGCCGCGTGAATGTAATTTTTATCGTGGACAATAAAAATTTTTTTTATATGTCAAATAAAATAATGTAGTGAACTTCAATCTAAACATTTCTATAACTCTAACTTAAACACATTTATTCCATGCACTTATTATTTATAAACATTTAACACATAAAGATCTAGTCTACAAACTAACATTTCTATAAACGTAGACTAAGCACATTTATGTAGCAAACAAACAAAACAAACACATAACTATTGTTTACATTCATACTCGCTTGCACTTTATGTTTACATAACTACACTACATAACTACATTACAATGACTACATAAACTAATGTTCTACTTAGTTACAATTATATTAAATAAGATATATATTTAATTTTGTATTTATTTTAAGTTAAAAAATATTGTTACTTGGCTTTATAAGCCGAAGAAAATCTAAAAATAAAATTATTAAAAGTTCTGAGCTCAAGACCAACTGCTCCTTTTTCTTTACATATTTCTAAGCACCTGAATGCACTCTCGAGTGACGGCGCAAAAGAATTTTTTTTTAAACTGGTCAGTAGCGCTCTTAAGCACTGGCAATAAAAATAAACCCGTACAAATTAAATAACCACGTACACTTTATTACACGTAAAACGCGTAAACCGAGTAAAAGTAAAAATTACGCGAGTCTAACCTTACATGGCGATCCTGCCCAACACGAACCAAGATCTAATGCAGACGCAAGAAGAAATGGCAAGAAGAATGGCGGCGTCATAAATGTGCCAGTTTACAAGCCACTAAGACAAATCCCTAAACCGGTGACTTTAGAGGAGTACCGGAGGCGGCAAGCGATTAAGAAGGAGAAAGAGGTCACGGCCATAGCGGCAACTGCAAAACCGAAGCACAGGCGCGGAGGCCGATTGATGAAACTGAGATTGGCTACACTTAAAGCTATCGTAAAAGCGGAGAAGCCTCCCGATTACCATACTGCTGGATGCGTATGGTTAGAAATCGCTGAGCTGGAGCAACAGCTAAAAAACAGGAAGAAGCAGCCGATGCAGCAACAACAACAATAAAAAACAATTTATTTTTCTCATTAATTTTATAAAAACAAAATTATAAAAACAAATTGAATTAAAACCAAATTTTTTCTTATTTTATTTTGGGGCAGTAAGTCAAATCTGAACAAAATATCACATACACACACATATTTTTTTTCTTTGTGGTCAAATATGCCAGTTGCATGTAGTAAAATTTTTTTTAAAAGTTAAATTTTTGCACACATTTTTTGTCTTTTTTCGCTTTAGCTTTTGACGCTGCGACAAATCTTTTTAATGCTAAAAAAAAACACACACATAATATGTACAAAGATATAAAGAAAATCTTCGTTTTTTACGCAACATTATGAAAACAATACACATATTTTGATAAATATATCCAATGTTGAGTATTATGCGAGCAACACTTTAAAATAAATTTAACTCACTTTCATATTTTTTAATCGATTTCTTTTTCCTTACTATTTACGCACACGCGACCGGTTTTATTTTCATTCACGAACTAAAACGTTATTTAGTTACTTACTTTCTTATGATAACTTATGTTCTACAAGTTGGTACTACCACAGGGTGTTCCATACGAATTAAAATATAAATAAATAAATCTATTACAAAAAATTTTTATGGAAATAATTGAAAAAAACATTTTAATATTAAAAAATTTATATTAAACTTTAAGAAAAGTAAAAACAGAAAATACAGTAGTGAATACGTAAAAAGTAAGTTGAATTTTTTTTAAAATATAAAAGTTGAAATAGAGAATATTGAAGACAATGAAGATTGTCGAATTTTAAAAGTAAAATTCAACAATATTTATTTTGAAGTTGTGAATGTAATAAATAATTTAATTATAAAAGTAAATACAAAAAGTTTAAAAGAATTGTTTATATAGATTAAGAATTATCAAACATTTAGGAGGAAGAGAAAATTTTGCCAAAGATGTAAAATTTCGACATTAATGTGGTAGGAAAAAACCTACAAGTTTTTAAAGGAAACTATAATGGATTAGAGGATTTTATTGTACAAGCAGAATTATTGCATGATCTAGTGAAGGATAATGATAAGGAAATTTTTGTGAAATAAATTTATAATTTTAAATTAACCACCCAAGTACGCATCATACTTGGACGTTCGAACCGGCCTTCTACTTTGGCGGAATTAAAAACTTTATTGGAAAAATCGAACCCAAATCCGAAAAACTTGCAACAAATATTATATGAATTTAGTTCACTAAAACAAAATAATATGCCAATAGCAGCATTCAGAGAAAAATTGTTAGAACTTTCAGAACAGCTGAGTTCGTACGAAATAAAAAGTCTAGAAAATCCGAGTAAGGACGCGAAAGATGCGGTATACAAGATAAATGAGAGCATGGCGCTCAATATTTTCACGAAAGGTGTTGATACAGAATATAGAAATATATTACTAGCAAATCCACCTAAAACTTTTGGTGAAGCTGTTGAGAGGTGTATGGCAGTAGATGAAAATTTAAAGGCTAATGGAAATAATATTTTCCAAATTAGAAACAATTTTAGAGAACATAGATATAATAATAACATTAATAATAATCAGAGAAATTATCCAAATGGCTATTCAAACAACAATTACAGGTATAATAACCAATAATCAATATAAATAATTCAAATCAAGGCTTTAACAGAAACAATAACTTTTCAAACAATAACAACTTTCAAAATAACAATAGTTTTCGCTACAATAATAACACAAACAGAAATTTTAGCAGGAATAATAATAATTTTAATTAAAATGTGCAGGGAAACGGCGATGGCCGGGTAGCAGGAGCTGTTACCCGCAGAGGCCACAATTAATTTTACAACTATCAAAAAACTTATCTAATTTCATAATTTTAAAATGTAAAAATTCAAATAGAACGTTAAAATTCTTTATAGATACGGGAGCTGATATTTCCGTTTGCAAAGTTGAAAATGCTGACAATTTAAACACAAGATATATTACAAAGACAACAGGCATAACGAACGAAACTATAGAATGTATTGGTACATCAAATTTAAAATTTTATATTGAAAATGAAGAATTTGAACATAATTTTCAAATAGTTGAAAATGATTTTCCTATAGCAACATATGGAATAATAGAGCGAGACATGATGAGGAGGTATATGTCAAAAATAGACTACGAGACATGTACAGTTACATTTATAATTAATGAAAAAGAAGTAATATTACCAATAATTTTAAAGGATTTTTATAATGTTACGGTATCCGCACGAACAGAAGCGGTGGTCCCGATCGATATCAAAGTTAAAGAAGATAGCATAATTCTTAATGAAGAAATTAGTGAGGGAGTATTTTTAGGAAATAGTATTACACCCTCGAACGGAGTAGCGCACTTCAAGTTGATGAATACAACCAATGAAGATATAAAAATAAAAAGTTTTAATGTGAAAATTAAACCATTAAGTAATAACAACATTTTTCAATGCAAAGAAAATAAACATTTTAATAAAAAAGGCTGAACAAACTTTAAACCAATTTGGATATTGGATGCAATGGATCGAAGTCAGAAAATCGATAATAGATATTATCGCAGAATACCAAGATATTTTTCATCTCCCTGGAGAACATTTATGCGTCAATAATTTTTATAAACAACAAATACAAACAACAGATTCGATCCCTGTTTACATCAAAAATTACCGACTACCACAAACACAAATGACAACTGTTACAGGACAACATCATTGAACACTCAATTAGTCTGTACAATTCCCCACTACTCGTGGTCCCAAAAAAATCAGCGGACGACACAAAAAAATGGAGACTAATCGTCGATTTTAGAAAGCTTAATGAAAAAATCGTGAGTGATAAATTTCCCCTGACCAAAATTGAAGACGTACTTGACAGACTCGGAAGAGCTAAGTACTTTTCGACATTGGACATGACCAGCTCATTCCACCAGATAGACTTAGACGAAGACTCACGACCACTTACCTCATTTTCAACAGGAAACAGACATTTTCAATTTACCCGCTTACCATTCGGACTCAAAATTTCGTCCAATAGCTTTCAACGTATGTTGATGATAGCATTGACCGGCTTAGACGCAGAAGCTTTCTTATACGTGGATGATATAATTGTATTTGGGTGGTGCAGCCTACAGCACCATAACGAAAGTTTGGCAAAAGTTTTTAATCGGATGAGAAAATTTAACCTGAAGTTAAATCCAGATAAATGTTCATTTTTGAAACCTGAAGTTGTTTATCTTGGGCATATGATAGCAAACGAAGGCATAAGAACAGACGCAGCAAAGAATAAAGTAATAAGAAACTACCCAGTACCAACAAACTCGGATGAAGTAAGGAGATTTGTGGCCTTTGCCAATTATTATAGGCATTTTATACCAAAATTTGCTGATATAGCCAAAAATTTAAATGCATTGCTAAAGAAAAATACAAAATTTGAATGGAATGACGCGTGTCATCAAGCATTTGAAACTTTAAAATCTAAATTACTTAATCCACCAATCCTTCAATACCCTGATTTCGATAAACCATTCGTGCTAACTACTGACGCCTCAAATTATACCTTAGGTGCAGTATTGTCGCAAGGTGAGATTGGATCGGATTTACCAATTTCTTACGCGAGCAAATCACTCGGAAAGCACGATTTAAACAAACAAATTTTAGAAAAAGAATTATTGGCCATACACTGGGCTATAAATTTTTTTAGGCCTTATTTTCAGTTGTCACAGACCATAGACCATTGGTGTCTCTCTTTTCGCATAAAAACCTATCGTCTAAAATGACACGCATTAGGTTAGACCTATGCGACTATGAATTCGAAATTAAATTCAAAGCAGGGAAAGCTAATACCAATGCAGATGCATTGTCTAGAATAATTATAAATAGCGATTCGCTTAAAGCGATAATTCCAACAGTTTTAGAAAACGAAAATACAAAAATACTAGCCATAACGAGAAGTATAGATAAAAATAAGCACACAAAAAACTCAACCAGTAACAATTTAGAACGTATTCCAGGCAGGAAGATTGATCACCTTTTTGTGTGGGAATGCACTTCACTATCGGATGTAAGCAAAATAAGAAAACTAAAATTTATAACAGAAAAAAATTTTAAGGGTACTCAGATAGACATAGAAGACAATCAGGTTTTTGTACGATGAAGTGACAATCCGATGTTAACACAGATGACTTTGGAGAAACTGATTTCGAAGATGCAAAAACTAGGGATTGAAGAATTAGCATTGAATATTAATGATGATATATTTAAAACCATGGCCATGGAAAATTTTAAAAGAGTTTATAATAATTTAAAGATTAGTGAAAAAAGAGTAAAAATACCCATTTATAGAGAAGCAAAAAGAATAATAGAGATAGAAAATCAGAAAAGGATAATTGAAGAGTACCATAATTCGACCCATGGAGGTCATATGGGAATTAGAAAAACGATTTTAAAAATAAAGCAGAGGTATATATGGAAAAACATGAGTAAAATGATTAAAAATTTAAAATAAAACAAACCAGACATACAAAAGAACAACTAACTGTGACAGACACACCAGGAACTAGTTTTGAAGTAGTTTCAATAGATACTGTAGGTCCTCTGCGATTAACAAATAACTACCGGTACATACTCACCATGCAGTGCGAATTAACAAAATATGTTATAGCATGTCCTATGGAGACGAAAGACGCCAAAACAGTAGCCAAAACTTTAATAGAAAACTTAATTTTGATTTATGGTCATTTTAAAACAATAAAGTCGGATAGGGGTACAGAGTTTACCAATGAGTTGTTGTCGCAAATATGCAGTCAATTGAACATAAAACAAGTATTTAGCACACCGTATCATCACAAAACTCTTGATTCTATAGAGAGGAACCACAGAGTGCTAAACGAATTTTTACTTAATTTTTGCAACGATGACGAATGGGGCCATTGGATCCCATACTTCACATTTTCGTACAATACGACACCTCATATCGATACGAACTATAGTCCATTTGAACTCATTTTTGTCAAATTGGCAAACCTACCAAATGAACAATTAGAAACATTTAAAACTTACAATATTAAAAATAATGCGCAAGAACTAAAAATTAGATTAGAATATTCTTTAAAAAATGCATATGAATTGATAAGCATAGCTAAAGAGAAGCGAAAGAAAGATAATGAGCTTTCAAACCCACTTAATATAAATATTGGTGATAAAATAATTGTAAAAAGAATGAATAGAAGAAAGTATCAATCACCATATCATGGTCCATACACTGTAATTAAGAAAAATGGAGTAAATACAATAATAGATGTAAATGGAAAATTAAAAGATTACCACAATAATTTATTGAAAAAATGGATTTAATTGAAATAAAATATTGTATTAAATATATTGAAATTTGTTAAAATATCAAAATAAACATACTTGAATTGTATAATTACCAATTATAAGTATATTGAAATTTATTAATATATCAAAATAAAAATATAAGCAAACATATTTTAATTGTATAATTACTAGTTATAAATAAATTGAAATTAATTGTAATCTAAAAATAAAAATATTTAAAAAAAATTTAAATTATATAATTACCATTTTAAAATTTATTAAAATATTTTAATTGTATATATTATAAAAAAAAACATTTGCATTGTATAATTTTAAAAAATTATTTTTTTAAATCAAATAATTTTATCTTAAGGATGGGGGTGTAGTGCACTTCAATCTTAACATTTCTATAACTCTAACTTAAACACATTTATTCCATGCACTTATTATTTATAAACATTTAACACATAAAGATCTAGTCTACAAACTAACATTTCTATAAACGTAGACTAAGCACATTTATGTAGCAAACAAACAAAACAAACACATAACTATTGTTTACATTCATACTCGCTTGCACTTTATGTTTACATAACTACACTACATAACTACATTACAATGACTACATAAACTAATGTTCTACTTAGTTACAATTATATTAAATAAGATATATATTTAATTTTGTATTTATTTTAAGTTAAAAAATATTGTTACTTGGCTTTATAAGCCGAAGAAAATCTAAAAATAAAATCATTAAAAGTTTTGAGCTCAAGACCAACTGCTCATTTTTCTTTTCATATTTCTAAGCGCCTGAATGCACTTTCGAGTGACGGCGCAAAATAATTTTTTTTTTAAACTGGCCAGTAGCGCTCTTAAGCACTGGCAATAAAAATAAACGCGTACACTTTATTACACGTAAAACGCGTAAACCGAGTAAAAGTAAAAACTACGCGCGTCAAACCTTACAATAACTTGTCTTCCATAAATTTAAATGGAAATAGATGTAGCAAAAGAAATATTGAAAAATTGAAAAAAAGCTCCAGGTAGGACACACACAAAGAGATACATAGTTGAAATAAGAAACAAAATAAATGATTTAAGATATTCAATAAATACAGAAGGAAATCCGAAAAGAGAGTAAGATCTAGAACATTTTAAAGTAATAGTAAAATCTAAAGAAAAATTCCTAACAGAGAGAAAAGAAACAGTGGACGAAAAATCTGAAAATATAGGCAACATATCAGCTTTCAACATAGAAAAAGCTATTAAAGCCTTACCGACTTTTAATGGACAACATAATGAACTAGAACCATTTCTGGAAATTGTAGAAATATTACAGACCACATACACAACTGAAGCTTAAAAAACATTGTTAGAATTTGTTACAATTATATTAAATAAGACTGTGACTGTAAATTTCAGTGCGGTAGTTCGAATGGCTTTAGGTTCCAATATAACATAATTTCAAGACTTCAAAACAAAAGTCCAACGTACATAGATACAAAAGCAACGTAACAATTGCTTAAGTACATACGCAGCTAGCGTCTGCTACGCAGCGGAATAATACGGTGGCGACTTTAAAAGATAAAATCTTAAATTTGGTATCAGAACTGAACAAATTATATATAGGAGATTTGGGCAATAATGTTGCATCCTTTCATCTGGATGCGCGTAGATACTATTACTCATTAAGGTCCTACTGGTCAGACTGGGAACTTGTCCCAAATCCTGGTTATACTTGCTCACCTTATACTGATAGGCATGGTGCGCTATGCCGGCCGGTTGGCAGCCGTGAGGTTGCCGGAAAGTTTGTCTGCTGCGTCCTTCGGTCTGGATAATTGATAACGGAAAATAAAACGCTTGGTTTCAGTGTTTACTCGTTGGTCACACTTCGTGATTATACTTTTATTTTCACAGTTAAATGTTTTCCTTTTTATGATTACAATTAATCAAACTGCTTATTTTCTCTATCCAATCAACACTTCTCTTAAAGATACTTATGCTTAACACCTCGGTTTTAATGATAATAAGCTGTACTCAGCATTTGTGCAAGATTGCCTTCCGCATCTTGCACAATAAATAGTCTTAGGTTAGGTTTTATCGTAATTATTATTTTCTTAATCTCGTTTACTGAATGCTTGGCCGAGATTATATCTGGCTCAAGAATTTACTCTAATTCTATAAAATAACATTCTAAGTTAAATATATATCTTATTTAATACTGTGAGAAGTAGCTAAACAAACGTACAAACGGGCTCAGCGTATGCAAATTATGTCATATTTCCCAAAACACTGAATCCAACAATAAAATATGACTTAAATTATTCTACCTCTGTTGTAATTTCATGACGAAAATAAAATGCCTCGCTTGCATTTTAAACATCAATGCAAAAATGGTAGAAGAAAAAAAACAAAGACACACTTGTCGTTGCCTTTGCTTTTTAAGCTGGGCGCTTGTTAACTCAATACCGTTTACGTTATGGCACGCGTCATAATCTAAATAGTTTTGTTTATTTATTAATTACTGCATGTTTTGCAGTTTCAACAGTGACTTTAACATTGAACTTGAATTCAGTTCTGTTGAACTGAAAAACACATAGGCTGTTGGGTTTTTAAAGCCAGTACGGATCACAACATTCCTCCGCCCTTCGAAAAAGAAAATTTGTTCCTAGAAGAGGTTAAAATTTTCGTTAGTTAGCTTCTACATTTTATTGTTGGTACGCCTGTTTCTTTTGCTCTTCCTAAATATTACTTTATATTTTGCTCTTATTTACTTATTCTAAATAGTTTCTTTGTTTCACTTGTTTTTCCAAAAGGTTTTTACATGAACAAATTTGTCTTTTTTTTCTATAGTTTTTATATGTGATATTGTCAACAACTTATTACATGCTTTTACATTTAGATATCAACAGCTAAAATTTTTTATTCATTTATTTATACTCTTTATATTCTTCTAATGATCCTTATGTCTTGCACACATCTGGAGTAATCGTTTCCTATTTGTTACTACAACTTTCTTGTTTTCTTTGTTCTGTTTCAGTTTTATTTTTCTCATGCGTAGTCCATCAGTGCGCTGGAACACTGTCCCGGCGTCATCTTTCTTTATGTACTGGTTGTCGTTAATTTGTTGTAAAAATTGTAGCACAGCTTCGCCACTTCTGCTTGTCCAAATTGTGACAGAACCGAACATCCACCTCAAAGCGTCGTGACATCCGCAACCCGGATAACGAGGCACTTCCTTACTTAGCGGGCGTCTAGCCTAGCTATGCTTCAGCTTAGCTCAGGGAAAATGGTCGTGGGGTTGTTTCGTCAGGAAGTCGTGGGATGCGATCTGCACAAGTTAAATGTATGCGGACGGTAAAAGGAAACATTTGAATTAAAATTCAAATGGTTGGAAACAGGAAACGGATGGGAGAGCGAGAAGAAAAAAAATCAAAACAAAACGCGAACCGACTCGTAGCCTTTATGCACCGTATAGTATGAGGGAGGAAGGTGTTAATTCCCCTCATAGTCTATACCCGCCCTGCCTGTTAATGAACGGAGAAGTGACTTCATTAACCCGAATAGTGCACCTAAGTGCAGCAGTCCCTTACCAGGTCCGTACCTTTCAATGGTCCAAAGAACTTTACACAAATTTAGTGGATTAACATATTACCCATTTCAAGGGATTTTATATATATTGACAAAAATTTAGAATTGATTAAATACAGGTTTACAGTGATTCTACATTTTAGTTTTCATTACAGCGTAAGATTATCGAAAGTCAACTTAATTTTATAAGCATTAAATTGCCATGGTAAGTTAAAGGTAAGTATAAAAGTTACACTTGATAAAAATTTTCTCAATGTATATCGAAAGTAAATTTAATTTTATAAGCATTTAACTGCAATGGAAAGTCAAAGGTAAGTATAAAAGTTACACTTGATAAAAATTTTCTCAGTGTATATCGAAAGTCAATTTAAATTTATAAGCATTAAATGGCCATGGAAAGTTAAAGGTAAGTACAAAAGTTACACTTGATAAAAATTTTCTCAGTGTATATCGAAAGTCAATTTAATTTTATAAGCAGTAAATTGCCATGGCAAGTTAAAGGTAAGTATAAAATTTTCAGCGAGAAAAAACCAGTTTGAATAATGTTCCTCTTAGGGTATGACGAACACAACAAAAATTTAAATATTTAAGCTTGAATCATTTCTTTTTCTTTTTAATTTTTTTATTGTGTAAGTCGAAAGAAAAAAATTGTTGGTAAGTTTGACTCATTTTTTTCTTGGAGTAGGCCAAAAAAATTAGATTTTTTAAGTCTGTATTATTTTATACTTAGTGCAAGTTGAAAAATTTGTTTTAAAGCTTGACTCATTTTTCTGTTAGTGTAAGAAGAAAAAAATAAGATTTTTAAGTTTATAGTATTTTTAATTTAGAGTATGTTCAGAATTATTATTTTTAAGTTTGACTCATTTTTCTCTTAGTGTAAGAAGAAAAAAAATAAGAGTTTCAAGTTCATAGTATTTTTAACTCAGAGAATGTTCAGAATTATTATTTTAAAGTTTGATTCATTTTTCTGTTAGTGTAAGAAGAAAAAAAAATAAGATTTTTAAGTTTATAGTATTTTTAAATTAGATTATGTTTAGAATTATTATTTAGTGTGAACTATGTTTAACTTAGTGTATGAAAAAGCTAATAATTTTAACTTTGAATTGTTTTTATCTTAGTGTATGTCAAAAAGAAAAAAATTTTTTTGTAGTTTGAATCATTTTCAACTTAAGTGTGTATTGAAAACTAATATTTTTAAATTTGATTTATTTTTAACTTAGTGTGTGATTAGTGATGAATGGCCGGGCCGGGGCAGGCGTGTACTCAAAAGAGTTAAGCCTATTCTGTGTACTGAGGTTGGGGAGGTTTGTGTCTGTATACCAGGCAGAAATGCTTGGCGTAGTGCATACGCTGGACCACCTGATATATGGCCGGATCTGTGGCAAGAAAATTGTCATCGCTCTCGACAATCAGTCTGTGATTAGGTGCATGCAACGGACAGGCATCACTTCCAGGTTGGCCATAGAATGTCTTACAAAACTCAATAGGTGCGCCCAGACGAATGAGCTCACACTTATGTGGGTGAGAGGACACTCTGGCATAGAACAGAATGAAGAAGCTGATTCTTTAGCAAAAGCAGGATCAGCAGAAGAATTCTGTGGACCAGAACCACGTATCGCCATAGGCGACAATATGGTGGCAGGCCTTATTAAATAATGGACGGACTCGGAACACAGTAAAAGGTGGGAAGAAGCTGTTAATTGCAGGCAATCAAAGGCGGTCGTGAAGTGGTCTCGTAGTGAGGCAGCAAAAGTTATCCGATACAATAGAAGGACTTTAAGCTGGCTTACTGCACTGGTCACAGGACACGGTCCCTTCATGTACCATCTCTGGTACATGACTCTGACTCTGACGATGACTCTGACCGAGGACGATGCGTGTAGGTTATGCCTAGAGGAGCCGGAAACAGCAGCACACATTCTGTGCCAGTGTCCGGCGCTGGCAAGCATAAAATTGACCACTCTGGGACGCCCATTTATTGGCGAAGCCAAGATTGGTCAACTAAACTATAAGGATATGCTTGAGGTGACAAAGGATGCTTACACAAGGAGCATGCTCACGTACGAGTACTCCGAGCAGTAGTACCCTTTGTCCAATGGGGGACGAAAAGGGACCCACTGTGGACCCACCAAGGTTGTTGTGGCTGCTGTGGGGAAAGCACCGTCGGATCTTCGATTTTAAGGGAATGGAAGATATCATCGACGCTGACGCCTTCTTCCGCGGACGGGTCTTTGAAAATCTATAGTTTGGCATGACGGATGCCAAACCTAAGGGTGTTGCCCGCTTTCTCCAGAGCACCCAGGCACTCGTCTGAGATAAACAGTAGGAAGGTCATGCTGTTACGCTGGGGGTCCTCAGTCTTGATGACAGCCCAGTCGTTCATTGGAATGTCTGGGTTGTGCAGTTGGAGGATTTCGATGAGCTTGTTTTTCTCAAGCTTCTTCTTAGGCAACAAAATGCGAGCACGAGGTCTCCTCGGAATATCCTTAGCCGGGATTAGCTTAAGGCTTAAGCCGTCCCACGCGTCTCTGATCTTAGAGACGCACTCGCTTAAGAATTCTTTGGAGAACTGATCCTCGCATTTTATCACCCGGAATCCTCGCACTACATCCGCAGATTCGAAAGATGGAAGCGCACCACCCTTGTTGCAGAGAAGATGCTCAATGACCATCTCGGACAACTTGGCTTCGATGTTGCCCCACTCTTCCGAAATCCGCTTGTGGCTGTTTGAGTTCGCGTCAATCAGCGCCACCTGTAGGTGATCCCTGGCCACCTCACTAAAGGCGCGCTGGCTGGTTGTTGGTTGCTCAGCCATGGTTGACTTGCCGCTGACCTTTGCCCTCTTCGAAACGTTGTCGATCGCATCTTGCGACTGATTTCGCTTTGAATTGGCTGCGTCAGCAGGCTGATTGGCCTGGTACTTCAGGTACTCATCAATCGTAGCCTCGCATTTTTGTTTGTCTTCCACGTCGCGCTCCTGAACCGTACCCTGCTCCGCATTTTTGTCTATCGTGGCAAGAATGAACAGAGCCTTGGTATATTTTGCTTTCAGTAGCGCGCCGTGGGATTTTCTGCTCTTCGGACCACTATGGCTGGTGGTCACATTGGAGCAGGATGTGGATGGTTTTGTCGAGCCACTGTGGTTGGTGGTCTCGGATATGGTATTTTGTGTTTGACTATAAGGCCTAGGAGTACTATGGCTGGTACTCTCTGTGCCTTCAACGATTGTCTCCTGACTGGAGGCAAGCAGTTCATCTTCTGTGCTATCCCCTAGCACTGCGGGTTGGTTTTCGGTTTTTGAATTTTGAGTTGTAATCATCTGGTTCTTACGCCCTCTTTGCCACCGGAGCAGCGCGGGAGGCTATGAGGTTAAAAGGGGAAAGAAAAAGTCGGTCATGGTGAGCCCCAATACCATGGTAGAGCCAGTGTTTCTCTCTGGTTCGGCCAGGTCAGAGAAGGGATACGCTAGAATACAGCACAGATTACCCTTGGCTGCAAACTTTAAACTCGGTGGGCGCCATCCCTCGACCCCGGAGTTAAGGGTGGGATAAGTTTTAGTTCATTGCCTCACAACAGCCTGTACGACATGGGAGACCCTATCAGGAACCAAGGCTCCCTGGAGCCGAGGTTCCCGTGTCATAGTCCGCTGTGCTGCAATTTAAGCCCCTACACGACGACAAGGTAGTTATCCCAAATTAGTAGAGGTATTTTTAACTTAGTGTATGCAAAAAAAAATTGTTTTTTGTTAAGTTTAAGTTAAGTTTTTGTTTTAATTTAAATTGCTTTTGGTTTCAATTTCAATTGAATTAACTACGGTTTTAGTTTCAGTTTAAAATTTTTGTTTGTTTTGTATTCTTGTATTCTTGTTTGTTGTAATTTAAATCGTTTTAGTTTCATTTCAATGTAAATTGATTTCAACGTTTGTTTCAGTTCAAATTGATTGAATTAACTACGGTTTTAGTTTCAGTTTAACATTTTTTTGTATTCTTGTTTGTTTTAATTTAAATCGTTTTAGCTTCATTTCAATGTAAATTATTTTCAACGTTTGTTTCAATTCAAATTGTTTCAATACCTTTTAAATCTGATTTAAATTGTTTTGGTCTCGAATATAGATTGACGTTGATTCGAATTAAATTGTTATGGTTTGAATTTGAATTGTTTTTGTTTGAATTTAGATTGTTTCTGTTTGGTTCCATATAAATCAATCTTAAATCTATTGGCTTCAATTTAACTTTTATTTACGTCTTTCAATTCCATTTTATTTTTTTTCAGTGTGATTTACGTTTTAAGATTTAGAATTGATATACGTATATTCTTATTTGATTTAAATTATTCATTTATTTTAAATGTAATTTATATTGATTCCTTATTCCGATTTTACTTTAAACTAATATTTTAGTTTGATTTAAATTGATTTATTAAAATTTAAATTGATTTTATTTTCCGAATTTCATTTGAATCAATATTACTTTGCTTGGCTTTTATATTCATTAATTAATTAATTTAATTAATTTAATTAATTTAATTAATTTAATTAATTTAAATAATTTAATTAATTTAATTAATTTAATTAATTTAATCTAATTTTTAATTAATTTATTAATTTAATTTTAGTATTAATTTCAATGTAAATTTATTTTAATGTGATTTTTCAATTCAAATTAATTTATCTTTATTAATATTAATTTCAATTTCAACTTTAGTTAAAATTTATTTAATTTGATTAATATTTAAATTGATGCGTTTTCGTTTAAATGATTGCGATCTCAAATTCAATTCAATCCACATCAATTTGATTTAGATTCAAATTGATTTATGTTAATTTAAATTAATTTCAATTCGCAGATTTAGATTTAAACTGATTTGTGGTCGTTTGAACTGATTTCAATTCTCAGATTCAATTCAAATTGATTTTAATTTGATTCAAATTCATAGCGTGTCTAATGTGAAAGAAATTTAATTGGTGTGTGTTAATTTTAGTTCTATTTTGAATTTTTGTTTAGGGTAATTTCATTTTTGTTCTAGTTTTATTTATGTGTACTTATATTGTTTTTATAGTTACATATATAAGGCAAATACAAAACAAACACAACTGATTTAACTAAACAAAGAATAATAGTACCTGGACTGTGGGGTGTTGCTGCCGTAGCTTTTATAGTTGCTCCTGCGGGTTTACGATGCTAGCTGCTGGTGTTTGTATTGGTGGTGGTGTTGGCGAGACGTAGCTGCTGATGGTGGCTGTTGTAGTTAGCAGCTGTTGATATCTTTAGCTGCTGTTGTTGGCTGTGGCGGATGTTGTCGGCTTTTGCTGACCGTGCCGAGGTGGTAGTAACGACGCGCACTGCCGTCACTAAGTGGTGCAAATGCTGGTGGCACCAGCTCAACATTCGTTGCTGAAGATTGTATGAAAGGAGGCTGCGAATGCGATGAATGCGAATTGCTCGCAATTGACTCTATGCAGTGTTGCTGCTCTTCCGCTGTTTGACAGCTGATAACGGTGGTAGTGCAGGTGGACTTGTAGGTGTAACGCTATACGTTGTATTCTTCAAGCATTTTGTGTGGGCATCCACCTAATTATACAATACCTGAGGAGTAGGAGGCACACGATTTGCGTTTAATGTCACGTAGTGGAGTTGCTTTGTAGCATTCGCCGAAATGCTATTGTACATGAACGTTGTCGTTGATGTTTTTATATGCTACATTTGATGCTGTTGTTGAAGTCTTTGTTCGAACGATCTGGCAACCCTGACAACAACAAGCAAATAGAAGAAAACGAGCGATCGAAGGAGCCTTGGGCATGGGGGAACTGGCGTGTTTTTTGTTATAATATAGTTATCAAGTTTTTTACTTCAAAGAAAAATATCGACAGAACAAAAATAAAAATTGAATTGATTTTTGAATTTAAATATATGTGCGAGATTATTAACATTTTTTGATCCTTCGAGCCGGATCCTGTCCATTTAAGTGCAAAAATTTAAAAAAAAGAAGATTCGCGAATTCTCTCGCTCACTTTGTGCATATATTGGCTGCCTTTGGTGTGCGTCTGTGTGCATTCCAAAGCGTTTGCGTGTAAAGCCGTGAATTGGTTGAATTGAAGACCATATTTGAAAAGGTGTAAAATAAGGCTGCTTTAAACATTAATTTTGCAATAAATAAATAGAAAAAACCTGTGACTTGGGTTTGTTTGCCTTTACATACACGTTGGTATGGTGATGTTCGTGTGTCAACACAAAAAAAAGCTGAAATATAAACACCGAGATCAAATTTCGTTGATTTGATGAAAGGAGCAAAAATAAATTTTATATTGTTGTTGCCCATCATGTTTTTATGTTGGTATTAGAAAAAAACCAATGGCTTTGGTTTTTGTTGCTCTGACAACACAGTTCTAATAGTTAGCTTTGTGTTTTGTTATTGTAATAGATGCACGTTGCAAAACGTGTGGTCCCGCTTACACGCACACACGCGCGCCCTCACATGCGACGAGACAACATGAAGAGAAAATAAAGTTTAACTGACGTTAGTGAACAGACTGCGCAGCCGCTTTAATATATATTGTTGAATATTGCCGCTTGTAATGTATGGGAATACATTTTTCGTCAGCATATAGTGTGCAAAGTTTTGTAATCATATTTAAAATAAGTCCTTCTTTTTTTTTGGGATTTTAGAAATTTGAATTTATTTATTGATGATTCATATTAAATATGTTTCTATTTATTTTCAGCGTACAATATGCCAAAGGTCAAGCGTGCAATGGTCGATAAAACAATCCCACCAAAGGTCTCCAAAATTGCAGCGAGAACAAAAATAAGAGCAAATCAAAATCAGAAGGCAAAGGCCGCAAATTGTGACGGTAAATTCAAGTAGTCAGAATTTATTGATTTGATGATATTGAAGTTAAAAAAAGGAGAGTTTTGTATAAAAAGAAACATGCTTTGAGGGAGTAAGCACATATAGTCAGAAATGGCCGAAATTATAAATATGTTATATTTTGTTAAAAAAAGAGCATAGTCTAAATATGAATTTAAGTGCAAAATGCAAAAAAAAAAAATGTGCAAATTGTAAATCGAATGCAAAGGCGATAAGAATTAAAGAAATTTCAGTGCGAAATCTAATTGTATGCATTCAAAATAAGAATTTAGGTGCAAAAATCAAAAAAATGTGCGAATTGTGCGAAATTTCAGTGCGAAATTTAATTGTATGCATTTAAATAATAATTGGAATATAATCAAAGTAATTGAAAAAAACGAGCTAGATAAATTAAAGTTAAGGCCTATAAGGATGGTATAACTGAAAAGAAGTGCAAATAGTAAAAAAAAATGATGATATGGCCAATTTAGAAAAAAATTTGTTTTGAGCGAATTGAGAGCAAAATTTTATATGAGCAAAATGTGCAGAAAAATGATACGGCCAATTTAGAAAAGTTTTTTATGAGCGAATTGAGAAGCAACATTTTCATATGAGCAAATTGAGCGAAATGTGCAGAAAATTGATACGGCAAATTTAAAAACTTTTTTTTATTGAAATTTAAAAACTTTTTTATGAGCGTATTGAGTAAAATTTATATGTGTGAAATTTATTTACATGAGAAAATTTATTAAAAAAAAGAGCAAATTTCCAAAAAGAAAATAAGAGCAAATTGTGATATAATTAAATTATTAAAATTGTTTTTTTTTGTTTGAGCGACTTAAATCGAATTTCATTGAGCAAAAGTATTGGTAGATTTATCGAGCTTTATTTATAAAACATACTTACATATAACATACTTTTATTATAATTAGGTTTGATTCAAAACAACCAAAACCGTGAAGACATTGAAATAGCCGAAGAAGAGGCTTTGAACGGAATGACTGAGGAGGGTGAGCTCGAAGAAGTGGCTTTGAACGCAATGACTGTGGAGGGTGTGCAATCTGACACAACAGAGCTCCGTAGCGATAATGCAATAGACGTAGTACAAGGCGACGTTTATCTAGTAGCAGCCAATCAAATCAAGCGTCAATCGGAATGGCTAAAATCAGTTAGGGCTGAGAATACCAGCGTAGAAATTATGCAAAAACGTCTTGAGATTCTCACATCAGCTTGGCAGAAATTTGAGATAAGGTTTGGTTTACTGCAGAGGCAATCGCGTGACCAGGATTCACAAGAGACCCACAATGCGCTGTATGAATGTATCGAGGATACATATGTAGAAGTTCGAGCGATGTTGCGTCAAAAAATAGCTGCATCGCACAGTGCTTTGTCCCAGTACATCGATGGGACAAAAATAGAAGGAGTCGTCCTAGGGTAATAAAATTTGGCACAAGTCCCTAATATAATAGAATTAAGAAAATTTCAAAGTATCGACAAAATTGGCCACGCCCATCGCCCACCGCCCATACAAACCGAAATTATATTTGACTGTAAAAATTGAACTATTGCCATAAATTTCATGAAAATCGTTTGAAGAGCATATTTATGCAACACCTTTAAAAAAAAAACATTTCATCAACATTGACCACGCCCATCGCCCACCGCCCATACAAACCGAAATTATTTTTGGCTGTAAAAATTTAACTATTGCCACAAATTTCATGAAAATCGTTTGAAGAGCATATTTATGCAACACCTTTAAAAAAAAAATCATTTCATCAACATTGATCACGCCCATCGCCCACCGCCCATACAAACCGAAATTATTTTTGGCTGTAAAAATTTAACTATTGCGTCAAATTTCATGAAAAAGGCTTGAAGAGCATATTTATGTGCGACCTTGTCAAAAAATAGCATTTCAAATATATTGAAAACATTAATTACAATCAAATAACATTAAACATGTAAACTCTTTAATAATTATCATCTATCGAATTTTCTAACCACCAGTCTTTGCTCAAAGAAGAATCAATATTATCATCTATATCAACATATACATTTTCCTTTAATAAATATTTTTCAATTTCTCCAAGTACTGCCGTGTTTTTCATTTGGTAAAGACTCCTTTGTGATGATAACACAGGATCTGAAGACAACAATAAATAAGTCATCAAATCACTATTTGTTTTTGTTCTTGATATTTTCCTCGTATGAGACAATCTCACATTTCTCACATATTTATGGGTGGCTTCCAATGCTTCTTCCGATAGACATCCTGAAATGAAAAATATGAAGCATATTGTAATAGCTTTTATAAGAAATTTAACATTTTTTGTTAAAAAAAATATACACGTATTGCATAAATACTACCTATTGGCAAATTGAAAAATTGAATAACGTCACATCCATGTATCAAAATTTTATGCACGGTACTAGGCATGTAATACCACCCGTAATGTTTTAAATACATATTCCTTGTTGTTGTTAGTAGGTCCTGAAAGGTTTTTACGTCAATTGGCATTCCACAAGATAACACCCTTAATATTGTTGCAAAATTTCCAATAAGACATTTATCAATTCCAGTAATTTCGGCCGCTATGTCACTGTCGTTAAAAAATCGGCGAGCTGTATTACCGTCATTGATATTGCCGGATCCAGGCTTAACTTGATCAATTATTAGTCCTGTTCTCTTTCTGAATTCATTTTGTATCCTTGCTTTATTTTCTAAGAACTGTTTATTGTCTTTACTAACCCGCCAAACTTTAAAAGGAAGGCGGTAAGCAATATGTAGCAAGCATTCAAAAAACTTGATCCAGCAATGAAGTGTTGAAAGTCCATATTTATAGTTGTCAACAATTGAGGTTCTTGAAAAGCTGATGTTGTTCATTTCTGCTGAAACTTCTGTTGCTGTTATAAGTGGTACAAATTTATGTTTTTCTCTTCGTAACGCATACAAAGATGGTAAACAATTTGGATGTATTTCATTAATTGTTTGCTGTAAAGCGACGTATTTTCTCTCTGATAAATCTAAATCCATATAGAGGGCCAAAGCTTTTGAAATTGGTAAACATTTTAGATTATGTTGGCTTTCGGAATAAGAGTTTGATCTTCGTTTCAATTTATTGGCAGCATATTATATTTCCTCAAGCGAATTGGCTTCAATAAGCTTACTGACTTTTCGATTTTTAGATTTGGATGAAGACATACAAAATTGTTTTTTTGGTCTGCCGCGTTTTCTTTTTGTTTCTGTTTGAATTGCTCTTGGTGATTCTCTGCCTATTGTTGCTACTTCTGGTGCTCTTTGTTCATTTATTGTGGCTGATGTTGTTACTGGGAGTATTCTCGTTCCTGTCACCTGTGGTTCCCTGCCATCCACTTGTTTAAAACAATTTTTACTTGTGCTAGGTTGCTAATTACCATATTGATTAAATTTATTATTAAAAATAAACAATTGTAAAACTTACATTATCGAGGTCGAAAACAGTCCAAATTAACCATTTTGAATATTTCTTTTCCAACACACTTCTACAATAGTAGCTTTCTTTCCAATATTTCTTCATATAAGAATTAAAAACTTTTAAACTTTTCATTAAATTATTCTCATCAAAGTATGAATCACCAATCTTGAGTTGTATAAACTTATATATCACTGATATTTTGTTATTTGAAGGTGCTGCAATCCAGCAATCAATTAAATCTGAATTTTTTAAAATTGAAGCCATCACTAGAAATTACCACGTGTTGTCAATAAAATTCATTAACTATCAACGAACAATCAAAAAAAGAACATAAGAAAAACGTAAAATTAATCGGTAGCCTACTTCATTTCGAATGAGAATAAAGGAGAAACACTTGCTATATTTTCCCCCGTTCCTTCTTCACACCTCTCTCTCTGTTAATGTCTGTTAGGTTTTTAGTGTAATGCCGGCCATACACTACACACATTAATTGTGCAAATCTAGCATTGTGCAGTGCATTTGTGTAGTGTATGGCGCTGGTTGCGCTATTTGTACAATTAATTGAGCAAAAATCAAAATGATTTAGATATTTGCTCAAGTCTGTGGTGCCAGAATTGCACAATTAATTTGTGTAGTGTATGGCCGGCATTAGTAAAAATCGTGGAAAAATACATTTTTAAAAAACATTTTTTTTTGTTATTTAATGGTTCGATAGGAACCTGTTCTAATTTTTCCCTGGTACACAGATGTATAAACTATAAAAAACAAAAATAAAAAATAACCAACTTTTTTTTTTTTTACATTTCATGAAACTTTTGTAATTTTTGAGTATGAAAAAAAAATGCATGATTTTTTAAGCCGCACAACAGTATGATTTTAAATATCTTTGTTTAAAAAAATATTTTTTATTTATTAAGTATGTAATAAACAAATGAAAACAAGAAAAATTAAGTCAATTGAGATAAAAGTGAATTTTTTGAATTTTTTTGTTAAACTACTTGAAACAAGATTTTGCTCAATCTGGAAAAAGACTTCTCAATAAACAATTTTTTTCGATATTTAATGGTTCCATAGGGGCCTGTTCTGATCTTTCCCTGATAGACAGATGTCTGTAAAAAACAAAAATAAAAAATAACCAACTTTTGTTTTTTTTTTTTTTTATATCATGAAACTTTTGTAATTTTTGCTTTTCAAAGAAAAAATTTGTACTTTTCAACGCCTCAAAAAACTATAATATTAACTACCTTTCTTCGAAAATATAATTTTTAATCTATACCTTATGTATAAGAAGACTACAAAAAAAAAAATTCAAGCCAATTCAAAAAAGTATGAATTTTTAGTATTTTTTTTCGTGAAACAACATTAAACGGATTTTTTGTTAAGCCAATTTCGCTTAAAATTCTCTGAATTTAGCGCCCTCTGGTGGGGTTAAAAAGAGTCAAACCAGAAAAAAATTTCATATTAATATTAGTTGGATTATAATCTTTCAAAAAATATATATTTTAGCAATATTAAAGACAAGCAATTTATTTCGATTTTTGTCTATGGAACGACGCACTGTGCATCGGAGCTTAGTTTAGCTGTGAAAGGGGGAGGTCATCGCCATGAGTCAAATTCTGTACAGGTGCAGTATACTGATTTGCCACTTGCAGATCGATTGCCAACTTTTCGGGGTGATCATCAAGAGTGGATTCAATTTAGGGATTTTTTTAATGCAGAGGTGATTGAGAATCCCCATTTAACGAACTAGCAAAGATTACGACGACTACAAAACTGTGTTAAGGATGGCGCTGCAAGAATTTTAGGTTTTTGGCCTCAGCAAGAAGACAGTTTTATAATGGCATGGGAGACTTTGTGTTCATCATTTGACAACGAATATCTGTGCCATGCAGCACACTGCTCAGCCATTTTTGATTTACCAATTTGGCCAAAGGCAAGCTACACATTAATTCGTGGAATGCTTGATACTACTCGAAACAGCATGAGAATGTTAGCGCAAAGATTAAGTCCTGATAAGCAACGGGATTTAATGACACTTAAGTTTTTGGAGTCTAGACTTAACAGTGCTTCTCGTAGCCAGTGGGAGATGGTTCGGCCAACGGAGCGCATACCGTGTTTAAAAAATGATTTTTTCACTTGGCTAGAACGTAGAGCCAGCGGTCTATTGGGTCAGGGTGGTATACAAGGAATGCACTTCACAGAGGGCAACAATGAAAATCGTACGATTAATAATTCTTTGCGTGAGCGAGCAAGGCACAACATCCCACAGGCCAGCAACTTGTTTCCATGTCTTAGCTGCGGTGGTAACCACAGTATTCACAAATGTCCCAATATACTTCGTAAGTCTCGCGATGATAGAATTCAACGAATAATAGAACTGGAATTATGTCAAAACTGTCTTCGTCGAGGTCATATCGCTAGAAACTGTTTTAAAGGCAAATGTTCTCGCTGCTCACAGGCGCACAATAGTATTATTTGTCCCAAAGTATTTTGTGATAACGGTTTTAGCGGTTCTAAGTCTGGTATCAATAGAGCTGTGATGGCGGCTACAAACAATGATACCTTGAACCAATAGCAATCAGAGAATGTAAGTAAAACCAGCCTCGGAGTTAGTACAGATAAGAGTTCTTCTTCACAAAAACAAACCTTAAAATTATCAACATATCCTCAAAACGAATCAGCTGATCTTCATTTCAATTTACTAGCAACTGCACAAATAAGACTTTGACGATCAGTGGAATACCGATAACTATAAGGGCAATGTGCGATACTGGAGCCCAAGTAAACTTAATCAGTAAAGAATTCGTTGCGCAACATCGAGTCCCTACACATCGTACAACTATGCGCATCTTTCCTGCAGCTGGAGCAGAAGCTAAATTATGCGATAAATTTATTTCGACTGGACTGATGTCTACTTATAGCGAAGACCCCTTGATTGAAATCACTTGTTTAGTTGTACCAGAGGTTTTGGGTGGAATTTTGCTGCCTCAGAGACCATTACATCATCCAATTCTTCCAAGCGAAATTTCTTCGCGTCTGGCCGACCGAACGTTTGATCAACCAGGAAAAATACAAATGTTATTAGGAGTAGGTGTATGGGCGCAACTTATACAAGATAATATACGACAATTGACCTCTGGCCTTTTAGCACAAGAAAGTCGCATTGGGTGGCTTTTATTTGGAAAAATCTTAACCGGGTCAGAAGTGATAGCCGCCGCATCTACAGGTGAAAACGATAAGGCTAAAGAAGATCTTCATCTCGACCAATTAGTTGAGAAATTCTTTGAATCAGAGTCATTTCCAGACGACAATTCACAATGGACAGCAGAACAGCGTCAATGCGAAACACACTTTTTAGAAACATATTATTACAACCAAAATTTGAAGCGGTATGTTTTTCAAATTCCTCTTCGTCGCGACTGGTGTCGTATAGGTTCTAACCGAGGAATTGCACTACAGCGTTTTTTGCGTCTAGAGGCTCGATTGAAGCGTGAACCTGTTCTAAGCGAAAAATACCATGCGTTTGTTAACGATTTTATTGCTAAAGGTTGGTTAAAAATTGCAAGTCACGCACCAGTCGGACTGGCTTATTATATTCCTCATCACGCGGTGCTGAAAAAATTCCGTGTAGTTTTCGACGCGTCATGTCCAACTGATACAGGATTATCTTTAAATGACGTCCAGATGCTTGGATCTAAGTTACAGAAGGATTTAATCGATCTTATTTGGAGTTTTCGACTAAATGCTTTTGGCGTCTCAGCAGACATAAAGCAAATGTTTCCGCAGGTTAAGATAGTGCCAGAACACTGGGATTTACAGAGAATATTTTGGCGTGATGAGGCGGGGAACATTGCGGAATTTTGGTTAACCGGCGTTACATTTGGAATGGCTTCAGCACCATTCTGCGCTGTGAGAGCAACAGAGCAACAGTGTGCCAAGGATAACGCTTCTGAATATCCTCTTGGTGCTCGAGCGATAATAAATAATTTCTACATGGACGACTGTTTGGCTGGAGCTGATAATGAGGTAGAGTTACTGCATCTGTGTCAAGAAATGCGAAACCTTTTGTCGTTGGGAGGATTTGAGCTGACAAAATGGCGATCAAACTCTACCGCTACTCAAACTGCGATGGACCCGAAGTCCGCGAATGAGGACGTAGATCTCAATGCTAGTACAGAAGTATCAATTTTAGGACTAAAATGGGATACAAAATCTGATGAGCTCACATTCAAGGTTAAATCACTGCCACTTGTTCCGTCTTCTGGTTGGACCAAGCGTTTGATTTTGAGTGTCACAGCACGACTTTATGACCCAGATGGACTCGTATCGCCATTTGTAGTTAAGGCCAAAATACTAATGCAGTGAATTTGGAGTGCTAATATATCTTGGGATTCTGTTCTTCCAGAGTCATTAGGACTTGCATGGGGAGATATATTTACTCAAATTGTTGACTTGGAGCGTATTAGAATCCCGCGCTGGCTAGGCCATGAACGACGTTTTGCGGTGGCACTACATGGCTTTGCCGATGCATCTTCGCAAGCTTATGGAGCAGTGGTATACTTAGTTATTGAAAAATACGGAGAAATTACATCGCATTTAATGTTATCGAAATCCCGGGTCGCACCGCTGAACAAAGAGTCCATACCACGCCTTGAATTGCGTGCGGCCACACTACTTGGTGGCCTAATGCAGCGAGTTTTGTACGAAATTGATACTCAACATAAAATCAAAATTGTCTCGTCTACCTGCTGGTCCGATTCGATGGTTGTCCTAAGTTGGCTCAAACGTGAAACTGGAACTCTCAAACAATTTGTAGCAAATCGAACTGAAAAAATCAGAGAAAGCACATTGTCTTGCGTGTGGCGATACGTTCCAACCTATGAAAATCCAGCTGATCTAATTTCTAGGGGTGTTGTTATAAGAGATCTTATTTCAACAAATCTTTGGTGGCATGGCCCTGCATTCCTTCGACAACAAAGGGCTTCTTGGCCGTCTGCTCCGGAAGTTTTTTCTGCAAATTTGGAGGAAGAAGTGCGTATAGAATGTCGTTAAAACTCGGAAAGCAAGTCGCTTTCAAGCTCGTTAGAAACTGTTATTGCGGCCGGAGTGCGACTTTTTTCTAAGCAAAAATCTCATAAAGTTCAGTTAGTTGCCAGTATAAACGCAATAGCCATCAATCAACAATCGCTTCTGTACCGATTTTCAACAATAAGTCGATTAACTCGGGTAACAGCATGGGTACTTAGATTTGTTCGCAATTGCCGAGCACCATTATCAGAAAGAAGGAAAGCTGCGCTGAGAGTTGAGGAGTTGGATGAATCGTTGAAGCATTGGATTAAACAGGAGCAACATGACCATTTTAAGGAAGACATTCGATTGCTGCAGCGAAGATATATGCAAAAGCAGTCCGGAAAAAATTCCCGACTATCTAGTTCTATAGCCACGTTGACACCTTTTATTGAAGATGATGTTCTACGTATGAGCGGGCGATTACAGAATGCAGACCTACCCAGGAATCAACGTAATCCAATTATATTACCAAAAAAGAGTCGCTTGGCTTGGTTGCTGGCGCGTAGGACGCACCTTCAGCTTTTGCATTGCGGCCCCCAGCAGCTTATCAGAGCATTGAGGCAAAATTATTGGATCATTGGTGTGCGTTTGCTAGCGCGAACATTAATTAAGGATTGTATAACCTGTGAACGGCTCAGAGCGAAAATTAGTGAGCAAATGATGGCCGACTTGCCATCATGCCGTGTACGTCCTGCGCGCCCTTTCCTTAATACGGGATTTGACTACGCAGGCCCAATACACGTAAGACCGGATCGACGAAGAGGTAATGTTGTAATAAAGGGCTACGTAGCGGCATTTGTTTGTATGGTATCAAAGGCGGTCCATTTAGAATTTGTGTCGGATTTGACAACTCAGGCGTTTCTGATAGCATTTATTCGTTTTAGTTCGCGCTACGGGAGTTGCCAGCATCTATGGAGTGACAATGGCACGAACTTTGTTGGGGCGGAGCGGGAGTTAAGTCGTATGCTACAGTCGTGGGAAAATACGGATCTCTTCGATCAACTTTCACAGCGACAAACGCAATGGCACTTCATCACACCTTCGGCCCCACATCAAGGGGGCCTGTGGGAAGCCGCAGTAAAGTCTTTCAAGCATCATCTGCGCCGCGTTATGGGACAACGTTTACTGACAGTGGAGACAATCCAGACACTACTAGCGGAAATCGGAGCGATCCTCAATTCGCGCTCTTTATGTGCACAGAGCGCTGATCCTCAAGACTTAAACCCCTTAACACCTGGACATCTTCTGATTGGCGAAGCTTTGGTGCCATCATTGGGCGAGAAAGTACCAATTGAACGACCGGAAAACCGTTTAAGTTATTGGCAGACGCGACAGCAAATTGCACAAAGGTTCTGGAAGCTCTGGAGCGAAAGTTATCTTCACGAACTTCAACATCGTCCCAAATGGCATGAAGCTCAGCAAAACCTGAAGATTGGCGATCTAGTTGTGATAAAAAACGAAACAACTCCACCCAGCCTTTGGAAAATGGCCCGCATTACGGACTTGCATCCGGGTCCAGACACACTTTGGACGGGAAGTGGTTCTATATCTCGACCTATACAAAAGCTTTGTGTTCTACCAGTTGAACCTGTTGAGCCTCGAGAGGCATCGAGTCTCAAGGCCGGAGGATGTTCGAACGATCTGGCAACCCTGACAACAACAAGCAAATAGAAGAAAACGAGCGATCGAAGGAGCCTTGGGCATGGGGGAACTGGCGTGTTTTTTGTTATAATATAGTAATCAAGTTTTTTACTTCAAAGAAAAATATCGACAGAACAAAAATAAAAATTGAATTGATTTTTGAATTTAAATATTTGTGCGAGATTATTAACAGTCTTAAAGCAACTTCATACGAAACAACACTAGCTGATGTTGCTGCTGTTGTGGTTGATTGTTTGCGCGGATGTTGTTCACTCCAAATACGATTGTAAGCGTCACGCTAACGTGCCTGCTCTGTGCAAAGCGGTAAGTCATGCACAATATCGCATACAGAAATGCGACACTGCGAGTTATCGCAACCTTTGCAGTGTAAATGAGAATTAGGATTATGCTGTGGTCGTGAAGTTTCGAAATTAATATATATTCTTCATAAATATGACATTTACTTACCCACAATTTGCAGAACGACTTGCCCAGGTTACCATCAGCGAAAAGAAAGACAAAGGCCGGAAGTTCGCCAGCAATCTCCCCTTTCGTTGACACCAACCAACGGTTGTGGTTTCGATTAACATAGGCAAGTCGGACAGTACAACACGCTAAATTATACAACATGGTTTAACGACCGCCTACACCGTATGTTTGAAAACGAGTGTTTGCGCAAACCGTCGGAAACTGTGTTTGAACCCTTATTTGGCGTTGTTTGCAATCAATCAGGCCGCATATCCATTGAAAGGGCTTTAACAAGCAATTAAGTCACCATAACAAACATGTCAGCTGGCAAATTTGAACGATGTCACAATGTAGGCATTAATTAACAACGGCTGACATAGACAAGGCAAGCAAAATAAGGGTTTAATTTTACTTTACTCCTTTTAATTTCTAAACATTTTAAATATTCATTAAACTGATTTTTTTCTTATATTTTCATGTATCTTTAATTAGCTTATTTCTCTTTATTCAAATATTCTTTTGTAACGGTTTGCTTTTATATAAACTTATTCATATCTTATCATAATTTGATTTTCTTAGTTTCTTTATTTTTCAATGGTGAATTTTTATGTTCATCCATATTTCCACATGTTTCAATCATGTATTTACTTATATATATAAACATTATATTCTTCTTTGTAAAACCTTTAAATGTTTCCTTTTGTTCCTTTTATTTTTCTTTTTTTTTAACTACTTAATTATTCATTTTAATCTAAATGCTTTAATTCGACAGTGTTCATTTATATATTTATCGAATCTCAATATTTTCACCTAGTGAGAATTTTTATTTCCATTTTTATGTTGCCTATCGAATTTTTCTGTATTTTTATGCGAATTTGTATTCTTCTTTCAATACTTCAATGTGTAAGATAATTTTATTTTTCTTTAAATTCATTTTAATTCAGGTATTTACTATCCCAATAAAAAACTTTATTTTTTATCTTTACAAAAAAACTTATTTTTCTCAAATCGTATAATAATATTTTCTTTTATAATTTTTTCTTTATGTAAAAATAATTTGTCTCTTTCATTATTTTTTCCTTTACTTTCTGTATCATTTTACTTATTCTGTTTTACTGCATCTTCATTGGACGTTTGCAGTTGTCTTTATTTTTCAATTAATTTATTATTTTTTTTTTGTTATTTAAATCCTTCAACGACTAATTTAAATCCAAAACAAAGTTAACAGAATTATTTTAAATAAAGTGGCATTATTTTGGGATCTACAAGTAGAATGGGTTGTGCTAAGATTTAATCCTTGCGGGAGATTTCTGTAACAACGTCATTCACTTTGAAGATGACAACGCATTTGCCTTTTACTTTAGATTTTCTCCATTTCTTAATTTTTTTGTCCTGCCTTTTATATTTTTTTTTTCTTCCATTTATATTCCATTCTATTATTTTTTTAATTTCATAACCTTAACAGATACATTCCTTCAGTAAGTTGGTTCCTCTACTCGTTTATTTCTCATTACCGTATTCTGGCCACAAATATGCTTTCACATTCACTACTTTCCTCCTTTTCTTTCTATTACCACTTACTTTTTCGCTTTTCTCTCAGTTTTATTTAAAATTAGCACCTAAACTACCTTTTTCTATTTCAAATTTCAATGAAACAATTTTAGTAAACTGTTATGAATATTCTTTGCTTTCATCTTCATCGAAATCTCGGTAGTTACTGGAGTTTTAACCGCTAAAACTTCATACGGTCCTATCCATATTGGTGAAAATTTATTCATCCTTGCTTGATTCTTCATTATGACCCTGTCCCCAATTTTAAATTCTACCGCATTTAAATTACTATCATAATATTTTTTTAGATACTTCTTTTGCACGCTCCTGGTTGTCTTACGAGTTCATGCGCTCTCTGAATTTGGTATTTCATTACTTTTGAGGTATCCTCGGTGTTATACACTGGACTACACTTTCGCTTTAAATTAGTTGGCATTTCTGAGTCAAACCCATATAATGTTTTGAAAGGTGTTTGCTTTGTTGTCGTATGCGGTGCTATTGTGAACGTGCATCGCGGACGATAACCACTTATCCCGATTTGGCCCATCTTCTTTTGCAAAACCTCTGAAATATTCTGCCAAAGGCCTTTGACTTCTCTCTAGCGAACCATTTGCTTGCGGATGAAACGGTGTAATATGTAACTTTTTAATACCTAACATTTAACATGCATCTCAAAACACACGTGAAATAAAATTTGAGCCATTTTCTGTAATTAACACCCTTGGTGTATTGTGGCGAGTTATAATTTCGTTGAAAAATGCTTTCGATTTCGTGCTTGCTTCGGCATCTGAAATGTTAAAATGTATTCATTACCAGACACAGTCTATGGCAATATGCCGACTATATCCATAAAAACTTTATCAAATGGACGTATTGGTATGTCTGTCAATACCATAGGTATATTGGACTCTTATTTTTTGACATTTATGGCATGCTCTTACATATTCCTTAATTTATTTCTGCATTCCCTTCCATTTGTATTGTTGTCTAATTCTAAAGAACGTTCTTAGTGCTCCTTGATGACCTCCTAATGGCAAAGCATGAAAATCCTTTAATATTCTTTCTATATCCTTTCTGACTGTAAGAATCATTATTATTTTTTATCGTTTTTCTGTGCATTGTCGTCATCTACTTTCGCTACTGACTCTGTGTTCTCTTCTCTCTCCTTGGTTATTTCCATTTCTCTTGTCTTTGATCTTGTTTTAACCATATTAACCCCTTTGCATATTAACTCTGCCTTCCCCACGTATAACTCCTGAAAATATTTCATCTGTGTTGATGTCTGTAGTTTATTATTATATAAATTTGTGGCTTCTTTTAACCCTTGTTCCCAACTTGAAATCCTTCTATTTGGCTTTAACAAGTATTCTGGTATCTGTTCTCTAATAAAATGTTTGCTATTGTGTTCCATTGAACTTTCCGATAGTGTTCGGTCCCTTATCATTTGGAAATCTCTGATTCCCAATCTTTTACAAACATTCGAAAATAATTTTAATGCGAAACTGGAATTGTTATCAGTTATTATTGTTTCAGGAATATTATTTTTCAATATGGCATTACCAATAGTGGTTGCTTCCGAATTAGGTACGGCAATACACTTAAAATATTTCGATAATTCATCTTGGAGTATCAAGATATATTTATTCCCTAAACACGTTTCTGGTAGTATACCAATCAGATAAATATGTAGCTTTGTAAATGGCCGCTCAACTTATTTTGATCTTCCCTGAGTTTGCACTAGTAAGACTTCTTCGCTTACATGTGGTACTCTACTCAGAGCGTCGGCGTTAAGATTCTGTTTTCCCGGTTTATAAACTATCTTAAAGTCGTATTCTGATAATTTATGTCTAAATCTCGCTAGTCTAGATGTCTGATTTTTCAAATTTGCTGTACCCCTTAATGGCTGATGATCTGTTTATATTTTGAAATGTCTACCTAATAAATATGCCCTAAAATTCTTTGTTGCCCACACTATTGCCAAAAATTCTTTCTCTATTGTTGAATATCTTTTTTCTGCATCGTTAAGTGCTCTACTTGCAAATGAAATTGGTCTATCTTTTCCTACTTCTCCTTGGGATAAAACTGCTCCTAGTGCTTCATTACTAGCGTCTGTCGTCAGTATGAATGGCTTAGTAAAATCTGGGTATGCTAATGCTGGAGGTGATATAACTGCCTCTTTTAATATTTCAAATGCTTTTTGACAACCGTCTTTCCTTTTAAACTTTTCGTCTTTCCTAAGTAATTTATTTATCGGTAATTTTACTTTCGCGGCGTCTGAATTAAACTTCCTATAGTAGTTAATTACACCCAAAAAGCTTGTACCTCCTTCTATTCCGGGGCACCGGAATTCCTTTTACGCATTCTACTTTTCCTGGATCAGGTAAGGCTCCTAGTTCTGAACACTTATGTCCTAAATATACTACTTCCCTGCGCAAGAATTGGCATTTTTCTGTATTCAATTTTCAATCCAAACCCAGTAGTCCTGTCAGGATATGGTTCACAATCCTTTGAAAAGTTGCAGGGACACCTTTAATGCGGCCCATATACACTGCAACCGAAAAATTAGTGGAACTGCATGTTGCTCGGCAGGTTTAAGCCAAGCAGAAAATACAAACTGTAGCACTTGCGAGGGGCGCCGCCTTCGGGGTAAACCAGGTGAACACTATCACTAAATTACCACCAGGTAAACACTAGCAGCCACAGATACGCGTTTTGGAAAAGAAAGGATTAAAGAGGTCCATTTTGGATAAAGGTGAAAAGTTCCAATATTGCTTGAATAGCCAACTATATGGGGGTTTATTTTTAACGATGCACCACAGAAGTTGAGCCGAAAATAAGGTTGAGCTATGGTCGAGTTGAGCTTCATACTCAGAAGTACTTGTCGCACAAAACACACAATCGGTAGCCACGTTTGTTTCTTATTACAAGTTCCTGTTTTTATCACAATTTTTAAGTATGTATTTATTGTTATTTCGGTGGCAAATTTTAGTTAATTCTGCCGCGGGCTAAAAAAAAGAAAAGTTTTGCTAATGCCGGTTTGACAGGTGGCGTCAACATGAGAACCAAGAGGTGGGAGTGAAAGCGTAGTATATAGTAAAAAAACTTGCGACACTAAAGGTGTTTCACTCAGACCAGTTAAGCGAGTTGAATTGAAAATGTGTGCAATACACGGTTATACAGTCGAAACAGCTGGTGGTGTCGAAAAATAGTGTTCCGTGGAAAGACTCTAGGAAAGAGGTTAGTGTCCCGACTGCACTGACAACAAGATGCGCGAAAAATAAATTACCCATCGTGAGAACGGAAATATCCCAAGGGACAAGAAATTACGTTAGACTGAAAAAGGGGAGATGGTGCATATGTTACGAAAATAGCCAACAGGGAATAATGCAAAGGGTTGTGGTAGCTACTAAAGACTTCCAAAAATCCAACTAGAGATCCCCGAAATTCGAGCAACGGAAGAACTTCGAAGTTCGTGAAAAGTTAGAGTAGATGTCAGTGTTGTCACTTAGAGAAGCGCTACTACCTGTGGATTGCTGTTCGCCTAGTGGGTGAGGCAGATTTGGTAAGAAGGAAACCGTCGAAATTATAGCTTTGAGGGTGGGTAAGACGGAAAAATTAGGTCACCGACCCCAATTACCGCACAAATGAGTGCCAAAATAAATAGATAGGTCAGTTAGGGAAAACAGTTAATTAGATGACCGAGATTAGCAATATTGAACTGCAGAAAATAATGTGTGCAATGACCTCAGTGCAGGAATATAAGGTTGTGGTAGTGCGTAAACTAAAGGCTGAGCTGGTGACTCGATTTTCAGTAGCCCAACAGTAGCCGCAGCAAACTAGCCGCTCAAAAAAATAGATGTTAAAAAAAGTGTCTGGAAAGATAAAATTAAAATGTATTAACAAAAAGTTTCAATAAATATTAAAGTCGACCGGGTCCAGAAAAGTGTACAAATCGGTAATTAGAAAAATAGAAAAATTCAATTAGTGAAGTGGTGGTTAAAGTGAGCTATTTAAAGTTTTCCCAAACAGCGGTAGCGAAAGGAGGCAGTCCAAACAAGGAATAGAGGGTTTTAAACAGGAGCTTGGAGAAAAAGAACAAGAGAGAGCCAGGACATAAACTTTTTAAGACTAAGTGGAAGAATATTGCAAGGGACCTGGTAAGTTTTTTGTGACTGGTGTGGCATTAAGCTAAAAGCTTTTTTTTGTCAGGACTAAAAGCAGTGAGAAACATAAAAGGCCCACTGTCCGAGAATAATCGATGCACAGCGGTAGCAGAAAAAGTTAACCAACTGCAGGAAAAATTGTAGTGGCAGCAGAAAAGGTTAACCAACTGCAAGAAAAATTGTGTTGGCAACAGAAAAGGTTAACTAACACCAGGAAAAATTGTAGCAGCAGCGCATAAATTTAAGCAACAGCAAAAGCGGCACGTGCACGTAAATTTTTTGTAAGGTTCCCTGTCAAGATTCAGAGTCCCTTGCAAAAACTTAATCAAGTATATCAAATAAAATAGAGTGAGAGCAGAGTAAAGGCCTATAAAAAAAGGTGATGTACGCAGAAAACTTAGTAAATTGTCACAAAATAAAGTATAATTGAAGATAACAGATTTATGACCGATAGAAAAAAAAACAAACGATAAAAACCTAGTTAAATTCTATAGAGTAAAATCACTTAAAAAAAAGAGTAAATATAAAGTGTTTTTATCACATTTATATAAGCGCGAGTAAAATTGTTAAATCATCAATGATTAAATTGTTTATTTTTTTATCAATATATTTGTCTAAGTGGTTTTGGTCAAAGATGTACATAGGTTTAAGCGATTTTTGAGAGTTATCTTTTTATGTGATTGGAATTGGTAAAAAGGTCAAGTTTAGTAGCAGTAAGAATGGGGTTTTTTTTCTTTTGTGATGAACTTTGTTCTGTGTATTCACGGAATTGGCGGCGTTCATAAGTGTAGTAAATTCTTGTCATTTAAAGCCGACTTTTGTGTTGGGTGCACCCATGAGAGCTCTTTTAGGTAGATTTAAAAAAAAAAGGAAACATTTTTTTGTGATACATCATATCACATAATACATTTTTTTTTTTTTTACATACACTTATATTAATAGCACATTATACTTTTTATATCATATATATTCATATTAATATTACATGATTTCAGCTTGATTATTAATGATTATATTTTTGGCCTGGTCTAAAATTTGATTTGGGTTGTTCTTTTAAGTAAGCTTAAACATTAAAACACGAGCATTTTGTGGTAATAATCGTATATCCAGAAACAACTGTAGTTGAGATAATTCATAACAAAAAATCTGGAACGAAAAAATAGAAATAAAATTAGTATTGTAAATGAAATGGTTAGAATTTATAGGAATACCGAGCCATAGCTAATAATCTGTAAGCTGAAATTAAAATAAGAAAGAAATCTATGTTTATAATAGTATAAATATTGTAAGCTAAAGTAAACAATTGTAAGAGAGTAGGTGGCACAAATCTGCAAAGAGAAAAAAAAATAGCATAAGTGAATTTATAGATAAAATGTGAATTTGTTGTTACAAAAAAATTATGGTTTGCTAATTTTTGCGAGTGTGGGCCTGAAGGCAGGAGTGGTTCAGTGGCTGTGATGGAGAGGTGATAGTCGAAGTGAATCGGTTGTTCCTATATGGGGTAACCAAAGAAGATAATTGAGGGATGCCTGTTTGTTACCAAGGTTGGGTGGGTACCGGGAGAAAGTCATCTTCTCCTGCATTGCGTGTGGTGGATGGTTGACAAGAGTTTTTTGTTATGTTTGAATTTAATGTAAAAGTTGCGTATGATTCGGTGAGTTGTATTTATTTTTTTTGTGTTTTCGTCGTGGTGTATTTTCGATATTTTCACTTCCGGTGCAGACCCCTCGTTGTTTGTTCCCTCGACCTGGCATGACGGGTTGAGAACAGCGCCCGTAACACATGAGCTAGTCGGCGCAGTCATGCCAGGTTCGACACTCAGGGACTCGTAACATGCAACCAGATTACGTCTTTTTTAATACATTTGACACACATGCTGCGATGGTTGCAGCAATCCATTTTGCCATACACGCTGCAACTCAGCAACGCAGCAAAAAACAGCAACTGCGACCAAAATATTAACGATTTTAATTTTGCTGCAACCTTAGTTTCAACCGTCAATGAGTTTCGTAACTTCGACACACACGCTGCAACTTCATCGTGATAACTGTCAAAAACTTCCAAGTTACACTTCCAGATTTGCTTTGTTTGCAGCGTGTATGGGGCCCATAAGACCAAACGGCATTCTATTAAATTCGTAATGGCCCATCCTTGTACTAAATGCTGTCTTAGCTTTGTCCTTTTCATTCACCAAAACCTGGTGGTACCCACTTGCAAGATCCAGTGTTGAAAAATACCTACTATGACCCAGCTGATCCAATATCTCTTTTATACGTGGTATCGGGAATACCTACTTAATAGTAGCCTCATTTATTTTTCTGAAGTCTATAACTAACCTCCATCTCTTTTGTCCAACTTTGCCACTTTTCTTTGGTACCAGTAGCAAAGGCGAATTCCAAGGCGATTTGCTTGGAGAAATTATCCCGTCTTCTAAAAGTTTATTTACTTGCTAATTAATTTCTTCCCTGTGGGTTTGCGGTAATCTATACTGTTTTTGATTAATTGGGGGCTGACCAGGCTTTGTCGGTATTTCATGCTTTAAAACCGGTGTGAAGGACAATCCATTACACTCTAATAAACATATATCATGAAATGATATGCACAATCTCTATCAATGATCTCATATCTTCATTCAAACTTTTCTCCTAATTAACTGTTTTCAATAATATATCTATTCTTTTCCTTCTGTCTGTTGTTTGGTAAGTATTAGTTTTTCCACTACTTGGTTCTTTTTATTTATTGAAATTAGAAATTTTTGGCTCAAAATTGGCATTTAAATTAAAATCATTTTCAGTCGCATTTAAAACGGGAACGAGAACTCTGTTTCTCTTAACCTCTTAAAGTTGTTCCTGTAACAACAAGGTCCCACCGATCACTTTGAATACCTACACAAGAATCAATGACCTTACTGTTCCGACTTAATTAACACGATAATACTTTGAATCTCTCCCACTAATATCCTAACTGTTCCTGCGAACAGAAGGATTACACCGACTTATTTAACACTTTAATACTTCGAATCTCTCCCACTAGTATCCTTACTGTTCCTGCGAACAGAAGAATATTACCGGCTGCGCCATTTTTTTGCATCCTCCGACCTGAATGCTCGTAGATTCTATTACTCATTAAGGCCCTACTGGTCAGACTGGGAACCTGTCCCAAATCCTGGTTATACTTGTTCACCTTATTCTGATAGGCATGGTGCGCTATACCGGTCGGTAGGCAAACATGAGGATGCCGGAAAGTTTCCTTAGTTCTACTTACCGTGGTTATCCATGCCTGCTGCGTCCTCCGGTCTGGATAATTGATAACGGAAAAAACGCTTGGTTTCAGTGTTTACTCGCTGGTCACACTTCGTGACTATACTTTTATTTTCTCAGTTAAATGTTTTACTTTTTATGATTACAATTAATCAAACTGCTTATTTTCGCAGTTCAAACCCAACCAACACTTCTCTTAAAGATAAATTATTCTACCCTTCGAAAAAGAAAATTTGTGCCTAGAAGAGGTTAAAATTTTCGTTAGTTAGCTTCTACATTTACTTGTTTGTACGCCTGTTTCTTTTGATCTTCCTAAATTGTACTTTATATTTTATTCTTATTTACTTATTTTTAATAGTTTCTTTGTTTCACTTGTTTTTCCAAAAGGTTTTTACATGAACAAATTTGTCTTTTCTTTCTATAGTTTTTATATGTAATATTGTCAACAACTTATTACATGCTTTTACATTTAGATATCAACAGCTAAAATTTTTTTATTCATTTATTTATACTCTTTATATTCTTCTTATGGTCCTTATGTCTTGCACACATCTGGAGTAATCGTTTCCTATTTGTTCCACAGCTTTCTTGTTTTCTTTTTTCTGTTTCAGTTTTATTTTTCTCATGAGTAGTCCATCGGTGCGCTGGAACACTGTCCCGGCGTCATCTTTCTTTATGTACAGGTTGTCGTTAATTTGTTGTAAAAATTGTAGAACAGCTTCGCCACCTCTGCTTGTCCAAATTTATCGTGTTAAGGCATATCGAATTACTGTTGTATTCAGCCTAATGCTATAATGTTACGCCAAAAGTTTTACTCCGGTACTAAGTGACCAAGGTACAAAATAGGGACTTTATCTCCTTATATATCTTTCTATACGCTATTTGCAATGCCTTGACTCTTCATCTTCGCACTATACTCCACAGAAAAACTGCCAGCATATATTTTAAAAATGTTAAAAAAACATCATTTTAAATTGTTGCTATACGTTTAACATCTTTACTTAATTGTCGCATTATTGAAAAGAATATACTGCAAACCTGCACTTTTGTTCCAATTTATTGTGTCTTTTTAACTTTGACCCATCTTCCTGCTGCATATCATCTTTCCGGTTAAAACTTCATTATAATTGCTTGTTGTACCAAATTGTCATAAATGTTGTATTTCTTCCAAGTCTCCTGTTGTATTTTTGAGCTGTGCTATTATGGTGATGCAAACAAGACCATTGGTAACCCTCACATAAAGCTATTGCTGTGTCATTACTCAATAGAGTACTTATTTATTATTTTAAATAAAGTTTTTCCCAAGTCAACTTTTTCAATAAAGTCAACATTATTTTAAATATTTTTCATTTTCAATAGCTTTGTCTACAACCAAATGGTAATTTAAATGTTGCGCCGCGATGTTTTTTACTGTTTTAAATTCTGCGCTAATTACCACAACTGTAACAATATATACATGTTTTATTGACTCTTTTCAGTTACCTTCATATATCATAATTTTTTCATATTTTCTTTGTTATCAAACTGTAACGGTTTGCTTTTATATAAACTTATTCATATCTTATCATAATTTGATTTTCTTAGTTTCTTTATTTTTCAATGGTGAATTTTTATGTTCATCCATATTTCGACATGTTTCAATCATGTATTTACTTATATATATATATATAAACATTATATTCTTCTTTGTAAAACCTTTAAATGTTTCCTTTTGTTCCTTTTATTTTTCTTTTTTTTAACTACTTCATTATTCATTTTAATCTAAATGCTTTAATTCGACAGTGTTCATTTATATATTTATCGAATCTCAATATTTTCACCTAGTGAGAATTTTTATTTCCATTTTTATGTTGCCTATCGAATTTTTCTGTATTTTTATGCGAATTTGTATTCTTCTTTCAATATTTCAATGTGTAAGATATTTTTATTTTTCTTTAAATTCATTTTTATTAAGGTATTTACTATCCCAATATCTTTTTTATCTTTACAAAAAAACTTATTTTTCTCAAATCGTATAATATTTTTTTTATTAAAAAATAATTTGTCTCTTTCATTAGTTTTTCCTTTACTTTCTGTATTCTTTTACTTATTATGTTTTACTGCGTCTTCATTGGACGTTTGCAGTTGTCTTTCTTTTTCAATTAATTTATTATTTTTAAAAATTTTTTTATTATTGCGGGCTTAAGGTCCAAAATTTTTGTACATTAAAACTCCAAGTTTTAATTATAAAATTTATTGTCAATATTTCGACTGCCGTCGGCAATCATCATCAGGACAACTGAAAACATTTTAAATTTATATTAACAATACATTAACTTATTTTACATTTCACTCACATATTACAAATTAAAACATTTAGAAATTACCAAATTTTTCCATTAAACACAAACTTTTTACAAATTTTACAAAAACTTCGAGACAATTTGACAACAATTATATTAACATCCACTTGTTTCGAGTAACTTAGCTTATTAATACTTTTTATTTGTTATAAATTTTCTATATATGTGTGCGCAGTTGTCGGTGTCTGTTTTGAAATTTATTCTCTTCTCTTTTGGTAGGCTGATAATGTGAAGCATTTCTAGTGTGTACCGTTTACGGTAGTTGTTCTCTTGTTCTAAAATTTTAACACTGTCAAAGTCAGGTGTATGTCTATGTTTCGCACAGTGGGCTGCAAGTGCTGTTTTTTGTTCCAACGGTCTACGTATTTTATGGTCTGATCTGTGTGCAGAAATTCTTGTCCGTAATTTGTTTTTTGTAGTCCCAACATATGCCTGGTTACATACGTTGGACCCGTCACCGTTACATGCAATTTTATAAATAACATTAGATTTATCGAGTTTGTCAATTTTTGTTTTAGTGTTGCTGTATAGTTGTTTTACTGTATTATTCGTTTTTAATGCTATCTGTATTTTTTCTTTGTTGTACGTGTTTGAATTCTTGAATCTCTCAGAAAGACCGGGAATGTACGTCATTGATTTGAATATTTTGTCGCTTGTTTTTTCTTGTTCTTCTTTATTTTGTATGTTGTTATATTTTCGAATTAAGTCCTCTGTGGTCTTTTTTGGAAATTCATTTTTGCGTAGTATTGTCCTTATTCTGTTTATATTTTCTCTATGGAACTCTTTGTCACTGATGTCAAGAACGGTCCTAATAAAATTTGTTGCAGTATTTATTATTACACGTTTTGGGTGTTTAGAGTAAAAGTTAATTAATCGTCCTGAGGCCATATGTTTCTGAAACCAGTCAGTTGTCAATTTGTTGTCTTTCCTTATTATAAGGGTGTCTAAATATGCCAATTTTCCATCATTTTCTACTTCTCTTGTAAATTTAATATTTTTATGAAAACTGTTTAGAGCGTCTAAAGTCTTTTGAATTTGGTCCATTTTTATAATCGCAAAGAGATCGTCAACATATTTTGTTATCAGTCTTGGTCTTATATCTAATTTTTCTAGTGTTTTGTCTAAAAGTTCTTCCATTAAAATATCAGCAATAACTGGAGATGCTGGAGATCCCATAGGCATACCCCTTAATTGTTTGTATATTTTTTCGTTGAGTTTAAAATAGTTGTTTTCAATAATACAAAATTTAACCATGTCCATGAATTTTTCTTTGTTAATATTCGTGTATTTACAAATTTCCGTCCATTTTTGTCCTATTATTTTTAAAGCAGTATCTATGGGAATGCTGGGAAACAGTGATATGACGTCAAATGAAATAATAGTTTCATCGTCATATACATGTGTGTTAGCGATTTTTTTCTTAAATTCTATTGAATTTCTTATATTATATTGTGAGTTATTTGTGATGTTTTTTAGAATTTTTGTCACGTATCTGCAAAGTCCATATGAAGGCGATCCGATGGATGAACAGATTGGCCGTAGAGGTGTGTCATCTTTGTGTATTTTCGGTAGTCCGTAGATCCTTGGTGCTGTTGCTGTGTTTGTGCATATGTTCCTTTTTTCTGTTGTTGTTATGTATTTGTTCTTGAAAAGAAATTCTCCGAATTCGTTGTTTTTTTGTTGCAGTGTTGTTGTTGGGTCCCTTTTTATAATTTTATATGTTCCAATGTCCCTTACCAAAAACCGCATCTTCCGTTCATATTCTTCCTTTTTCATTGCCACAGTCATATTGCCTTTGTCCGAGTTTAGAATTAGTAAATCTTCGTGCTCTTTAAGAAATTTTTTTGTCGCCTTCACTGTATCTAGTATTACATTATCTCTCGCGTTGATTTTAAGTGTGTTAATATGTCCATCTAATGCTGCTGTAAAATTGGCTCTCGCTGTTTCCTGCTCTTCTTTTTGTGTTATTGATTGTATTAAGTCTTCACCCTCCGCAATGTATTTATACAGTGGTAATTGTTGTTTTGTTGTTGGCAGTGCATGTTTCGGTCCAAGTGACAGTAGCCACTGTATGTTTGTTGGTATTATGTGTTCTGTTTTGTTTATAAACCAATCTGTGTGATGTTGAACATTTATTTGTTCCCTCTGTTTCTCTTTGAGTTGTATGTATTTGTGTAATTGTTTGTCTCTTCTGTTGTTAGCTAAGTTTTGGTTGAGTTTGTTTTCGCTCTTAAAAAACATTTCTGCGTGCTCTTTACTTATGTTGTCTTTCATATACTCTGTGATTGTTTTGATCTCTTCTTGGTTGTGCTTTAGTAATTTGTGTTTGTGTTGTATTAGTAGATTTAATATTTTTGTTTGAAAATTGGATATGTGTTTTGAAAGTATTTTTTCCGTGTTTGTTGATATTTTGTTGTTGTGTTCAAAAATGTAGTTTATTTTTCTGGTTATGTTTGTTAAAAAATTTGGCGTCAATCCTGTTTTCCTACATTTAGTTAGAAATGTTATTGAAGTTTTTAAATTAGTTTTGGTTCTGTTTTTGTTGGAATATTTGTGTATGAATTTGTTAATTTTATTGTCATATTTCGTTTTCAATTCTTTGTACAGCTTCATTTTCGTTGCTGTGTTGCGGCGTGCCCTCCGTTTCAAATTAAATGTTCATTTACCGACCTTTTGTTTCAATTTTAAAAATTTTTTTTATTATTGCGGGCTTAAGGTCCAAAATTTTTGTACATTAAAACTCCAAGTTTTAATTATAAAATTTATTGTCAATATTTCGACTGCCGTCGGCAATCATCATCAGGACAACTGAAAACATTTTAAATTTATATTAACAATACATTAACTTATTTTACATTTCACTCACATATTACAAATTAAAACATTTAGAAATTACCAAATTTTTCCATTAAACACAAACTTTTTACAAATTTTACAAAAACTTCGAGACAATTTGACAACAATTATATTAACATCCACTTGTTTCGAGTAACTTAGCTTATTAATACTTTTTATTTGTTATAAATTTTCTATATATGTGTGCGCAGTTGTCGGTGTCTGTTTTGAAATTTATTCTCTTCTCTTTTGGTAGGCTGATAATGTGAAGCATTTCTAGTGTGTACCGTTTACGGTAGTTGTTCTCTTGTTCTAAAATTTTAACACTGTCAAAGTCAGGTGTATGTCTATGTTTCGCACAGTGGGCTGCAAGTGCAAGGCAATATGACTGTGGCAATGAAAAAGGAAGAATATGAACGGAAGATGCGGTTTTTGGTAAGGGACATTGGAACATATAAAATTATAAAAAGGGACCCAACAACAACACTGCAACAAAAAAACAACGAATTCGGAGAATTTCTTTTCAAGAACAAATACATAACAACAACAGAAAAAAGGAACATATGCACAAACACAGCAACAGCACCAAGGATCTACGGACTACCGAAAATACACAAAGATGACACACCTCTACGGCCAATCTGTTCATCCATCGGATCGCCTTCATATGGACTTTGCAGATACGTGACAAAAATTCTAAAAAACATCACAAATAACTCACAATATAATATAAGAAATTCAATAGAATTTAAGAAAAAAATCGCTAACACACATATATATGACGATGAAACTATTATTTCATTTGACGTCATATCACTGTTTCCCAGCATTCCCATAGATACTGCTTTAAAAATAATAGGACAAAAATGGACGGAAATTTGTAAATACACGAATATTAACAAAGAAAAATTCATGGACATGGTTAAATTTTGTATTATTGAAAACAACTATTTTAAACTCAACGAAAAAATATACAAACAATTAAGGGGTATGCCTATGGGATCTCCAGCATCTCCAGTTATTGCTGATATTTTAATGGAAGAACTTTTAGACAAAACACTAGAAAAATTAGATATAAGACCAAGACTGATAACAAAATATGTTGACGATCTCTTTGCGATTATAAAAATGGACCAAATTCAAAAGACTTTAGACGCTCTAAACAGTTTTCATAAAAATATTAAATTTACAAGAGAAGTAGAAAATGATGGAAAATTGGCATATTTAGACACCCTTATAATAAGGAAAGACAACAAATTGACAACTGACTGGTTTCAGAAACATATGGCCTCAGGACGATTAATTAACTTTTACTCTAAACACCCAAAACGTGTAATAATAAATACTGCAACAAATTTTATTAGGACCGTTCTTGACATCAGTGACAAAGAGTTCCATAGAGAAAATATAAACAGAATAAGGACAATACTACGCAAAAATGAATTTCCAAAAAAGACCACAGAGGACTTAATTCGAAAATATAACAACATACAAAATAAAGAAGAACAAGAAAAAACAAGCGACAAAATATTCAAATCAATGACGTACATTCCCGGTCTTTCTGAGAGATTCAAGAATTCAAACACGTACAACAAAGAAAAAATACAGATAGCATTAAAAACGAATAATACAGTAAAACAACTATACAGCAACACTAAAACAAAAATTGACAAACTCGATAAATCTAATGTTATTTATAAAATTGCATGTAACGGTGACGGGTCCAACGTATGTAACCAGGCATATGTTGGGACTACAAAAAACAAATTACGGACAAGAATTTCTGCACACAGATCAGACCATAAAATACGTAGACCGTTGGAACAAAAAACAGCACTTGCAGCCCACTGTGCGAAACATAGACATACACCTGACTTTGACAGTGTTAAAATTTTAGAACAAGAGAACAACTACCGTAAACGGTACACACTAGAAATGCTTCACATTATCAGCCTACCAAAAGAGAAGAGAATAAATTTCAAAACAGACACCGACAACTGCGCACACATATATAGAAAATTTATAACAAATAAAAAGTATTAATAAGCTAAGTTACTCGAAACAAGTGGATGTTAATATAATTGTTGTCAAATTGTCTCGAAGTTTTTGTAAAATTTGTAAAAAGTTTGTGTTTAATGGAAAAATTTGGTAATTTCTAAATGTTTTAATTTGTAATATGTGAGTGAAATGTAAAATAAGTTAATGTATTGTTAATATAAATTTAAAATGTTTTCAGTTGTCCTGATGATGATTGCCGACGGCAGTCGAAATATTGACAATAAATTTTATAATTAAAACTTGGAGTTTTAATGTACAAAAATTTTGGACCTTAAGCCCGCAATAATAAAAAAATTTTTAAAATTGAAACAAAAGGTCGGTAAATGAACATTTAATTTGAAACGGAGGGCACGCCGCAACACAGCAACGAAAATGAAGCTGTACAAAGAATTGAAAACGAAATATGACAATAAAATTAACAAATTCATACACAAATATTCCAACAAAAACAGAACCAAAACTAATTTAAAAACTTCAATAACATTTCTAACTAAATGTAGGAAAACAGGATTGACGCCAAATTTTTTAACAAACATAACCAGAAAAATAAACTACATTTTTGAACACAACAACAAAATATCAACAAACACGGAAAAAATACTTTCAAAACACATATCCAATTTTCAAACAAAAATATTAAATCTACTAATACAACACAAACACAAATTACTAAAGCACAACCAAGAAGAGATCAAAACAATCACAGAGTATATGAAAGACAACATAAGTAAAGAGCACGCAGAAATGTTTTTTAAGAGCGAAAACAAACTCAACCAAAACTTAGCTAACAACAGAAGAGACAAACAATTACACAAATACATACAACTCAAAGAGAAACAGAGGGAACAAATAAATGTTCAACATCACACAGATTGGTTTATAAACAAAACAGAACACATAATACCAACAAACATACAGTGGCTACTGTCACTTGGACCGAAACATGCACTGCCAACAACAAAACAACAATTACCACTGTATAAATACATTGCGGAGGGTGAAGACTTAATACAATCAATAACACAAAAAGAAGAGCAGGAAACAGCGAGAGCCAATTTTACAGCAGCATTAGATGGACATATTAACACACTTAAAATCAACGCGAGAGATAATGTAATACTAGATACAGTGAAGGCGACAAAAAAATTTCTTAAAGAGCACGAAGATTTACTAATTCTAAACTCGGACAAAGGCAATATGACTGTGGCAATGAAAAAGGAAGAATATGAACGGAAGATGCGGTTTTTGGTAAGGGACATTGGAACATATAAAATTATAAAAAGGGACCCAACAACAACACTGCAACAAAAAAACAACGAATTCGGAGAATTTCTTTTCAAGAACAAATACATAACAACAACAGAAAAAAGGAACATATGCACAAACACAGCAACAGCACCAAGGATCTACGGACTACCGAAAATACACAAAGATGACACACCTCTACGGCCAATCTGTTCATCCATCGGATCGCCTTCATATGGACTTTGCAGATACGTGACAAAAATTCTAAAAAACATCACAAATAACTCACAATATAATATAAGAAATTCAATAGAATTTAAGAAAAAAATCGCTAACACACATATATATGACGATGAAACTATTATTTCATTTGACGTCATATCACTGTTTCCCAGCATTCCCATAGATACTGCTTTAAAAATAATAGGACAAAAATGGACGGAAATTTGTAAATACACGAATATTAACAAAGAAAAATTCATGGACATGGTTAAATTTTGTATTATTGAAAACAACTATTTTAAACTCAACGAAAAAATATACAAACAATTAAGGGGTATGCCTATGGGATCTCCAGCATCTCCAGTTATTGCTGATATTTTAATGGAAGAACTTTTAGACAAAACACTAGAAAAATTAGATATAAGACCAAGACTGATAACAAAATATGTTGACGATCTCTTTGCGATTATAAAAATGGACCAAATTCAAAAGACTTTAGACGCTCTAAACAGTTTTCATAAAAATATTAAATTTACAAGAGAAGTAGAAAATGATGGAAAATTGGCATATTTAGACACCCTTATAATAAGGAAAGACAACAAATTGACAACTGACTGGTTTCAGAAACATATGGCCTCAGGACGATTAATTAACTTTTACTCTAAACACCCAAAACGTGTAATAATAAATACTGCAACAAATTTTATTAGGACCGTTCTTGACATCAGTGACAAAGAGTTCCATAGAGAAAATATAAACAGAATAAGGACAATACTACGCAAAAATGAATTTCCAAAAAAGACCACAGAGGACTTAATTCGAAAATATAACAACATACAAAATAAAGAAGAACAAGAAAAAACAAGCGACAAAATATTCAAATCAATGACGTACATTCCCGGTCTTTCTGAGAGATTCAAGAATTCAAACACGTACAACAAAGAAAAAATACAGATAGCATTAAAAACGAATAATACAGTAAAACAACTATACAGCAACACTAAAACAAAAATTGACAAACTCGATAAATCTAATGTTATTTATAAAATTGCATGTAACGGTGACGGGTCCAACGTATGTAACCAGGCATATGTTGGGACTACAAAAAACAAATTACGGACAAGAATTTCTGCACACAGATCAGACCATAAGATACGTAGACCGTTGGAACAAAAAACAGCACTTGCAGCCCACTGTGCGAAACATAGACATACACCTGACTTTGACAGTGTTAAAATTTTAGAACAAGAGAACAACTACCGTAAACGGTACACACTAGAAATGCTTCACATTATCAGCCTACCAAAAGAGAAGAGAATAAATTTCAAAACAGACACCGACAACTGCGCACACATATATAGAAAATTTATAACAAATAAAAAGTATTAATAAGCTAAGTTACTCGAAACAAGTGGATGTTAATATAATTGTTGTCAAATTGTCTCGAAGTTTTTGTAAAATTTGTAAAAAGTTTGTGTTTAATGGAAAAATTTGGTAATTTCTAAATGTTTTAATTTGTAATATGTGAGTGAAATGTAAAATAAGTTAATGTATTGTTAATATAAATTTAAAATGTTTTCAGTTGTCCTGATGATGATTGCCGACGGCAGTCGAAATATTGACAATAAATTTTATAATTAAAACTTGGAGTTTTAATGTACAAAAATTTTGGACCTTAAGCCCGCAATAATAAAAAAATTTTTAAAATTGAAACAAAAGGTCGGTAAATGAACATTTAATTTATTATTTTTTTTTTGTTATTTAAATCCTTCAACCACTAATTTAAATCCAAAACAAAGTTTACAGAATTATTTTAAATAAAGTAGCATTATTTTGGGATCTACAAGTAGAATGGGTTGTACTATAATTTAATCCTTGCGAGAGATTTCTGTAACAAAGTCATTCACTTTGAAAATGCCAACGCATTTGCCTTTTACTTTAGATTTTCTCCATTTCTTAATTTTTTTCTCCTGTCCTATGTTGGCTCTCTTATTGTTCCATTTAAATGCATTTTATATTTTTTTTTCTTCCATTTATATTCCATTCTACTATTTCTTGATTTCATAAGCTTTTTTTAACTGTTCCTTCAGTAAGTAGTTTCCTCTACTCCGTTTATTTCTCATTACCGTATTCTGGCCACAAATATGCTTTCACATTCACTACTTTCCTAATTTTCTTTCTATGTGACTTTCTTTTTTTTCAATTCTGTTTTTTTTTTAATAATTCCTTTTTATACTTTTAATAAATCTTCTATAGTACAATACGTATTTTATCGTCATAATTGTACTCCTAATATGTATACTATACCACTTACTTATTCGCTTCTCTCTCAGTTTAATTTAAATTCTAACACCTAAACTACCATTTTCTATTTCTAATTTCCATGAAACAATTTTAGTAAACTGTTATGAATATTCTTTGCTTTCATCTTTATCGAAATCTCGGTAGTTACTTTAGTTTTCACCGCTAAAACTTCATACGGTCCTATCAATTTTTAAAATAATAAAAAAATAAACTCGCCATTTCAGCCTTTGGAAGGACTTTGACCTAGCTTCTATTGATCAATTGTGTTCTGCGTGTTATTAAATGTTTGATCACAAATGACCCAGAACTGGACCTACGTGTTTTATGACGACTCCGAACGGCTTATGTTCTCAAGAAGCTTTACATGGCAAATTTTTACTCTGACTAAACTTTCGCTTTAAATTAGTTGGCATTTCTGAGTCAAACCCATATGTTTTGAAAGGTTTTTGCTTTGTTGTCGTATGCGGTGCTATTGTGAACGTGCATCGCGGACGATAACCACTGATCCTAAGCCCGTCTTCTTTTGCAAAACCTCTCAAATATTCTGCCAAAGGCCTTTGACTTCTCTCTAGCGAACCATTTCCTTGCAGATGATACGGTGTAATATGTTACTTTTTAATACCTAACATTTAACATGCATCTGAAAACTCGCGTGAAATAAAATTTGAGACATTGTTTGTAATTAACACCCTTGGTGTATTGTGGCGAGTTATAATTTCGTTGAAAAATGCTTTCGATATCGTGCTTGCTTCGGCATCTGGTATCGCAACACATGCCATATACTTCGAAAAATCATCTTGAAATGTTAAAATGTATTCATTACCAGACACAGTCTCTGGCAATATGCCGACTATATCCATAAAAACTTTATCAAATGGACGTATGTCCATTTCTGTTCTCAAGAAGCTTTACATGGCAAATTTTTACTCTGACTAAACTTTCGCTTTAAATTAGTTGGCATTTCTGAGTCAAACCCATATGTTTTGAAAGGTTTTTGCTTTGTTGTCGTATGCGGTGCTATTGTGAACGTGCATCGCGGACGATAACCACTGATCCTAAGCCCGTCTTCTTTTGCAAAACCTCTCAAATATTCTGCCAAAGGCCTTTGACTTCTCTCTAGCGAACCATTTCCTTGCAGATGATACGGTGTAATATGTTACTTTTTAATACCTAACATTTAACATGCATCTGAAAACTCGCGTGAAATAAAATTTGAGACATTGTTTGTAATTAACACCCTTGGTGTATTGTGGCGAGTTATAATTTCGTTGAAAAATGCTTTCGATATCGTGCTTGCTTCGGCATCTGGTATCGCAACACATGCCATATACTTCGAAAAATCATCTTGAAATGTTAAAATGTATTCATTACCAGACACAGTCTCTGGCAATATGCCGACTATATCCATACAAACTTTATCAAATGGACGTATTGGTATGTCTGTCAATACCATAGGTATTTTGGTGAGTCTAGAACTCTTATTTTTTGACATTTATGGCATACTCTTACATATTCCTTAATTTATTTCTGCATTCCCTTCCATTTGTATTGTTGTCTAATTCTAAAGAACGTTCTTAGTGCTCCTTGATGACCTCCTAATGGCAAATCATGAAAATCCTTTAATATTCTTTCTATATCCTTTCTGTCTGTAAGAACCACTATGTTTTTATCGTTTTTCTGTGCAATGTCGTCATCTACTTTCGCTACTGACTCTGTGTTCTCTTCTCTCTCCTTGGTTATTTCCATTTCTCTTGTCTTTGATCTTGTCTTAGCCATATTAACCCCTTTGCATATTAACTCTGCCTTCCCCACGTATAACTCCTGAAAATATTTCTCTGTGTTGATGTCTGTAGTTTATTATTATATAAATTTGTGGCTTCTTTTAACCCTTGTTCCCAACTTGAAATCCTTCTATTTGGCTTTAATAAGTATTCTGGTATCTGTTCTCTAATAAAATGTTTGCTATTGTGTTCCATTGAACTTTTCGATAGTGTTCGGTCCCTTATCATTTGGAAATCTCTGATTCCCAATCTTTTACAAACATTCGAAAATAATTTTAATGTGAAACTGGAATTGTTATCAGTTATTATTGTTTCAGGAATATTATTATTCAATATGGCGTTACCAATCGTGGTTGCTTCCGAATTAGGTACGGCAATACACTAAAAATATTTCGATAATTCATCTTGGAGTATCAAGATATATTTATTCCCTAAACACGTTTCTGTTAGTATACCAATCAGTTAAATATGTAGCTTTGTAAATGGCCGCTCAACTTCTTTTGATCTTCCCTGAGTTTGCACTAGTAAGACTTCTTCGCTTACATGTGGTACTCTACTCAGAGCGTCGGCGTTAAGATTCTGTTTTCCCGGTTTATAAACTATCTTAAAGTCGTATTCTGATAATTTATGTCTAAATCTCGCTAGTCTAGATGTCTGATTTTTCAAATTTGCTGTACCCCTTAATGGCTGATGATCTGTTTATATTTTGAAATGTCTACCTAATAAATATGCCCTAAAATTCTTTGTTGCCCACACTATTGCCAAAAATTCTTTCTCTATTGTTGAATATCTTTTTTCTGCATCGTTAAGTGCTCTACTTGCAAATGAAATTGGTCTATCTTTTCCTACTTCTCCTTGGGATAAAACTGCTCCTAGTGCTTCATTACTAGCGTCTGTCATCAGTATGAATGGCTTAGTAAAATCTGGGTATGCTAATGCTGGAGGTGATATAACTGACTCTTTTAATATTTCAAATGCTTTTTGACAACTGTCCGTCCATTTAAACTTTTCGTCTTTCCTAAGTAATTTATTTATCGGTAATTTTACTTTCGCGGCGTCTGAAATAAACTTCCTATAGTAGTTAATTACACCCAAAAAAGCTTGTACCTCCTTCTATTTCGGGGCACCGGAATTCCTTTTACGCATTCTACTTTTCCTGGATCAGGTAAGGCTCCTAGTTCTGAGCACTTATGTCCTAAATATACTACTTCCCTGCGCAAGAATTGGCATTTTTCTGTATTCAATTTTCAATCCAAACCCTGTAGTCCTATCAGGATATGGTTCACAATCCTTTGAAAAGTTGCAGGGACACCTTTAATGCGGCCCATATACACTGCAACCAAAAAATTAGTGGAACTGCATGTTGCGTGGCAGGTTTAAGCCAAGCAGAAAATACAAACTGTAGCTCTTGCGAGGGGCGCCGCCTTCGGGGTAAACCAGGTGAACACTATCACTAAATTACCACCAGGTAAACACTAGCAGCCACAGATACGCGTTTTGGAAAAGAAAGGATTAAAGAGGTCCATTTTGGATAAAGGTGAAAAGTTCCAATATTGCTTGAATAGCCAACTATATGGGGGTTTATTTTTAACGATACACCACAGAAGTTGAGCCGAAAATAAGGTTGAGCTATGGTCGAGTTGAGCTTCATACTCAGAAGTACTTGTCGCACAAAACACACAATCGGTAGCCACGTTTGTTTCTTATTACAAGTTCATGTTTTTATCACAATTTTTAAGTATGTATTTATTGTTATTTCGGTGGCAAATTTTAGTTAATCTGACGTTGGCTTAAAAAAAATAAAAGTTTCGCTAATGCCGGTTTGACAGGTGGCGTCAACATGAAAACCAAGAGGTGGGAGTGAAAGCGTAGTATATAGTAAAAAAAACTTGCGACACTAAAGGTGTTTCACTCAGACCAGTTGAATGGAAAATGTGTGCAATAAACGGTTATACAGTCGAAGCAGCTAGTGGGGTCGAAAAATAGTGGTCCGTGGAAAGACTCTAGGAAAGAGGTTAGTGTCCCGACTGCACTGACAACAAGATGCGCGAAAAATAAATTACCCATCGTGAGAACGGAAATATCCCAAGGGATAAGAAATTACGTTAGACTGAAAATGGGGAGATGGTGCATATGTTACGAAAATAGCCAACAGGGAATAATGCAAAGGGTTGTGGTAGCTACTAAAGACTTCCAAAAATCCAACTAGAGATCCCCGAAATTCGAGCAACGAAAGAACTCCGAAGTTCGGGCAAAGTCAGAGTGGATGTCAGTGTTGTCACTTAGAGAAGCGCTACTACCCGTGGATTGCTGTTCGCCTAGTGGGTGAGGCAAATTTGGTAAGAAGGAAACCATCGAAATTATGGCTTTGAGGGTGGGTAAGACGGAAAAATTAGGTCACCGACCCCAATTACCGCACAAATGAGTGCCAAAATAAATAGATAGGTCAGTTAACTAACAACAGTTAATTAGAAACAACAGAAAACTTACTAACAACAGAATTAAGAAAACAGTTAACTAGATGACCGAGATTAGCAATATTGAACTGCAGAAAATAATGTGTGCAATGACCTCAGTGCAGGAACATAAGGTTGTAGTAGTGCGTAAAGTGGCGTTCGGTAAATAAACAAGCAGCAAGTAGACCAACTGAAGGCTGAGCTGGTGACTCGATTTTCAGTAGCCCAACAGTAGCCGCAGCAAACTAGCCGCTCAAAAAAATAGATGTTAAAAAAAGTGTCTGGAAAAATAAAATTAAAATGTATTTATTAACAAAAAGTTTCAATAAATATTAAAGTCGACCGGGTCCAGAAAAGTGTACAAATCGGTAATTAGAAAAATTCAATTAGTGAAGTGGTGGTAAAAGTGAGCTATTTAAAGTTTTCCCAAACAGCGGTAGCGAAAGGAGGCAGTCCAAACAAGGAATAGAGGGTTTTAAACAGGAGCTTGGAGAAAAAGAACAAGAGAGAGCCAGGACCTAAACTTTTTAAGACTAAGTGGAAGAATATTGCAAGGGACCTGGTAAGTTTTTTGTGACTGGTGTGGCGTTAAGCTAAAAGCTTTTTTTTGTCAGGAATAAAAGCAGTGAGAAACATTAAAGGCCCACTATCCGAGAATAATCGATGCACAGCGGTAGCAGAAAAAGTTAACCAACTGCAGGAAAAAATGTAGTGGCAGCAGAAAAGGTTACCCAACAGCGCATAAATTTAAGCAACAGCAAAAGCGGCACGTGCACGTAAATTTATTGGAAGGTTCCCTGTCAAGATTCAGAGCCCCTTGCAAAAACTTGCAGAAAACTTAGTAAATTGTCGCAAAATAAAGTATAATTGAAGATAATAGATTTATGACCGATAGAAAAAAAAAAACAAACGATAAAAACCTAGTTAAATTCTATAGAGTAAAATCACTTAAAAAAAAGAGTAAATATAAAGTGTTTTTATCACATTTATTTAAGCGCGACTGAAATTGTTAAATCGTCAATGATTAAATTGTTTTTTTTTTATCAATATATTTGTCTAAGTGTTTTTGGTCAAAGATGTACATAGTTTTAAACGAATTTTGAGAGTTATCTTTTTATGTGATTGGTAAAAAGGTCAAGTTTAGTAGCAGTAAGAATGGGGTTTTTTTTTTCTTTTGTGATGAAATTTGGTCTGTGTATTTACGGAATTGGCGGCGTTCGTAAGTGTAGTAAATTCTTGTCATTTTAAGCCGACTTTTGTGTTGGGTGCACCCATGAGAGCTCTTTTAGGTAGATTTTAAAAAAAAGGAAACATTTTTTTGTGATATATCATATCACATAATACATTTTTTTTTTTTTTTTGTACATACACTTATATTAATAGCACATTATACTTTTTATATCATATATATTCATATTAATATTACATGATTTCAGCTTGATTATTAATGATTATATTTTTGGCCTGGTCTAAAATTTGATTTGGGTTGTTCTTTTAAGTAAGCTTAAACATTAAAACACGAACATTTTGTGGTAATAATCGTATATCCAGAAACAACTGTAGTTGAGATAATTCATAACTAAAAATCTGGAACGAAAAGAAAGAAATGAAATTAGTATTGTAAATGAAATGGTTAGAATTATAGGAATACCGAGTTAGTACAGATTATAGCCATAGCTAATAATCTATAAACTGAAATCAAAATAAGAAAGAAATCTATGTTTATAATAGTATAAATATTGTAAGCCAAAGTAAACAATTGTAAGAGAGTAGGTGGCACAAATCTGCAAAGAGAAAAAAAATAGCATAAGTGAATTTATAGATAAAATGTGAATTTGTTGTTACAAAAATTTTGGTTTGCTAATTTTTGCGAGTGTGGGCCTGAAGGCAGGAGTGGTTCAGTGGCTGTGATGGAGAGGTGATAGTCGAAGTGAATCGGTTGTTCCTATATGGGGTAACCAAAGAAGATAATTGAGGGATGCCTGTTGGTTACCAAGGTTGGGTGGGTACCGGGAGAAAGTCATCTTCTCCTGCATTGCGTGTGGTGGATGGTTGACAAGAGTTTTTTGTTATGTTTGAATTTAATGTAAAAGTCGCGTATGATTCGGTGATTTGTATTTATTTTTTTGTGTTTTCGTCGTGGTTTATTTTCGATATTTTCACTTCCGGTGCAGACCCCTCGTTGTTTGTTCCCTCGACCTGGCATGACGGGTTGAGAACAGCGCCCGTAACACATGAGCTAGTCGGCGCAGTCATGCCAGGTTCGACACTCAGGGACTCGTAACATGCAACCAGATTACGTCTTTTTTAATACATTTGACACACATGCTGCGATGGTTGCAGCAATCCATTTTGCCATACACGCTGCAACTCAGTAACGCAGCAAAAAACAGCAACTGCGACCAAAATATTAACGATTTTAATTTTGCTGCAACCTTAGTTGCAACCGTCAATGAGTTTCGTAACTTCGACACACACGCTGCAACTTCATCGTGATAACTGTCAAAAACTTCCAAGTTACACTTCCAGATTTGCTTTGTTTGCAGCGTGTATGGGGCCCATAAGACCAAACGGCATTCTATTAAATTCGTAATGGCCCATCCCTGTACTAAATGCTGTCTTAGCTTTGTCCTTCTCATTCACCAAGACTTGGTGGTACCCACTTGCAAGATCCAGTGTTGAAAAATACCTACTATGACCCAGCTGATCCAATATCTCGTTTATACGTGGTAGCGGGAATACCTACTTAATAGTAGCCTCATTTATTTTTCTAAAGTCTATAACTAACCTCCATTTCTTTTGTCCAACTTTGCCACTTTTCTTTGGTACCAGTAGCAAAGGCGAATTCCAAGGCGATTTGCTTGGTGAAATTATCCCGTCTTCTAAAAGTTTATTTATTGCTAATTAATTTCTTCCCTATTGGTTTTGCGGTAATCTATACTGCTTTGATTAATTGGTGGCTGACCAGGCTTTGTCGGTATCTCATGCTTTAAAACCGGTGTGAAGGACAATCCATCACACTCTAATAAAAATATATCATGAAATGATATGCACAATCTCTCTATCGATAATCTCATCTCTTCATTCAAACTTTTCTCCAAATCAACGGTTTTCAATAATATATCTATTCTTTTCCTTCTGTCTGTTGTTTGGTAAGTATTAGTTTTTCCACTGCTTGGTTCTTTGTATTAATTGAAATAAGAAATGTTTGTCTCAAAATTGGCATTTAAATTAAAATCATTTTCAGTCGCATTTAAAACGGGAACGAGAACTCTGTTTCCCTTAAACTCTAAAAGTTGTTCCTGTAACAACAAGGTCCCACCGATTACTTTGAATACCTACACAAGAATCAATGACCTTACTGTTCATGCAAACAAAAGGATCCAACCGACTTAATTAACACGATAATACTTTGAATCTCTCCCACTAATATCCTAACTGTTCCTGCGAACAGAAGGATCACACCGACTTATTTAACACGGTAATACTTTTAATCTCTCCCATTAGTATCCTTACTGTTCCTGCGAACAGAAGAATACTACCGGCTGCGCCATTTTGTTGCATCCTCCGACCTGAATGCTCGTAGATTCTATTACTCATTAAGGTCCTACTGGTCAGACTGGGAACTTGTCCCAAATCCTGGTTATACTTGATCACCTTATTCTGATAGGCATGGTGCGCTATGCCGGTCGGTAGGCACCCATGAGGTTGTCGGAAAGTTACCATAGTTCTACTCACCGTGGTTATCCATGTCTGCTGCGTCCTTTGGTCTGGATAATTGATAACGGAAAAGAAAACGCTTGGTTTCAGTGTTTACTCGCTGGTCACACTTCGTGACTATACTTTTATTTTCACAGTTAAATGTTTTACTTTTTATGATCACAATTAATCAAACTGCTTATTTTCACAGTTCAAATCCAACCAACACTTCTCTTAAAGATACTTATGCTGAACACCTAGGTTTTAATGATAATTAGCTGTACTTAGCATTTATGCAAGATTGCCTTCCGCATCTTGCACAATAATTACTCTTAGTTTTTATAGTAATTATTATGTTCTTAATCTCGTTTACTGAATGCTTGGCCGAAATAATATCTGGCTCAAGAATTTACTCTTATTCCATAAAATAACATTCTTAAGTTAAATATATATCTTTACGCACATACTTATTTAATATGGTGAGAAGTAGCTAAACAAACGTACAAACGGGTTCAGCGTAGGAAAATTATATCATATTTCCCAAAACACTGAATCCAACAATAAAAAAAAATTATTCTACTTCTGTTGTAATTTCATGACGAAAATAAAATGCCTCGCTTTCATTTTAAACGCCAATGCAAAAAATGTAGAAGAAAAAAACAAAGACACACTTGTCGTTGCCTTTGCTTTTTAAGCTGGGCGCTTGTTAACTCAATGCCGAATACGTTATGGCACGCGTCATAATCTAAATAGTTTTATTTATTTATTAATTACTGCATGTTTTGCAGTTTTAACATTGACTTTAACATTGAACTTGAATTCAGAAATTCAATGTTATTGTATGGCACACAAGGTAATGCCTATAAGTATGTGTTGGGTTTTTAAAGCCAGTACGGATCACAACAATACTGTGACAAACGAACAAAGAACAGTAGTAGAGTCTATGAATGAAAGTATTCTCTGACTTTATTTAAAAATGGTTTAAATGAGCAAATTAAACCAACACTATTTGCGGCACAACCTTCAGATTTAAACACTGCGGTCAATTTTGCACAAGAAGTTGAGCGTGATAACCAAAACAGCGACTCACGAATTTTAAACTACCACGCGAACCCAAACAGAAACCAAAATCGACAGCATTATAATAACTTTAACAGAAACAACCATCAAGGTACATATAAAAATAAGAACAATTTCAATAATAACAGGAGCAAGAACGACACAGGCCAAAGAAACAACTTTGGTATGCACAACAATAATAACAACAGAACTTTTCAAAGTGGGGGCAATAATAGGAGCAACAAGGTCAATAACGGAAACAGAAGGCGATACAATAATACCAACACAAACAATAACTACAGATACTTACATCAATTAAGTAACAGACATTACATACGAGCAGTGAACTACCAGGGAAACATGGGACGCCCGGAGGACAGCAATCAAGAACCTCCGGAAAGCCAAATGTAAAGACTAACAAAATATGCAAGATATCAGAAAATCTCACCAATTTCGTAACACTCAAGTGCGCTCAAACAAAGCATGCACTTATTATTTCTATTAGGCCCTTATTATGAGCTGCGTTCGATCTTCGATTGTAGTAGAATGGCCTGATCGAAAGAATTTGCATTTGGCATTATAACGTGATTTCGACAAAGAGTAGCGCTATTGTGAATTTCGTTCATTTTGTTTCTTCACGGTAGTATATTTCTATCAGGTGATTGTTGTTTTATTTCAACTAAATACATTGGTTTGAAAGTTGATTGCAAAAAATAAGACAAAAAAGTTATAACTATGACGAAAATAATTTCCATAAGATTCGACGCTTCGTCAGAAGAGGATGAAAGCTTGACGGAACTGGCTAGAAGTAGAAAAGAGTTGAGCAACGCTTTCTTTAGCTTATCTTAAGCCACTTTGCTGTTCTAACTGGTGGTCCTAAGCAATTTAATTCCAGCGTGAGTTCTTCCCATCAGAGAACTGCACAAGCCTACTTGAAGTTCAAGCCTTTTCAAGTACTTGAATTCAAGTATGTATCCAATCTTGAAAAAGCAAGCTTTAGCCAGCTTGCAAAAATACCAAACAGATACAAGCCATATTCATGCTTGCTCGTTGGCTTGGCTTGTTTCGACTTACTTTGTCGGGCAGAAAGTTGAAAAGCTTTAAACGATCGGCAAAAGCTTGTAAGCTCGCAAGTATCCAAATTATTGAATTAATGCAAGTATTCAAAAAATTCAATGACCTTGTTTAGAGAGAGCTTAAGCGTAATAGGACTTTTGCAAAATCTGTGGACTCCGTGGTTGCAAATTTTAGGGGCAAATGATTTCGAAGTTGCTGTCAAACTTTAAAATTTAAGATGGCGGATAGAGTTGCCACCTAGATTTTTTTATTTTTGCGAATTCTTGTAATTTTGAAATTCTGACAACGGATTTGATTTCGAATATAATGTCACAGTTTTAAAATTTACGATGGAGGTTAGGGTTGCCACCTTAATTTTTACCACAGTATTGCCACCTAATAATATGTATTTTTAAGAGTTTGCTTGTAAGCTAGAATACTTGCAAGCTGTCGTGAGCTTATTTATATTCAATTACAAGCTGTACTTGATTCAAAATTATCAAGCTCAAGCTAGCTTGAACTTATATTTTAAGCAAGCACTTGAAATACACTTAAAGTAGGCTTGTGCAGTTCTCTGCTTCCCATGTCTTTGTCGCGTGAACTTTGGAACAAATATCCTTTGCAGTCAAAGTTTGCCTCCATCAATAAGACCAGTTTTTCTAACTGTGATTTGTTGCTCACCACCTAAGACCTGCATAAAAATTACAAAAACAGTTTAATATTAGTTTTGAGTCTTTAAAAGGAAAACACAATCACAAAATACTTAAATTTTTAACAATTATTGCTTAGCACGGATCGCATCGAAAGCAAAATCCTATTTAACTGAAATTTCGATGAGCAACGAACATTTCGATAGGGTTGCACTGCTTATAATAAGAATTTAACTTTCGATACTCGTTGTTCGACAACCAGCGAAGATCGAACGTTGAAAGCATCTCATAATAAGGGCCTTAGACACGGGTGCGAACATTTCAATATGCAAGGAAATTAACGCAAATTTCGAAGTAGATGTTGAAAATAAATGTAAATTATCAGGCATAACTGAGAATGACGTACATTCTTTAGGAGTCGCAAAATTAACATTATGCCTGTTAGAACACCATGCTAGAAATGAATTTCACATAGTGAATAACAATTATCCTTTCACAACGGACGGAATTTTAGGTAGAGATTTCTTGATTAAGCACACATGCAAAATAGACTAAGATACTTTCATGATAACAATTGCTATTGGTAACACCGATTATGTAGTACCAATAGTTACGAAACTTCCAGAACAGACAATTTATAGACTATTCCCCAGATCAGAAATGATATTTCTAATTAATCTAAATATTAAAGAATATAGTATAATTTTAAACCAAGAACTTGCGGAAGGTGTAATTCTAGCTTATTCCTTAGCATCCCCCAAAGGCATTTGCCATATTAAAGTTGTAAACATCAACGATGACGAGGTAATACTAAACGAAATCAAACCAAAGATAGAGAAGTTAAGCGAATACAACATCATAACAACTCAACATAGACAGAAGACGGAGACATGTGCACAAAGATTTCCATCTCGAAGGAGAAAATCTTACAACTAATAATTTTTTTACACAAAAATTTAATTTGTCAGAAAAAACACCAGTCTACATAAAAAATTACAGATTACCACATTCACCGTATGACGAGATAGCCAGACAAGTGGAAGAATTAATAGACAGTGACATAATTGAACCATCTGTAAGTCCATATAACTCACCATTGCTGCTAGTGCCTAAGAAAAGCAGTGATGACAAAAAAATTGCGTTTACTGGTTGACTTCAGAAAGCTCAATGAAAAAATTGTTAATGACAAATTTCCATTAACAAGGCTAGAGGACATTCTTGACATGTTTGGAAGAGCTAAATATTTTTCAACTTTAGACATGACCAACTCTTTCCATCAAATTCCGTTAGACAAAAATTCACGGCTACTAACTACATTTTTTACACAAGACGGACACTATCAATTTAAACGTTCACCTTTCGGACTTGAAATATTATCGAATAGTTTCCAAACAAAGCTGACAATAGCTTTAATCAGTTCTGAATTCTGAAGCCTTTCTTTACGTAGATGACATTATAGTTTTTGGATGTTCTTTACAGCATCACAACCAAAACTTAATGAAAGTATTTGATCGTTTACAAAAATACAATTTGAAATTAAACGCAAGCAATTGCCAATTTTTTAAGTCAGAAGTAATCTATCTTGGTCATTTGATAACAGACAAAGGAATTAAGACGGATCCCGGTATCAAAAAATGCAGACGAAGTAAGAAGATTTGTAGTTATTACAAGCTTTTTGTAGTTATTACAGACGCTTCATTCCAGATTTTGCAACAACAACAAAATGTTAAAATTCTCTCCTAAAGCAGGGGACGCCTTTCATCTGGTCAGAAGAATGTGAGAAAGCATTTAGCACTCTAAAAAAAGCTCGTCGACCCTCCAATTCTGCAATACCCGAATTTGAAAAGCATTTTATCCTAATGACTGACGCATCTGATTTTGCGATAGGGCCAGAATTTCAACCTTGATAATTTTGAATCAAGTATAGCTTGTAATTGAATATAAATAAGCCCACGACAGCTTGCGACTTGCAAGTATGCTTGCTTACAAGCGAACGAAGTTTCAAGTAAAGGAAAGCTTGATGCCTTCGGCAAAAAGCTTGAAAAGCTTAAAATTGAAGGCAAGTATCCAATTAAAGCAAGTATCCAATAAATTCAATAAGCTTGTTTAGAGAGAGCTTAAGCGTAATAGGACTTTAAAGGATTCTGTGGACTCCGTGGTTGGAAGTTTTAGGGGTAACTTATTTCGAAGATGATGTCAAACGTTAAAATTTAAGATGGCGGATAGAGTTGCCACCCAGATTTTTTTATTTTTGCGAATAATTTTGAAATTCTGGCAACGGATTTGATTTCGAATATAATGTCAGTTTTAAAATTTAAGATGGAGGTTAGGGTTGACACCTAAATTTTTACCACAGTATTGCCACCTAATAAAATGTATTTTTAAGAGTTTTAATCATCATTTATCAGTGTTTAGGGGTCGCTGATTTCGAATCTAAAGTTAGAAATTTAAAATTCAAGATGGTGGATAGGGTTGCCACTTTAATTTTTTTTATTTTTATGAATTCGGGGCTGGCAAAAAAAAGGTACACCAAAAATGAGTCGCTGAATCCGAATCCGTTGTCAGAATTTCGAAATTATAACATTTTGAAATAATAGGGTTGCCACCTAATAATATATCTTTTCAAGAGTTTTAAACATCATTTATCAGTGTTAAGGCGTCGCTGATTTCAAATCTAAAGTCAGAATTTTAAAATTCAAGATGGTGGATAGGGCTGCCACCTTAAAAAAAAATGGTTCCGAATGCGTTGTCAGAATTTCAAAATTATAGCATTTTGAACTAATAGGGTTGCCACCTAATAATATGTCTTGTAGGGTATGTTGATATTTATTAAAAATAGAATAGATAGTAGTAGATAGAATTCACTTATCACGAATAAGCCTGTCGTGATGAAAGTGATTGATGTTTAAGCGCATCAATCCGCTATTTTTGTTGGCTAGAGAGCCTCGCTTTATTTTCGGCTAAAGAGCTCAGTATTAGTCGTCTTTAAATTCTAATTTTATTACAGAAAAGTCTTGACTTATAAACTAAAAATACAAGTATTTTTCTTAAAATAATTTTACCACTATTTCCAAGACTCCGCCCTTTATTCCAATACATTTGAATTTAATTTTAAAATTGATAATCGACCAATCACTTTCAGTTTGTTAACCTTTTTCTTATTCCCCTTAATTTAATTATTTTCCTCAACATTAATTGGTTCGCTTGAAATTCATGGCCTTGACTTTAAAGTGTCATAGGCACTTGTTCGACTTATCGCCTGTTGTTGTTGTAGTGTGTTTTTCTGTGCAATGCACTTGTAACACAACACCGCTGACGCGTTTCAACTTGTGCGGTATCTAGCGGCACAAACGCAAAGGGGTGCTAAATGTACTTCATAAGAATGCACTTCAAGCTGCAATTAGTTGTGTTTACGTTGAGGTTTTTTTTAGAGTTAAATTTGGGAATTTGTCAACATATTATGTTGATATGTTTTTTTTACTATTGTTGTCGTATGTTAGACAACTGTAGGTCATTAAAGTGAAGGTCTTTTTTTTAGGTGGTTGTTTGCATGATGTGTGTACGTATGTATGTATGAAAGTACACTACAGTCTTTTCATATGTCCTTTATTTGAAACTTCGTGCCGTTCGCTTGTAAGCTAGCATACTTGCAAGTCGCAAGAAAATAAGAAAAAAGGTTAACAAACTGAAAGTGATTGGTCGATTATCGATTTTTAAAACTAAATCTAAAAAATATTGGAATTGAAGGAGGAGTCTTGGGAATAGTGGTTAAATTACTGTAAGAAAAATACTTGTAAAAATACTTTATAAGCCAATACATTTTTAATAAAGATCAGATTTTAACTAAGACTTAAACTGAGCTCATCAGCTCACTGTTCCATTTAACTTCTCAAACTCGGCTCTTTAGCCGAAAATAAAGCGAGGCTCTCTAGCCAACAAAAATAGCGGATTGGTGCGCTTAAACATCAATCACTTTCATCACGACAGGCTTATTCGTGATAAGTGAATTCTTTCTACTACTATCTATTCCTTTCACAATAAATTTCAACACACCCTACATGGCGATCCTGCCAACTTTCTTGGATTCTTTTGACGCAGAAAAGAAATAAAATACAGATTACAAGGCGATTCGATTTTAAATGCAACATGGATGCCTACATATTATTAACTACAACAGACGTGCTGAGGATGCAACGAGCGCCACAAGCATTGGCAAAGCTCACAAATGCGAAACGAGTTCGTTTAAAATTTGAGCATTTCAACATGATCAGAATCACAAAATTACAAATTTTTCGTAGTTAAATTCATGCTTTGAAACTATTTTATTTCATTATTTTATTATTTTGTAAAGCTATGAAAAATTTTAAAATTTTATTCATCCATACGAAGTCATTTGGCCAAAAAAAAAATTTTAGTACACATTATAATTTAGTAATACTATTAAGAAATGTTTTAATCAATTAATGAAAAATTAAAAGTAATTAACTTAATAAAATGTGTAAATCAATAAAATATCTAAAACTAATTTAATTTCTTTATAGTTAAAGAATTTGTTCAACGTATCAATACATTTTTCAACTATTTTCAATCTGAAAAATTAACAAAATTTTACAAAGTTAGGCTATTATAAGTTGCAAATATTAATAACTTCTCAAACTCGGCTCTTTAGCCGAAAATAAAGCGAGGCTCTCTAGCCAACAAAAATAGCGGATTGGTGCGCTTAAACATCAATCACTTTCATCACGACAGGCTTATTCGTGATATGTGAATTCTTTCTACTACTATCTATTCCTTTCACAATAAATTTCCCCAAGTAACAATATTAGCCATATATTCATTCTTGCAGAGCTTATAGTGCTATCTTATATAGCAGCAAGCTTCAACTATAGCTTTAGTCGCGCTACTAAAGCTCTTGCAGAGAATATATAAGGCTACTTTCTTGAGTTTAAAAGCACTATTTTTACTTCATATGAGGAGTAGAAGTAGCTGTAAACTTTTAAAAGAGTCCCTGTCGAACCCAAATAAGAGCTCTTGCAAAGCTCTTTTTTATTATTCGTTTAAGTATGTATGTGTTAAAAATAAACTCAATAAATATATAAAATTTGACAAGTGTTTGTGATGATAAGAATGACAAATAAATTAAAGAAATTATAAAGTGATTATTATATCAGACTCATGTTCGTGTATTCGTTATATGCTGCGAATTTCGGTGCGCTATTGAATTTATCGGAAACGTGAATGTAGTACTTCGAAAAACTACAACGGGCTTAACAAATAATTGAAATTAAGAAGTGTTAATTATTTAAAAATAGTTGGAAAATTTTTAACATTCTTTAAGATCAACTTGATCTTTAAGATCAGTTGATCTCGTATATAAGTTGGTGTCGGTTGTGTTTTATCGTGTTATGTAAAAGCCTTTGTTTGTTATATTCGTGAGTGTATTAAAATAGTTAAAATAGTTTCAATATAGTAATTATTTAAATATCATATTTACTATACTAACAACATTAATATAAAACTGTTCGCTTAAATAATAATTGTGTATTTAAGTTGTGTAAGTTTAATTCTTGCATTTTAACTTTGTTTAACTTATTTAGTTAATGCAGTGTTGTTGTTGTTTTTGCATGCTTGCGGTGTTTTAGTTTCTTCTTTGTGCTGTGATTTGTTTATCTTCAGTTCAGTGAGTGTTGTTGTTTGTTTTTTGTTTTCTACTAAACTGTGCACACACTGTCTGAACAAAGTAACCCTGAAAGCACATTTTGCATCTGCTCATTTTTTTAAAAAATTAAAAATGGATTATTTTTCTGCAGAAAATATCGTTGCTTGTTCTTTGGACGAACTTTGCAAAAGCCAAAACATTCTAAGCCCCATGTTCAGCTGTTCTGGTCCATGTGAGCAGATGTTTCATGCATCTTGTGCCGGTATATCCAAGTCATGCCTTGACGACTTAAAATCTCAGCGATCAGGCCTTCGCTGGTACTGTGCTTCGTGTAGGGCACTTTCCCCAGATGAACTTTATTCAAAAATTAAGCTTTTTGGGGAAAGTCTTAACTCATTAAACAACAATTTTCGAGAAATTGTAACATTTTTTAGTGAAGTTAGGGCCGCACCCAGTACCAGCGTCTATGATGAAAATTCCATTTCGGAAAATATCCCGCTTTCTTTGTCACAGACTGTTTCTTCAGGGACACAAACAATCCTATCATCAGAAGACCACATTATCGCGAAAAAAAAGAGAAAAAATAAAAAAATAATAAGAAGCGAAAATCATCTAGATCTACTTCTCAGGCCAAGCAGCCCTCAGCACCGCTTTTGAACAGGAACACTCCAGTTACTTCCTCGTCACCTTCTAACATTCCTTCTTTGACTAATAGTTCAGTTTTGACTCCTATTGAGCCTAGAAATCTATCAAGCTTAAGGGCAGTGTCGAGGAAAAAAAATGTATTTATTTCACGTCTTCAGCCCGACACAACTGTTGAAAATGTATTGACTTTCATCAAACATAATAAATTGTTGAGTCAAAATGCATTTTGTTCATGCAAAAAAATAGGTAATAAACCTTCCCATGCTTCCTTTATTCTCACAGTTCCAGCTGAAGAGTTTGCAACTGTTCTAAACTCTAATTTGTGGACTGATAATATACTCGTTACAGAGTTTCAGCCTAAGAATAAGCCTAGAGGGACGACTCAAGCCGCTCGTCAATCCCAAAAAAACTGAATAGGTTATCCCTTTACTATCAAAATGTAAGGGGATTACGCTCTAAGACGCGAGACATATTTTTAATGACTCAGAATTTCTCTGAGGATATTATCGCACTGACTGAAACTTGGTTAAACGGAAGCATTACTGACTTAGAATTGTTTGATAACAGTTTTGAAGTTTATAGAAGAGATAGACATGCTGACAATACTTCTGCTGTCGGTGGAGGTGTCTTATTAGCTGTAAGGAACTCCTTCGTTAGTTCCATTATTGTTATTCCCTGCTCTGCTAACATCGAACTTATATGCGTCAAGGTTGTACATTGCAATTCTAATGTATATCTTATTAATGCATACGTTCCTCCTAAGAGCAGTGTAGAAGTTTATGCAAGCCTTGCGGATTGCATAGAATATGTCATAACCATAATTGACGTTAATGACGACATTTTATTGTTAGGTGATTTTAATCTGCTTGACTTGAAATGGGAATCTTCTGACGATGATACATATTTTTGTGCATCTAATTCGAAGACTCGCTAAGAGCATATATTTGTTGATAATATATGTTCTCACTTACAACAAGTGAGTTGTATTTATAATAGTCGTGAAAGACTTCTTGACCTGGTCTTAACTACAGATAGTAACAATGTGATTGTTGAGAGGGCCCCTCATGCTTTGACTGCTGTTGATGAATACCATCCACCATTGAGCATATGGTACAAATCAGACAGGGATAATATAGTAAAGTCTAACTCAATAGATAAAGTTTATGAATTCAATTTTAAAAAAGCTGACTTTTTGAAGTTGAATAATTTACTTCAAAGTAAACTTCATGTTATTTTAGAATATGTTAATAATACACTCTTGATGATTCAATTAATTTTTTTTTATGGAAATCTTTGCTATGTTTTCTCTGTCCGTGCCATATAGCCTCAAATTTACGAAAAATTGTGCTTACCCCTGGTACACAAAGGAGTTAAAGATTCTTCGCAACAGCAGGAATAGGGCATGGAAAAAATATGTCTGTAGCTTAGACTTGAATGACCTAGAAATCTACAAGCGTTTGTTTCTGGATTTTGAAAATTGCTCAGCTACCTTATATCAAAATTATTTAGACAGTACTAAGCTGAGAATATTGTCTGATCCGAAGAAATTCTGGGGTTTCATAAACACCAAAAAAAAATCTGATGGATTCCCTTCATCATTTAAGACCTCTGATGGATTTACTGACGATCCTGTCGTAATTTGTGGTCTATTTGCCAATCTCTTTAAAGAGTCATTTTGTTCAGACTCTTTTAATCCTGATGAAGAGTACTTTGAATATATGAACTCTACACCCAGGGTTTCGTTGGATTCTATATCCTTTACTTCAGAGGATATTTTAAAGTATATTGGGTTGATCGATGAGGATTTTAATGCTGGACCTGACGGAATTCCTGCCGCAGTGTTAACACGATGTGGTTCCGTTCTAAGTCAACCACTGTCCATGTTATTCAATAAATCAATTAGCGAAAGTATTTTTCCACTTTTTTGGAAAAAATCTTTTATAGGTCCTATCTATAAAAAAGGTTGTAAGAACGATATAAACAACTACAGGCCTATCGCGAAACTCTCGTCAATTCCAAAACTTTTTGAGCGCCTCGTGTATGATCGTGTGAAAATTCACTGTGGGAAGGTCATGACAACTCGTCAGCATGGATTTGTTACTGGCAGATCCACTGTGTCTAATCTCCTCGATTTTACAACGTTTTGCTTAAATTCATTTTATTCAGGTAACCAGGTCGACTGTATTTACACTGATTTTAGTAAAGCATTTGATAAACTGCCACATAACTTAATTCTATTTAAACTAAAGTTAATGGGTTTTCCACAATTTTTTGTAAGCTGGATTCAATCGTATCTGACGGAGCGATCTTATCAAATACGATTTCGAGGCGTATTGTCAGCTGAATTTATTGCTGAATCAGGTGTTCCTCAAGGTAGCCACCTTGGTCCACTTCTGTTTATTTTAGCCATTAATGATGTAACCCACATCATCAAACACTCTCATCTACTTATCTATGCAGATGACATGAAAATATACAGAACAATAGATGCTAAAGACAATTCAGATCTGCTCCAGTCTGATTTGAAATCCTTTGAAATTTGGTGTTCTAAAAACAATATGTTTCTAAATCCAGATAAATGCCAAACTATGACCTTTTCGCGAAAAAGGAATAATTTAATTTTTGATTATACGATAAAAGATACGGCTTTAAATCGTGTAGATTCTGTCAAAGATCTTGGTATATGCATGGATTTTAAGCTATCGTTTAACGTTCATATTGATTACATTTGTAAAAAAGCATCTTCTATGCTCGGGTTTATGAAACGCTGGGCCAAAGAATTTAATAGTATGATCACAACTACAACGCTGTATTATGCAATTGTGCGACCTCACTTAGAGTATGCAAGTCAAGTTTGGTCCCCAAGTTACAATGTACATGTTGAACGTATAGAGAGAATCCAAAAACGTTTTGTTCGGTTTGCTCTAAGGGGCTTAAGTGCAACTGATACTTTAAACCTTCCTCCTTATGAGGATCGTTTAAAACTTTTAAAAATGCAATCTTTGAATGAGAGAAGGAAGTCTGCAGATATCGTCTATTTACACCAACTCATAACTGGTGTATTCGATTCACCAGAACTTCTAACTCTTATAAATTTTAACACTAACCGTAGAAGCAGTAGAAATGCTAACAATTTAATTTACTTACCTTTTAGTAGAACAAATTATATGGCTACTGCTCCTTTACATCGCATGAGTACCTTTGTTAACAACTGTAGCTTTTTTGATGTTAACTTATCGAAAGGTCAACTCAAAAGTAGATTGAAAACTAATGTATGATTAGATCTATGTAAACGCATGGTTAGTTGTTATGTCTTGTGGTGTCCCTGAGCCCAACCCATATTATGGTGGGTAAATTTTTCTCACTTTGGATTGTTTTGGACCGCTCTTATCGATATCATTGGGGCTATTCACGGTTTGAGCGTACTTTTAACAAATCGTATTTATAGCATTTGTTATTGTTCGAATTGTGAGCACCTCGCCATGTGACTGTCGTATAAAAAGACTGTGCAACTCTATGATGTATGTGATTATGCGGCTGTAGACAGAGCATAAAAATACGAGGTACAAAAAACACCTCCAAGGGCTGCTTTTATTTACGAGTGCCTGCGTATTTGCATTTGTATGCAAAACAACAGCAAAGCAAAATGCGCTTTCGTAAATTGGCGTACAAATAGCGGATCGAACAAATGGCAGACCAGCGTATTCGAACTGTGAATGGCCTTATTGAGATGTTTTGATGTTATTTGGGCTGGTTCCTAAGATGATCCAATGCGGAGAAAGTGCGAAAAAGCTGTAGTAGCTGAACTCTATTGTTATTGCATGTTTATCTAACTAAAAATGATTTAAGTACTTTATTCTTAAATATATGTATCATAGAAATCATCAATTTCGTTTTAAATATTATTGTAAACACTAATATTTAGCTTGCTTCAACTCCGAAGATTTCCTATTTTTTATAAGATCGCCATTTTTTTCAAAGAAGCTCTTTATCAGATTTTTTAGTCACTTGTTATTCCCAAAAAATTTATTGCATTAATTTACAGTATTTTATATCTATTCGCTTTAAAAATGCAATACAAAAATACACATTAAAGCAATTATTATACTCAATCTACGAGTTTTAAAACTGCTGTATAGTAATTTTTATAACTTTAAAAGATCCTTTACAGAGCAAGTAGTAAATTTTAGAGTTCTGCTCTTTTGCAGATTTGATAAAATCCTTTACAGAGCTTATAAAATATTAAAGCTCAAAATGGTAAAAAAATCATATTTAGAGCATTTTCTTTAAAATTAAAAGCAACTAGCAGCAAACAAAGCTGCAGTAAAGCTTTAACCGCATATTATACACCTATAGAACACTTTTAGGACTCACTCGCACCTAGTTGCTCCAACAATGTTACTTGGGTCAGCACACCCTACACAACGTATTTTTGGAAAGGGTTGAGAAAAATGTTAAAATAATTTCTAAATAGCTGTGAAAAATGCACTAAGAATAAGACCACACAACACATCAAAGAAGGTTTAGTGTTGACAGTAGTGTTGGGCTGTTATTTAACAATCTGTTATTTCGTAACTGTTATTTTGTCCATAACAGTTGCGGCTGTTATGTGTGTATAAAAATAACAGGTTCGCTGTTGAAGTACAACCATGCAGCAGTAAAAACAGCAGCAAAAACAACAGTGTGAAATGCATTGCGTTTTTTGACAGCTAAAAGGTAGCGAACTTTTTTTTCGTTGGTTAGTACGCTGTTGAACCGAAAAATTGTTCAATGCAGCCAAGTTCACAATCATTATTGGATAGTTAAAATGTCAAAATTTCGCTGTCTTTTATATGTCCCTACATTTAATTTGCGTGGAAATTTGACATTCAACAATAATGTTCAACTAACATATTCAACAAACACGTCATGGTAAGTATGTGTTAGTGTTGAGTCTACACCAAAATTTTGCTTGTAGAATTAAATGCCTAAAAATTTTCGTTCCTACAGCATACTAAGCTTAACCAAGCAAAAATAAGCATTCGCGAAAATTAACAGAAAAAATATAACAGCAGCAACAATAACAGGCAACAGCTTTCAACTGGATAGTGGTTGCTGGTGTTGATGCTCCTAGATTCTGGACTTCGGTTTCGTTGACTTATTCTATTAAAGGATGCTTTTTTGCAATTGTTCTTTCAAGTTGCTTATTGATGATTTGTACGAGAGGTTTTGCTTGAAAAATTTTGATATAGCATTTTTTTTTACTTCCAGGTGTAAAAAAATCCAAACAACTATTCGCCTTTTAAATATTTTATTTCAATCTTTTATTGTTTCATGTTGAAATACATAAGCAGTCAAATCTTAATAAAACGAACCCGCGAAATAGTGAACATTTTAGTAACTTACATTTCAAAGAATAAAAAGCAAAAAGTAAAAAAAAATTTTATTGATGTGCCAATATACGGTTAATAATTTTGTAAAAAAATAACAGAAACCTGTTATTTTAAGCTGTTATTTGTCTTCAACAGTTTTAACCGCAACTGTTATATGAAAACAGTTTTGCCCAACACTAGTTGATAGACGCACCAGCCACAAGTTTCGAGAAAATCTCAATTGACACAGTAGGTCCGTTACGAATTTCGAAAGGATATAGATACATTTTAACGATGCAATGCGAGTTAACCAATTTTTTGTCGCACGCCCGATTGAAACCAAAGATACTAAAACAGTCGCATTAAACCAAAGATACTAAAACAGTCGCATCATGTTGAGCAACTTTTACTCAAGTACGGTTGTTTTAAAACACTCTTGTCTGATCGTGGGACTGAATTCACAAACGAACGACTGATGTCAAGTATGTGTAAACTACTCGACACTCGTCAAGTATTTTAAACTCCTTATCTAAAAGCGGAGCGCTCGAAAGAAACCACAGGGTACTTAACCAGTACATGCTTTCCTTCGCAGAAGATTACGAATGAGATGAGTGGATAACTTATTACACTTTTGCGTATAATGTCGACACAGAGTACTTTCCGTATGAGCTAGTTTATGAGAAATTGCCTTCGCTACCAAGTTATGCACTCAAACAAACAACAAAGATATACGATTTAGACAATTATGTAAATGAGCTAAGGATTAGACTAAGTACTTCTGTAAAAAAAGCTACAAATTTAATGAACACCGTAAAAATCAGAGAAAAATAGTTTATGATACAGATAAGAATGTTGTAACATTAGAAGTAGGAGATTTAGTTTTTGTAAAAGTAGAAAATAGAAAAAAAAACTACAGAGCCCTTATGAAGGACCATTTAGAATGATTAAAAGAAAAGGAGTAAATTCAGTAACTGATAAAAACGCCAAAATTAAAGAACTCTACAATAATATATTGAAAAAATTAGAGAATACTATTTAAGAAAATCATCTTTCTTACATGGTTATATTTACAGAAACATAAGATAAGAAAGCAAAAGTTTCAAGTATATATGAATAAGTATTATATTTCAGTACTTAAAATAATCACATTGAAACATTTATTATTAAGATTATCGAAGTTTTTTCTAAATGACCTTGTTATTTATTATGTTGATTTTATATGATTTAAATACAAATTTTAAATATTTGATAGTTTAAATCATACTTGATTTTATATGCAAATTCTAGTTGTTTGATAGTTTAAAATCGTTTATTGAGCCTTAGGTCAAAGTTAGAACAATTAATTGTTTTAACGAATATTTCCAACGAATGTTGCTGTTTCTTTGGAAATATGAATCAATTAATATCTTATCAATATGAAAAGGAAAAACTCACTAGCTGATTTTATTGCAATTTCGGCCCTGCTAAAGGCTTCATCAGAAATCTATGTGATACCCGTGCAAGCGTGCTCTAGCGCACTGCACCACAGAGGCAATGAGATTTTAAGTGGCAATTTCTGTTTTTCTCCCATTTCATATTCTCACATTTGTTTTTGTATTTTTGCTTCACTTTATCCTCTGTGCTTGTTATTATTATTGAGTCCAACAGTCTGTTGGAAGTCTTCCACTAACAAAGCATGGTTACTGAAGTTGTTTTTAGATTTGTGCTGATATATTTTCAGCTTGTTTCTGTTTGGTCGTGCTCTACCATTTGATTAAAGTTTTTTCTAAATGACCTTGTTATTTATTATGTTGATTTTATATGATGTGTGATTTTTTCCTTTTCATATTGAAAAAAACGTTTTTGTTGTTTCTTTGGAAATATTCGTTAGAACAATTAATTGTTCTAACTTTGACATAAAGCCCTATAAACGATTTTAAACTGTCAAACAACTAGAATTTGTATTTAAAATCAAGTATGATTTAAACTATCAAACATTTAGAATTTGTATTTTAATCATATAAAATCAACATAATTAAGATTATCATTTAGAATATGCTTTAACTATTCACATAAATATCCAACTATAAATAACCTTAATCTTATACATGTAATATTATGCAGTAATTCAATAATTTAAAATTTAAAAAAAAATTAAAAGTACTGACTAATTAAAATACAATGTAAATTAATTCACATACATAAGTAAAGTCTTTTCGAAAGCATCCACTCTTTAAAAATCATTTCAAGAAATTATTTTTTGCTTGAGGGTAAGGGTGTCGAAGTATCACGAGACCGCAACACCAGCTAAAATCATGCAGCGACGAATATTGTTTTTCTTTCTTTTGTCAAACACAACACTCATTGTATGGCATTAGGTCATGGCTAACATTTCGGCATGAACAAATGTAAACAATGCGCTCACTGGCTAAATAACACAATTAGCTGCACAAGTTCAAGCTCAGCATAGAATTCTAAAGTCGATCAATGAGTCAATGAGGAAGCAAAAGAAAAACAAATATGAAACAAACGCGGAAAGAAACGTGAACTTCGATTTGTGAAACGACGTTGAAATTGAAATAGCGGGGAGGAGTTCAAGAGACGATGCAAGAATTTGTAACATAATTAATACTGGTATTTTTCGTTTAAATATCAGCACTTTTTGATAAATAAAATTAAGATGAGTTTTGACTTCAATGAATTGAGTTTTAAATTTTGTACCCTATCAACAACGGCATTTCGGCCATTGAAAGGAAAGGCCATTTAGTTTGGCAATAAAAGAAAATATTATTAATAAAAATTATAATACCATCTTCACAAGTGTTGAGTAACAAGTACATTACACAAGTACTAAACTCATGCAGTGCAGCAGCCAAAGTGTGCTATGTTTTTTCAACTAAATGCATTAATTTTTTAATAAAAAGTGAAAAAATTAGTCCTTTTGAAAAATACTTTGAAATGCTCTCATGCCCCAAAAAATCAACATTTTAGAAAATACAAACTTTGGACTAAATTTCATTCAATTATTTTTGTCATGATGTTAATTGTATAGAAATATATTCCTTCAAAAATTCACGAGTCGTTCAAAAAAAATCTTACCTACATATTATGACTTTGACCGCTTAAAATACCATGAAAGGTCCGTCTGGTGTCTGGATCCGCCACTGATATAGTAACCGCGCCGTGCCTGTCAGGTCATTGTTTTCTTATTGTACTAAATTTCGCATATACAAAAATTTAGCTTTGTGCCTAACAAGTTAGTCAAATTGTTCCACAGCTCTCCTACTAAAGGGTGTTTTTTTTAGAGGTTTGTTTTTCGAATAGAGATAAAACTGTCATTTTGTGGTCAAATCTGGCAACTCTAATGTCATTTATGTTCAGTTTGGTTTGCCATTTCATCATGAACAGGTTGACAAAAGAACAACGCTTGCAAATCGCGCAAATTTATTTCGAAAATAATGGTTCAGTTCGCGAAGTTTACCGCAAGCTCCGTCCATTTTATGGTCGACATAATCGTCCATCAGAGCAATTAATTCGGTTAACCATGGGTCGTTTTCGCACTACGTTTACTCTATGTGATAATACGCATCCGCAGAGACGTCGAACAGTGCGCACCGAAGAAACAATTGCCGTTGTAGACCAAAATGTTGAAGAGGACCCGAATGAATCGATTCGCCACCGTGCACAGCAATTGAAGCTTTGTCTTTGAATGGAAGATTTTGCGCAAAGATCTTGGCTTGCGACCTTACAAGATCCAGCTTGTGCAAGAATTAAAGCCGCGAGACCATGCAATGCGTCGTGATTTTGGTGTATGGGCCGAAAATGAGATTGATCTCGATGCTGATTTTCATCGCAAAATTTTGTTCAGTGATGAGGCTCATTTTTGGTTGAATGGCTACGTCTGAAGTTGCTCGTCTACGCTAACAAACCAGAAACGTTAGGGGACTTGGAAGGCAACTTCGTGGCGTTATTGCCGACATACGGTCCCATATGCTCGAAAAAGTGGTTGAAAATTAGACCTGTAGAATTGGCTTTATTCGAGCCAGCCGTGGAGGCCACATGCCCAAAATCATATTTAAACATTAATGGCATAAAATTATCCTTCCAATAAAGCCAAATTGATGGACATTAAAACGATTTTCTTGTGTTTTATTTCAATTCGAAGTTCTATACCTCTAAAAAAAACACCCTTTACTAGTCAAAGAGGTAAAACGATAGATTCACTGAAAGAAAATCTATTGAAAGTTTGTCCCTTTTAAGCAGAATATTTATATAGTTTTATATTAGTACGAAATAAAATATGACATCAATGTAGAGCATAAAAATAAAAAAGGGTGCCAATAATTGTAAGATTGGTCATTGCTTTCACATTAGTCCCTACATTTTTATATTGTTTTGAGCGTCCGATATAACAAGTTTAAATAATATTATAATACTTCAAATAAAAAAATTTTAAAAGATCTATAACAATAATTTTAGTAGCAATGAAAATATAGTGTAAAACGACTTTAATTGTAGTACTCTATAAATTAATTGAGAAACGTCGAAACTAAAACGTAAGCAAAAAAAATATACTTACAAAACTTACACCTCGTGTAGCGATCTCTTTTCCTGTGGTCGTCAACTCGACAAGATCGTCTTTTGCTTACTTCAATCCTCGTGAATTTCAGATATCGTAAAGTTTTTTTATTAAAGTAAAATCATCCTAATAATATTTTTATTGAATTACTTTGAAAAAGTGATTTACAAAGGACAAAAAAAACCTGTAGCAGAGGTAAATCTTCAACTAATTAAACTAAAAAAAAAACATTTGGTGCATGTATATTAGACGTGATTAAAAGTGGCCACGATAAAACAATCGGAACCCAATCAGTATTTAAAGACAAGCAGCTTCTCGGTAACTTATCTTCCAATAGGTTATTGAAAACTACATTCTTATCGTTCATCATCAATTTGAAAATAAAGTACGGAAGTCCAAGTTGCCATTCCATCTTAAACAATTTTTGCTAACGCCACTGCGTCCCACAGTAAGACTGCTGAGAGGCCCACAGTCATACAAACATACATATTGTTGTCGATTTTTGTAATTACTTAAGACCAGTATCTAGTCGAAAAGCAGATCAAACTCCGAAAATTGAAAACACCCATAGTAGAACTAGACAAGGTATTGTTGTTATGGCTGAATGTATTCTCTTTCTTAGTGACCATAACTATCAAACTCAGCCATTTTGGTAAAATATTTTTGCCAATTGTTGCTTTCATATTGCATTCTCATTGGTTGCAGATTTTGTATGAAATGTCAACTTCGTTCTGACAGTTTCGGTCACCAGCTCTCGTCGAAAACTTCTCTCAGTCGAAACTTCAACTGCAGTGAAAATTTTTTTATATTAACTTATCGTTTGCTCTTCACCTAAACGAGTTTTGAGAAAATAATGTAGTTAACATTAAAACAAAATTATTCTTCAGCATAAGATTTTTAATTTATTTGAACTATGTGAGATTCAATGTTATTAACATATATGAGTTAGAGAAAAGAATTAATTAATGAAACATGTTAAATAACAGAATTAATTGATAAGAGCTCTGCTAACTCAAAACTACTTTAATGGAAGAAAAAAAAAAGTAATTAACAATATAGTATCTGCGGTAACAAATTGTAGCGTTTGAGTAGCCACTTATAGTTTTTAATTATTTAAGAAGTTTTCTATTTTACAGGATCTACAACATAAGCTGCGTTCGATTTGCCAGCCTATACTCAATTTATGTCGCTTATTTAAAATAAAAACAAAGTCAACAGCTAGTTGAGGATAGAGTAGGTCAATTGCCGATTGAGTTGAGTAAAGTTACGTTGCCAAGTTCTTATTTCTTAGTTGGTTTGTGTACGGGATAAGGTAAAATTGAATAGATTCTGTCAAAATGTGACGTGAGTACAAAAACAAAATTAAATTTTTTCTAGCAGTCAGCGGTTTTTGTTTTGGTTTTTGAAGTTTTCGTTCTGATTAGAAAGTTTTATTTTAAAAACGTTTTAAAATTAAAGTTTTTTCTAAATGACCTTGTTATTATTATGTTATTTTAAATGATTTAAATACAAATTTGAATTTGTATTTAAAATCAAGTATGATTTAAGCTATCAAGCATTAGAATTTGTATTTAAATCATATAAAATCAACATTATTGGGCAATTCACAGTTCATTGTAATGTTTTAATATATTGTATTAATATTTTAATGTACTAATTTCTTACAACTGTGAGCACAACTTTAGTGAGAAGTATTGATTTGCAGTTTCAAAACAGCGCTGGAATCTTTACTATGCAGCCCAGATGTTTTGGATTCTATTAAAAGTTAAATAACTCAATTTAATATTCAGTTTTATTGAACACTTCATCAAAATTATTTACCAGGCAACTCTTTTTTATTCACGTAAAACAGCTGTTCACGAAACAACACATTAACACTCTACAAAAACATGCCACAAAAGTAGCAACATTTAACACACCGGTTTAATTTGTGTTTACATGCAAAACAAAAACAAAAAATTAACAGGTAAAATAGCACATTTCAGAATTAGCACATTAAACCTTAATTAGCATGCACTGTGAATTGCCTAAATGTTTTAAAATGTTAAATGCCCAAAAATATGATTTCTTTCATAGGAAACGAAAGGTGTAGAAAATCGCGTTGCTACATGGCAAAAAGAGAGGTGAAATAATTAAATAAATTTTTAAGAATCTTCGATGCCAAGTTTTCTTCTTATCGTCACAAAACGAAAGGAACGACAGTGCCACAAAAATGCATTTTAGCAACAACACAAGGATATACATTGATCTGCCGGTCTCCTCCTTGCATATAGAGCTTGCGAGCAGGAGAAAGCTCATTGATGCTCATCGACACTGTAATTGCTATGTTGTGTACCGTTGCAAGAATCCGCTTTAGAGCAATCCCAAGAGTTCTACTAAGAACTTTTCGTTTTATTTTGTTTTTTTTTTTTAAATAAATTGTATTTATTTTTCAATTTAATTTATTGACAGACTTTAATGCAATTTGTCAAAACAAGTGTTGCCAACTATTGAGCAATTAAAAGCGCTTAATGAGTAGCCGTTTTTTCGCAAGTGAGTTGAGCACTGACGAATCGAACGCAGCTATAGTTGCATTGAGCTCAATGCATCGTGTACAGATCAACAAATTTAACTGACTCTTTGGCATAACATTTTATTTGTTATTGCAGATCATCAACATCCACTCTGGATTTTAAACTGTAAGTTAAAATCACACACAAGCAAAAACAAACAAAAATTATCAAAATTATGAAAATTATTAAAATATAATTATATCATATTATGTAGGGATTATTTTAGATATTTAATTATATATGTCCCATATATATGAAAATGAAAACTTTCTGGAGGCAATGGGTGAATTTTTTATTTTGGGATGAGTGGTAACGTTAAAAATAAATTAATTTAAGTAAGCACAAAGAAATGGAATAGTTATTTAATTTTGTTGGGAATGATGGTTAATCGATTTTGGTTAATGATGGTTTAAATTCCAAGCAGGCATTTAAAGAAGGGGCAATCTCAGAAGACATAATTGAGCAAGGAGACTGCCAAGGAGTTGTGCGAATTGGGCACAGTATTGGGTGGGAGAAGTAAAGTGCTCATAGCTATATAACATTTTTTCGCGATTATCACTTATGTTAATGGTAAACACTTTTTTGTCTTTTCCTATTTCACTTTTCATAACTAGTGTAGTGTAGTTGAAGAGACTTGGAATGAATTGAGATCAGGTGATCTCAGTGCCAGGATGGCCGAATTGTAGTAGAATATTTACATATATATACACTGTTACATTCACATATATATTACATTGTTGCATATTATGTATGTTAAATTTCATTAACTGCATATTTCCAGTTGCTGTGTATTTCTATTTTTAGTTCTCGTAGCATTTTAAGCATTAGAACATTACAAACGAATTATTCTGAAATATATGTTAAACCAAAGCGGACGTGTTTTTATTAATCTTTGCTACACCACTTTCTGGATTTATTGACGCAAATTGCGCTCAAGATACTAATGATCAAAAATCACTGTACTGACATTTTTTTAACTTAACTTTTTATAACTTTATAATTTTTATTAAAATGTTTCAATTTTCAATTGATAAATTTGTCGATCAAAACAAAATTGAAATTAATTCAGAAAATTTTCTTAAAATACAAAAGTTTATAAAATATATAGCATTAATTAAAATATCTAAAGAAGTATAATTCATAATAAATGTATAAACCAAATTGACAATCCTGCGTTCCTGTTTTCAATAATATTGGAAAACATACTGTTATTAATAACAAGAAGAATTACTCCAGAACCGTCATCTCTGCTGCAACTTCTCAACCAGAAACAACAAAACCAATCCATAAACATACCAAATCAAATCGCTTTAGAAGGACCACAAACTTTAAATAACGAATACAGCAACTGCAACATTAGTCGTCACCTCAAATAATATTACAACGCCGTCGACACAACATTCACACAGCAACTTCCGTGGCCCAACATCATCATCACCACCGTTTATCTGTCACCTTGAACACCAACCGCACAATCCGCTACCGAACAACAACAATTTAACATCAACAACAAACTGCAAGATAAGTTTATATAATATTTATTATTTATTACTACTACTGTTATTATTATCATCATTACAAATCCTATTATCATTTATATATTAAATTATTTTTTATAAACTTTACTCTAAAACTAACAACTAATTAATAATTTAACTTTAAAATTTCAACTTAAATAATATTAATTAAACTTGCTTAATTTTTTCCTAACCTTAAATTCTAACTTACTGAATCTTAAAACTAATTAAAAAAATAGATGCGTCGTTGGACACACGAGAGAAGCGAAGCTTTTTCACAGTTTCATAGATTTGTTAATTTTTAAATTCAAAAATTTTAAATAACATCAAATTAATTAAAAAAAACACAAGTTATAATCGCACCAGTAAATTTAATTACATATCATTATTATTTTATTTTATTACATATTACATCCATTTTAAATTATTTTTGTAAATGTTTTTTATTATTATGGAATTTTATTAATGAAATTTAGGGGTTTATGATAACTGAAATAGCAAACGTATGGTATGAATAATATGTCGGCGACATAACTAGAAAAAACTGCATCAATATCTGTTCCTAATCGTGTTGTACAAATATTTGGATCGCTTATTATTTGTTAATTAAATTTATCAAAAAGGAATTGTTTAAGTGAATTTGAGGATTCATGCCTAAAATCGCAATTAAAATCTCCACCAAAAACAATTGGCATTTTGTGATAATTTTTACCCAGTTCAATGGAACCTGCTTCTGCAGAATAAACTTCTCCAATTTTTGAAATATCAGCGGAAAAATTTTGTAGCTGAAGTCTGTTTAAATATATTGAAATATCCCCAGTGACTGTATTTTACTTATCTTAATTATAATTACGATAAATTGCAACTCCTCCAGAACGACAACTATTTCTCTGAAATTGAGATATACAAGCGAAATTAGTGATATCGATACTTTCATCATTTTTGCATTTTTGTTTTTATTAGACATTATATCTAATAGCAATATAATGTCACAGATTTGAGTTATAGAATCGGTAAGATCTTGAGAATGCGCATGGAGACTCTGACAATTTAATGTCATTGCAGAAAAGAACTATTTGCTCTCTATCAAATTTTTTATAGTAATACATTTAGTTTCCAATTTGTTAAGAGAAATTCTTTAAAATTCTCGAATTAAATCAACATTAGAAAAATCATTTCGCCTTCCGTGATGAAATATAAATTGTTGAGGGTTGTCATCAGGGGTTGTGATAAAAAGTCCGTCAATACTAGTAACACGAGAAAAAACGAAGTAGAGTAATTGCAAGGAATGCTTTTTGTCATATTTGTAAACCATCTGCGAATGATCCACCCTGTGACTTATGAATAGTTACAGCCATTGCAGGAATTAATGGAAAATGACTTCTTGTAACTGTGATTGTTTTATTTTTATTAAGAGGTATGCTACTGTTTCTTCGTAGAATTGGCACAGCTCTTCTTCCAATTTGAATCTACTGAGCATCAGCAGAAGCTTTCATTCTTGTTTTCTGACCAATTTTAGACTCATCGAATTCCTGCCAAACTTTTTTAACCTGGTCATTCTGGTCAATTTCAATGTGCACTAGTTTACCAATAGCCCCATTTGCCAAACTATCGCTAACATTAATATTTGTTGTTATTAGATAATGTTTATTGATGACAAAAACAATTTCAGAAGGTAAACCACCTGTATCGATGACTTTGAAATTATGCAATTTTTGTTTAAATGCTTGCAAATGTTCATTATTTTTATTGCGTTCTATTGCGCGTAAGATAGAATTATTAAATAAATCTACAAAAGCATTACTAAAAAATAATCTTATTCCATTTGGATACAGGCGGCTGGCAGATTCCTTCGTAAAAAATCGACTCTCCATTAAATGTAACTCATTTTGCTCAAGTTTTTTACCATCACCAATCTTCGTTAGCAATTACGAAAACTGTTTATTACTTTGCCGCATAACTTGTGTCAATTCATAAAATTTAAGTTCCAGCAGTTCTTAAAGTTAGGGAACAGACTATTCTCATCAACAAAAGAAAACACGTACTTAGTTATGTTAACGACAATGGTGGTAAGTAGAATCAACATTTGCTTTGTTATATTATTTGCTGATTTTGTTGTTTGGATAGCCAATACACGATCCTTTTGATCTGCACCATACTTAAGGTTTTTGGATCAGTTGGTAGTGTATAGGACTATCAATCGAAAGGGTACGAGTTCAATCCTCATTGCTAACAAAGAAATATTTTTATTAATTTTATATTCTCTTGTTAGAGTAGAAGGGGGTAATGTCTTGCAGGTGGTAATGTCGTGCACTGGCTTTTTTAGCATAAAAAATTGAATGATATACCAGCCGTAGGTAAGGTATGGGCCTACTGACCTACAGAGCTCATGCATACAATACTAGCAATATCCATGTGTAAGGGCAATATGTGCGACGTTTTTTAAAAATCGCACGTTTTCGGGACGACGAATCGAATTTTTTTATCGGATCAGAAAAATTATTTGTCTCGCAGGAAAATATACCAGGTAAGTGTTTTCTTAAAGCAAATTTTCCGCCGAAAAAAAAGATGTATTGTGATCGAAAAATTTTTTGTTCTTTACCGATTTGTCGAAGTCAACCTTGAAAACGACCTTTGGGGCAATGTCGTGCATTTGATGTGGGGCAATGTCGTGCACTATACAGAAAAGAAAAGGGATGGAAACGCGGTCGCCCTAGTGTCCCAAGGGAGTCGTGAAGCCATAACAAAACGCTACAATCAAAATAAAATTTTCCAAAATTTTTTCTCAATGTCAAGCACTTTTTGAAAAAATATTGTTTTTCTTTCCGTGTTTCATATAGCAAATTGCCTATTTTCACTTTTCTTTTCATAAAATTGTATTTTTTGATCATATTTCGGACTTGTGTATATTGCCTTATAATTAACAATAATAAATAAATAAACAATAATGCTATATCTTCTTGAATCGAACCAATACCTATCGTTTTTCACACATTCTGATACCTTTACAATACAATACACGACATTACCCCCCTCAAAATTTGTGGGGTAATGTCGTGTATTGTATTGCACATTTTTTTTTTAATTTCTACTAACACGATTTCATGCTACACGAATATTGTTACACATAAATGTTACCAACCAAATTATCTTTCGATCGGATGCTTACTCGTTGTATTCGCTTGTCATGTACGGCTTTACAAGCACTTTAAAGTTGAGTGCACGACATTACCCCCCTCTACTCTACAGTCGACACAAAAAGAAACAACAAATCGACACAAAAAGAAAAAGGTGTATGGAAAAAAGTGTCGTTTTTCAGATTTCACTCAAGCAAATCACAAAACGAGGCGTAAAAAGCTTCGCTTCAAAAAATAAAAAGTCTCAAGACTACTAAGTCAACTAAATTAATTTAATATTAAAACATAAGTTCCTACTTAATAATACTACAAAATAACTAGAAATTGTAAACTTCCCTCCAGTTGATTAACTTTATTAAATTTTTGAAAAATATTATTTCTTGTTCTTAAATCTCTCTAACACTCATAATTATCATTTTCTATTACTACTGTATTTATTTACAAACTGAAAATATGGTTTCAACACCCTTTTTTGCCCATAACAATGAAAATACCAACATATCTATGACATCACCACCTAATCATAGCACTTCAACTAACAATACTACAACACAAAATCATATTACTAATTTACATACAATACAACATCAATCTCCTTTTTCACCATACAATTACAATCTTTTAAATTTACCAACATTTATGACAAATTGTACTCATGCATGGTTTTCATAGAAGGATAATTCGTCATACATAATATAATTGATGATTATTCAAAATGTCACCACGTTCTTCGGGTACTTCAACCAGAAGTCATTAATAAAATTGTTGATATTTTAAACCCACCCCTACCGAAAACAAGTATTAATACATTTTTTCTTAGCGAAGAGAAAAAGTTAGAACAAATTCTTTCAAACAATGATCTAGGGAATCGTAAACCATAAGAATTCTATAGAGACATGGCATCTAGTAAATTCTGAATCAATCGTTAGTCATGAACTCCTTTACAAGTTGTGGTTCCGTAAACTACCACAACATCTCCAAATTCATTTAAGTTCTAGTTGTGATACAAGTCTCGATGAAAAACTTCTTCTTGCTGACAAACTTCACGACCTTACATATAAAAACCAAAATTATTTGATAAATTAAAATATTACAACAAATTCGATGGAACAATTGATCCAAAACCTCACTAAACAACACTTTATCAACTTATCGATATAATCAATAAAGAAGTTTCAAAACTGAAAGCTGATAGAAGAAAATATGAACAATATAACAACACATCAGGAAAATGTTCAAGAAATTCACAAGGCAATCAATATATTTGTTGGTACCATAAAAAATTTAGCCAAAATGCCATAAAATGTATTAAACCATGTAATTTTATTAATAAAAATTTTAATAACAATTTTAATTCAAACCGAAATAAAAAGACGGTGGCTGATGATGGAAAGAATATTTAACCTGCACGCCGCCTTTTTATCTTCGATAAGTTTAATAAATTAAGTTTCTTAATCGACACAGGAGCAGCAGTATCTGTTATTCCTTTTTCAAAATTCAAAAACTTTGAAAAAAGTTCTGATTTAACATTAACAGCTGCAAATGGCTCAATTATTGATACTTTTGGCTCAAAACTATTTAAAATTAACTTAGGTTTACGTCGTGACTTCGAATTTCCGTTCCTTTTAGCAAATATTTCTACCCCAATCTTGGTGCAAATTTTTTAGAAAAATTCGGTTTAATTGTTGACATGAAAAATATAACAATTATCGACATAAGAACCAATTTAAGAACTTCGGGTACCTCTGGCTTTTGCGATATATATTCACTAAAATTACCTATCGTAGAAAATAAATTTACTCTACTTCTTAATCAATTTCCTTCGATCACCTCCGAACCAGAGATACACCAAGCCTGTGAAACATACAACAGTTCATAGAATCGAAACCCAAGGAATTTTAATATTCTCACGACCATGTCGTTTAGAACCAATTAAACTTAAAATAACACGAATAGAATTCGAATATCATGTAAAAATCGGTGTTTGCAGACCTTCGAGTTCTCCTAGCTCATCTCCTCTTCACTTGGTTCCCAAAAAGGATCCAAATGACTGGAGACCATAGTATATTACAGGAGACTCAACTGTATCACCATTTCAGACCGTTACCCACTACTGCACATTCATGATCTCAGTATTGAACTCAAAGACAAAACCATTTTCTCCAAAATTGACCTAGTACGTGCATACCATCAGATTCCAATGGCAGAAGAAGATGTACACAAAACAGCAATCACAACACCTTTCGGAATGTTTGAATTTGTACGCATGCCATTGGTTTCCTTTACGAATGGGTGACAATCTTGACGCGATGTAGAGGCTTAAGTTTTAAAGACACAATGGCTATTGGGTTAGGCTTTGTGGAGCAACGAACTAAAAGTCACCCCCATTTCTAAGGTTGTAGACGCCATGCTGAGGGAGATTGCACCGATGGTGCAGGGTCTAGGGGTATTAGATCGCGAATGGTGTCTCCTCAGGGCAGCCCACTCCCTGTTGTATACTAGTAGGGTAGGGCGGATAATGGGATCTCTGTCCGTTTGGTCCGTATTTCTCCCCAACTCGTGGGATTTTTTTTATGTTAAAAAAAATAACAATGATAAAAAGGAAGGGTGCGCTGAGGGAACGAGTCCTGAAGCGGTGGAGTCCCAAAAGGATTTAATCGTGGAAGGGTGCTGGAAGCCGCAAGGTGACCTGCCGGGCCTGGTGGACGATAAAACTCCGAAAGGAGTGGAATTGTCAGCCAGGCCCGTCGGAGCTGCAGCGATAGGGAATGATGCTGATTCCGAGGCAAAGCGACTCCGTGTTAGGGAGAAGCAGAAGCGGAGGAGGCAGCGAAAGAGGGCGGGTACAACCACTGGGGAGAATGCTTTGGAGTCCCCCGTCAGTAAAATGGCGGACCAATTCCAAAGCATGTCATGCGATGAGTCCACCCCGGAGACGAACGAGCGGAAAAGATTCAGGGAGCAGCCTAGACCTTTCGGCGAAGTCGTTACAGGGACGACTCGAGCCGGTGAGTCGGAAGGTGGACAGCTTACGGCTGTTAGCTCTTCGGCTAAGGATGGGGATGGGGAAGATGGACATCCTGTAAAGGTTGATAGCCTTCCACATAAAGGAAGGACGTTGGGAGCTGGTGGACGACCCTCAAAAGTCGATAGCCAGGGCAAATCGTGGAGGGCTGATAGCCAGAAACCGAGCGGTAGTAAAACTTTGCCAAAACAAAGGGTTGCGGACGCGAAGTCGAAGGCTTTAGCTGGAGGAAAATCAAACCAGGTAGGGGTTATTGGAAGCTGCCGGACATCCTATGCTATGGTAGCAGAAAAAGACCTCTTAATGGCCATCGTAGATTGCTCCATCGATGGTCAGTTGGGAGAGTCTCAGTTAGCGGTCTTTAAATCCGCTCTCTTGGAGTCTCTCGACACCATCAATGAGAGTGATGGCGAAGTAGGTTTTGTGGGAAATGCAAACTTGGAGGATGGAATAATTGTACTTAAGTGCAAGAACCCATCATCCAAGGTATGGCTGTGCCGAAACGTGACAAAGCTCAAGAACTTATGGGAAGGGGCTGAGTTGCGTATCGACCGACTGTACGCATTGAAGGACGTTTGAAGGATGTTCATCTTTGTTTACGGAACTTCTGAAAGCAAGGAGGTCATCCTTAGGAGGTTGCAGACCCAGAACCGGTGCGTTGCAGACACTTCTAAATGGAGAGTTAGTAACGTAACGAAGTTCGGAGATGCAAAGAAAGGAGGCGTCAAGCTCACCGTGTGGTGCCGGACGGATGAGGTGGAGGCGATCAGGTTGGCAGGAGGGAAACTCAACTGCGGCCTTGATCAAGCTCTCATCAAATTCGGAAAGGATGCAAGGTGAGTGCGATGGAACCCTTGGTACGGGGCTGGTGGGGAATCCTGCAAGGGAAGAACCACCAGGGCGGGTGGTGGGCCCGTACCAGGAAAACCTCGTTGTGTGTCAACTCAATCTACACCATAGTAGGGCAGCATCAGCAATGATGATGCGTTGCATGGAGGAGGATGGAATTGACATAGCAATGCTTCAGGAACCTTGGATTTTTCACAATATAATTAAAGGTCTCTCAGAGCGAAAGGCCACGCTGTACCAACCAGTAACAGATGGCAGGCGACGGACTTGTATCTTGGTGAGACATGGTATACTAGCGGTACATATGCCACACCTATGTTTCCCGGATCTCACCGTTGTGAGAATTGGGGATGGTGCAGGTTCTTGTACGGTAGCTTCAGCGTATCTTCCCTACGACTCTACAGACCAACCACCTTCAAAAGAGGTGGAGAATCTGGTAAAGTACTGTGAGGGAAGGAACATTGGAGTGATAATAGGATGTGATGCTAACGCGCACAATACTGCGTGGGGTAGCACCAACAACAACGACAGAGGAGAGCAATTGCTTGAGTTTGTGGAGAGGTACAATCTGTTGGTAGCAAATAGAGGAGCACAACCGACTTTCGTTGATGTGAGGCGAGCGGAAGTCATTGATGTCACTCTCATCTGCAGGAAGATTCTGAACAGAATAAAAAAATGGAGGGTCGTGGATAGGCTAACCATGTCGGACCACAGATCCATACAGTTTGAATTCAAGTACGGAATCCGACGCCAGCGGAATAGCAGGAAGCTCAGGATTCCCAAGAATACAGATCCTGTGAAATATAAGGCGAAGTTGAGGGAAACACTGACCCAAAAATCGATAAAAGTACCAGGGAATACGGTAGAAGTAGAAAGTCATGTCAAACACCTTAGCTCGGTCATGGTCGAAGCCTACGAGGTGGCATGCCCAATACTTTCAGTAGACGATGGTGATCCAACGCCATGGTGGTGCACGGAACTCGAATCTCTGAAGAAGAAGGTTAGGAAAGCCTTCAACCTGCACATAAGAGGGGGAACACCAGAAACATGGGCAAATTACAAGGCACGGAAAAGGGAACTGAAGTACCTCATACGACAACGGAAAAGGCAGTCGTGGAGAGATTTCTATTCTGGGATGGAAACTATATCAGAAGCATGTAGGCTTCAGAAAATGGTTTCAAAAGACCCATTCTCCAAAGTGGGACTGATCCGAAAGAAGGATGAAACCATGGCAGAGAACCTAGAGGAGTCCATGGAAGTTCTGATGGAGGTGCATTTTCATGGAAGTTTTAAGTCTGACCGTGGACACCCTTGAAGAAAGGAATGCACAGGGTTGACAGGCTGGAAGCCGAAAGGATGATCACTATGGACGGGGTGAGGAGTGCTATACGCTCATTTGCTCCGTACAAAACATCAGGGATGGACGGTATATTCCCTGCTATGATGCAATGGGGGGAAGATCTCATTGCACCTAGGCTGTGGGGTATATTCGTTACTTGCCTAGCGACTGGGTATGTTCCGAGAGTCTGGAGAGAGGCGAAAGTTGTCTTTCTTCCGAAGCCCGGAAAAAAAGATTATGCGGAGGCGAAGTCGTTCAGACCGTTTGTAAAGAAATCGCTGGTAGCGATATCAGTATATTCACAGACGGCTCTCTGATGAATGGCCGGGCCAGGGCAGGCGTGTACTCAAAAGAGTTAAGCCTATCATGTGTACTGAGGTTGGGGAGGTTTGTGTCTGTATACCAGGCAGAAATGCTTGGCGTAGTGCATGCGCTGGACCACCTGATAGATGGCCGGATCAGTGGCAAGAAAATTGTCATCGCTCTCGACAATCAGTCTGTGATTAGGTGTATGCAACGGACAGACATCACTTCCAGGTTGGCCATAGAATGTCTTACAAAACTAAATAGGTGCGCCCAGACGAATGAGCTCACACTTATGTGGGTGAGAGGACACTCTGGCATAGAACAGAATGAAGAAGCTGATTCTTTAGCAAGAGCAGGATCAGCAGAAGAATTCTGTGGACCAGAACCACGTATCGCCATAGGCGAAAATATGGTGGCGGGCCTTATTAAACAATGGACGGACTCGGAACACAGTACAAGGTGGGAAGAAGCTGTTAATTTCAGGCAATCAAAGGCGGCCGTGAAGTGGTCTCGTAGTGAGGCAGCAAAAGTTATCCGATACAATCGAAGGACTTTAAGCTGGCTTACTGCACTGGTCACAGGACACGGTCCCTTCATGTACCATCTCGGGAAGATGACTCTGACCGAGGACGATGCGTGTAGGTTATGCCTAGAGGAGCCGGAAACAGCAGCACACATTCTGTGCCAGTGTCCGGCGCTGGCAAGCATAAGATTGACCACTCTGGGACGCCCATTTATTGGCGAAGCCGAGATTGGTCAACTAACCTATAAGGATATGCTTGAGGTGACAAAGGATGCTTACACAAGGAGCGTGCTCACGTACGAGTACTCCGAGCAGTAGTACCCTTTGTCCAATGGGGGACAAAAAGGGACCCGCTGTGGTCTGCTTCGGCAAATCCCCAACTTATTATATAAGGTATCGCTACCATTACAGTTCAAAACAGTTTTGAAGGACACACGTTCTCATGACACCTAATAGTTATTGCTTCATGATTGAACAGAGAGATGTCAGGGAGGCGTTTATGCCTATGGACGGAAGGCAGAGAGTAAAAATAACAGTAAAATGTTATAAAACTCTTATAACGGATGGAGCCGTTTGTGAAGAAATCGCTGGTAGCGATATCAGTATATTCACAGACGGCTCTCTGATGAATGGCCGGGCCGGGGCAGGCGTGTACTCAAAAGAGTTAAGCCTATCCTGTGAACTGAGGTTGGGGAGGTTTGTGTCTGTATACCAGGCAGAAATGCTTGGCGTAGTGCATGCGCTGGACCACCTGATAGATGGCCGGATCAGTGGCAAGAAAATTGTCATCGCTCTCGACAATCAGTCTGTGATTAGGTGTATGCAACGGGCAGACATCACTTCCAGGTGCGCCCAGACGAATGAGCTCACACTTATGTGGATGAGAGGACACTCTGGCATAGAACAGAATGAAGAAGCTGATTCTTTAGCAAGAGCAGGATCAGCAGAAGAATTCTGTGGACCAGAACCACGTATCGCCATAGGCGACAATATGGTGGCGGGCCTTATTAAACAATGGACGGACTCGGAACACAGTACAAGGTGGGAAGAAGCTGTTAATTGCAGGCAATCAAAGGCGGCCGTGAAGTGGTCTCGTAGTGAGGCAGCAAAAGTTATCCGATACAATCGAAGGACTTTAAGCTGGCTTACTGCACTGGTCACAGGACACGGTCCCTTCATGTACCATCTCGGGAAGATGACTCTGACCGAGGACGATGCGTGTAGGTTATGCCTAGAGGAGCCGGAAACAGCAGCACACATTCTGTGCCAGTGTCCGGCGCTGGCAAGCATAAGATTGACCACTCTGGGACGCCCATTTATTGGCGAAGCCGAGATTGGTCAACTAACCTATAAGGATATGCTTGAGGTGACAAAGGATGCTTACACAAGGAGCATGCTCACGTACGAGTACTCCGAGCAGTAGTACCCTTTGTCCAATGGGGGACGAAAAGGGACCCACTGTGGTCTGCTTCGGTAAATCCCCAACTTATAATATTAATATATGCCATTGGTTTACGAAATAGCGCTCAAACCTTTCAAAGATTTATAAATGAAGTATTCTTTGATTTAGACTTTGTATTTACATATGTCGATGATATTTTAGTTGCGAACAACAATAAAAAGAACACTTTGAACATTTAAAAACCATTTTTACAAGACTCGATCAATACGGTCTAAATTTAAAACCAACAAAATGTACATTCGGCGTATCCACACTTGATTTTCTTAGTTACGAAATTTCTTCAAAAGGTATAAAACCTTCAAAAGACCGAATTCAAGCTTTCACAAATTTTGAAAAACCTGTATCAATTACAAATTAAAATTTTTTTATGCATGATAAACTATTATCATCGGTATATACCAATGTTTGAAATAATTGAAATAATTTTTCTGTTCGGCAGACAATGGCAAACCTCAGAGAGTAAAAATTGCCATGTAAAGCTTCTTGAGAACATAAGCCGTTCGGAGTCGGCATAAAACACGTAGGTCCAGTTCTCGGTCATTTGTGATCAAACATTTAATAACACGCACAACACAATTGATCGATAGAAGCTAGGTCAAAGTCCTACCAAGAGCTGAAATGGCCAGTTTATTTTTTTATTTATACCAATGTTAGCAGCAGAACTTAACCCACTGCACGACATGCTTACATCTACAAAAAAAAAAAGTAAATTTAAACAACTAATTTGGACCTATAAATCCACCGCTGCATTCGAAAAATCACGATCACTTTTTGCTGAAAAGACTTTAGCTACACATTTCGATAGACATGCCCACTTATCACTAGCAGCTGATGGTTCAAACCTTGCATTTGGAGCGGTTTTGCAGCAATTCATAGACAACTCTTGGGCACCTCTCTTACTTTTCAAGGAAACTACTTTGCAAATCATGGGTGTAGTGTACTAAGACAAACATCTCCTATAAACATAAAGACCACCAGTTAGAACAACTAGTTAACACATGAAAATGATTAAACCCAAATAAATTACACACTCACTTTCATATTTCAAACATGCTGACCAGCAGAGTAAACAATTCACCTTGAACTCATAACTGCACTCTACAACTAACAGCAAAACAAACGCATCATGTTACACCAACAGAAGTGTGACTGACGCTTCGTAGCAGCGTAGCTGACGATGACGACAGACTGACGCTTCGTGTCAGCGTAGCTGACAATGGTGACAGACTGACCAAACGACAGCATTATTCTACACATCTCTTTCATTTCTACACGCCTTAAGCATTTTTAAACATAAATAGAACAGGACAAAACTGCCTATGCAACCCAAATCAATATGACTTCTTGTTAACCAATCCAATTATAGATTTTTGTATTAAAGGAGGAGACTTGGAAATTGTGTCAAAATAATTGTAAATTAGTTTTAAGAAAATACTGTTTTTTTTTTTAGTATTTAAGAATTTGAATTTGAAAATAAAGGCAGAGATTATCTGACATTAACTGAGCTCACAAGCTTAACTAAATTCTTTTAATCTTCTCATAAGCGCGGCTTTTAGCCATAGTATCTGAGCGTTGGTGCGCTCCAAAAACACCAAACACTCATCACGAACAGTTCGTGATAGTGCAAACCAAGAACCCTATGATAAACTCTCCACATGGCGATCCTGCCACTTTCCTAAATTTTCTGATTAATCCTCTACATTTTGATTTTCCAAATAATGAACATAATTTTGCTAATTTTTTGAAACAATTTAAATGTCAACTCAAGAAGAAATAGACCAAATTTTCGCGAAATGGGAAAAATTGTTAATTCCTACTGACGAAACCGAATATGAACCCCAATGCAGCATAGTCGAAGAAAATGAGCCTGCACAGATTAACACAGATTTTCCAAAATACACACCAACAAACTTAAAATATGCGGGTCCAAAACCTTTAACAAAAGCAATATTACAAAAAAGAAGACAACAACAAAAACAACAATCTCAAAAACGGTTACAGGAAGAGCAACCTAAAGAAAAAATACGGCGACCAAGAGCAGGCAAAGCGGTAAAAGCAAGGCAACGTGCGGCAGAGCTACACCGGATAATAAGGATAATTACTGATCCAAAGCAAAAAAAGGCGCTGATGGAAAAACTACAAATATAAAAACACGTTTATACAAAGAAGAACAAATAAAATGAAATTTTGTTAAATTAATGTACTTTTATTGTTATTACCAATTATTTACTTAAATTGAATTGAATGTTACCGAATATAACATAAATATATATAAATACCTAGCCATGTTAAATAACGAAAATAAAGAACAGATAACGATAAATGAGAATATCGACAACAATATTGGGTCCATAGTCACAAAGAATCAAATATATAATATGACATGGACAGTAGTAATAACTATAGCAATTATCTCTTTAATAGCTTACATGATGTATAAAATTAATCAATATTACAAAAAATACGTAAGGAAACACATTAACAGAGTCAATGTTTAGTAATATTTAAAATTTAATAACTGTTTCAAAATTATAATGACGAAAACTGTAAAACTTTGTAAATATCAAGGATGCTATGGTCCACTATTTAAAAAACATTGCATAGCATGCAATGAAAAAATAATTGATATAGGAAATATTTTCTATTTACAATACAAAGGAAACTCTTGGCATCAAGAATGTTTCAGATGTTATAAATGTAAGAATAGACTAAGTAGATTCGATTTCATCGAGCAAAACTCAATATTATTTTGTAGATATTGTAATTAAGACACACTTATAACAACAAAACTATGTATATATATATATATATATTTTTTTTTTTTTTTTTACATAGTTTTGTTGTTATAAGTGTGTCTTAATTACAATATCTACAAAATAATATTGAGTTTTGCTCGATGAAATCGAATCTACTTAGTCTATTCTATATATATATATATATATATATATATATATATAATTAAATGGAAGAGCTACATGAAATTTTTAACGAAGTACAAAAAATCAAACTGAACATAAAAAAATCTTCAAACAGAAAGTATACAAAACAAACAATTGATTTAAAAAGAAATTACTTAAACAGATACAAGTCGCACTTCAATAAAACTGCTGAAGAAATAAACACGTTAGAAGCATATGAATTGAGCGAACAATTCCTTATTCTATTAAAAGAAACACAAAATCTTTTATTAAATCATACGGTAGATAAACATGGTGGCCGTAGCCTAGTGAGTAGAGTGCGTGGCTCCTAAGCTAAAGAACCGTGGTAGCCCGGGTTCAATTCCAGCTCAGACAGACAGTTTTTTCAATTGAATTAATTTTTCTGTTCGGTCGTCACCTCTCTGCAGACAATGGCAAACCTCAGAGAGTAAAAATTGCCATGTAAAGCTTCTTGAGAACATAAGCCGTTCGGAGTCGGCATTAAACTCGAAGGTCCAGTTCTCGATCATTTGAGTTCAAACATTTAATAACACGCACAACACACTTGATCAATAGAAGCTAGGTCAAAGTCCTTCCAAGGGCTGAAATGGCCAGTTTATTTTTTTTTTATTAGATAAACACAAAGAACCCAAAATGTCTGAACTCAATCTTGAACTAATTTTGAAAACGATACCAGTTTTCACTGGAAATCATAAAGATCTAGATGCATTTTTAGCAATCGTAGAAATAATAAACAATACTCACACAGCAGAACGACAAAAACAATTAATAAATATTGTAATAAATGTAAAGCTATCCTCGAACGTAAGAACAACTTTAGGACACACACCAACCATAGACATTTTGCAAAACTTAAAACAATTCTTACAAATACTTTCAAAAGTAACTTAACAACCGCACAAATTCACACACAACTTGCTACACTGACACAACGGAACGGTACAGTGACAAATTTCAGAGACAAACTACTTAACCTAACTTCTGAACTAAACAACCTACAAATCAAAGAACTCACACCTGAAACTAACGAGAACTAGAGAAAAATATTAAGACGAACAACCAACTACTGTATTTTAGATCAAACAACAATTCATACAACAGACAACAGTATATAAACACAAACAATTCATTTAGAAGACAGCATAACAACAGAAACAACTACACATACAGAGAAAACCAAAATAATAGAAATCAGAGCTACAATAACAGTCGAAACAATTTCAGAAATAATAACCAACGAAATAATAACCAGAATACGTTAAGACGCAATTTTAACAATAGCGCCACAAACAGAAATTCTAACAAGAGAAACTATAATAACAGATTGTATGTTTTTAACAATAAAGACCAGGGAAACGACGATCTCTCGGAGATCACGATAGAAGATCATCCGGGACAGCGAAACTAAACATATACAACATATCGGATAACACTACTAATTACATAATTCTAAAATGTAATAATATAAAAAAAGCATTTAAAGTTCCTAATTGACACAGAAGCGGAAATCTCAATCTGCAAAGTTGAAAACATAAATAATAACACAGAACTAGTGACGGAAAGGCAATGCAAATTAACAGGCATTACGGACAATGGAATCCTTACACTAGGAACAGTGAAATTAGATCTTGACTTCCAACACAGTATAGTATCCTATATATTTCATGCTGTAAACAATAATTTTCCAATAGGAACAGACGGCATAATAGGCAGAGATTTTTTGTCAAAATACATGTGCAAAATAGACTACGAAACACAAACAATGACTACAGTACTAGACAATACCGACGTCATTATAAATTTACACATCAAACAGACACGCATACGACGTCATAAGAATACCACCAAGGACAGAAATAATACACCCCATTTTTCTAGACATAACAGAAGATAAAGTTATTTTAAACGAAGAGATTCAAAAAGGCATATTTATAGCAAACTCAATAATACCAGCAAAAGGGAAATGCCACATTAAATTATTGAACACGACTGATGTAGAAGTAAAAATAACTAAATTCTCACCAAAAATGAAATCACTCTCAAACTACTTACAAGTGAAACAAAACAATAACAACAATGACAAACGGTTCAGAACATTACTTCAAGAATTAAACATAAACACAAATAATCCTCTAATAGAAATTTTTAGACAATACCAAAACATTTTCCATTTAGAGAATGAACAACTAACAGTTTTTATACTCAAACACTATCCACGAATGATAATTCACCAACTTACATAAAGAACTACAGATTACCTCAATCTCATGATGAAGAAATACATAGACAGATAAAAGAATTGCTAGAAAACGATGTTATAGAAAACTCAATCAGTCCTTACAACGCACCATTATTACTAGTACCAACAAAATCCAGCGACGACACTAAAAAATGGCGATTAGTTGTCGATTTTAGAAAATTAAATGACAAATTAGTAAACGACAAATTTCCGCTTACTAGAATAGATGATGTATTAGACAAATTAGGACGAGCGAAATATTTCTCAACACTTGACATGACTAGTTCCTTCCACCAAATACCACTCGACAAAAAATCAAGACCTCTGACAGCTTTTTCGACAAATGACGGCCACTACCAATTTAAAAGACTACCTTTTGGATTGAAAATATCCTCAAACAGTTTTCAACGCATGCTTACTTTAGCGTTGACAGCTCAGAAGCATTCCTATATGTCGACGACATTAGAATATTCGGATGCAGCTTACAGCATCACAATGACAATCTTATTAAAGTTTTTGACAGACTTTCAAAATATAATATAAAACTGAATGCAAGAAAATGCAAATTTCTAAGACCGGAGGTAGTATATCTAGGACATTTGATAACACAAGAAGGTATCAAGACAGACCCCTCAAAGTATGACACAATTAAAAATTATCCTTTACTAAAAAACGCAGACGACGTTAGACGATTTGTAGCCTTTTGTAACTACTACAGACGATTTATAAAAGACTTCGCGACAATTGCACAATGTTTAAACAACCTATTGAAGAAAAGCCAACCATTCAAATGGACAGAACAATGTCAATATGCTTTTGAAACGCTTAAGCAAAAGTTAATAGAACCTCCAATATTACAATATCCGGATTTTACAAAACCTTTTATTGTAACTGATGCTTCAAATTTTGCATTAGGAGCGATTCTATCACAGGGAGAAATTGGACATGACTTGTCCATATCTTACGCAAGCAAAACCTTGCAAAAGCATGATCTTAACAAGCCAATTATTGAAAAAGAATTACTTGCAATCCACTGGGGAATTAACTTTTTTATACCTTACCTGTACGGAAGGAAATTCATTGTTGTGACAGACCATCGACCTTTAGTCTCATTATTCAGTCACAAGAATCCATAATCAAAAATGACAAGAATAAGACTAGATCTTTCAGATTATGATTTTGAAATCAAATTTAAACAAGGAAAAATCAACACCAACGCCGACGCGCTATCACGTATTCAATTAAATTCGGAAATTTTAATAAATATGATACCCTCAGAAGAGGACAAAACTCAAAATAAAGCATTGTTTATAACAAGGGGAACTAAAAAGAAGCTAGCAAATAAAAATGAACAAGAGAACTGCACATCTCAGAACGAGTCTGATCAACTTTTCATATGGGATTGCACATCTATTACTGACGTCAAAAATATAAAACGATTAAAGTTCATTATAAGCGATAAGAACAATACACGTGTTGAAATTTTAGATGATATCGTACAAGTACGATGTGGTGACAATCCAACGAATCTAGATTCGACTTTGGAGAAACTATCATCTCTTATGAATAAAAATAATATAAAAGACCTAGCGCTAGAGGCAAATGATGCTATTTTTGAAATAATTGATAAAAATTTACTAAAAAGAAAATTTAATAAGCTGCAGCAGAAGAAAAAATTAAAGAGCAATAAATCGCTTAACATATTAATATACGAACCCCCAAAGAATATAACAAGTAAAACCATCCAACATAAATTGATAAAAGAATTCCATGATTCACCTCAGGGAGGACATTTAGGAATTAGAAAAACAATACTAAAACTAAAACAGCGCTTTACATGGAAAAACATGCGGCAAATGGTAAAGAAGTATATAAATAGATGTGAAAAATGTGCTCGCAATAAACAGACGAGACATATAAAAGAAAAGATGACTATAACAGACACTCCGACAACTGGCTTTGAAACAATTACAATAGACACTGTAGGACCACTTAGAATTTCAAACGGTTATCGATACATACTCACAATGCAATGTGATCTTAGTAAATTTGTCATTGCTCACCCAATCGAAACAAAAGACGCAAAGTCGATTGCAATAACACTGGTAGAACAATTTATTTTAAAATACGGTTGTTTCAAAATATTGAGATCAGACAAGGGTACAGAATTTACCAACGAACTTATGAGGAATATATGCAACTTGTTGAAAATAGAACAAGTTTTCTCAGCACCCTATCATCACGAAACAATGGGAGCCCTTGAGAGAAACCACAGGGTTCTCAACGAGTATCTTCTTTCTTTCACAGACGATGGGGAATGGGATAAATGGATTCCGTACTATACATTTGCATATAACACAACTCCACATGTAGACACAGGTTACTCCCCTCATGAATTAATTTTTGGAAAATTACCGATCCTACAAAATGACGTAATAAATGATAAAAGTAAAATCTACAATATTGATGATTATGCTAACGAATTAAAAATTCGACTGAGATCTTCCATAAAGAAAGCTAGAGACATAATTAAATTAGTAAAACAAAACCGAAAAATTGATTTTGACAAAAATTTAAATATATCAAACTTCTCACGAGACCTAATTTTAGTAAAATTAGAAACTAGAAAGAAAAACCAAAGTCCATACCACGGACCATATAAAATTATTCGTAGAGACGGAGTAAACTCCATATTAGAAATTAATAACAAACCTAGAAAATTCCATATGTTAAAAAAAATTTTTTTTTTTTAAATACTTGACTTAGCATAGAAAATAATAGTCTAAGTTATTTAATAAATTAAAATGTTAAGGATGCATAACAAATTATAGAATTACAAAAGCAATATTATTAATCAAAATAAAACTAAAATTATGATACGCTAAAACATTAATATCAACATAAACAATAAACTAATATCCTATATAATAAGTTCACATATAATTATAATAATGTTTACAAAACAACATTTTTTCCAACCCTCCAACATCTTAAAAATTCACAAGTAAATTTTCGCTTAAGGGTAAGGGTGTAGTGTACTTAGACAATCATCTCCTATAAACATAAAGACCACCAGTTAGAACAACTAGTTAACACATGACAATGATTAAACCCAAATAAATTACACACTCACTTTCATATTTCAAACATGCTGACCAGCAGAGTAAACAATTCACCTTGAACTCATAACTGCACTCTACAACTAACAGCAAAACAAACGCATCATGTTACACCAACAGAAGTGTGACTGACGCTTCGTAGCAGCGTAGCTGACGATGACGACAGACTGACGCTTCGTAGCAGCGTAGCTGACGATGGTGACAGACTGACCAAACGACAGCATTATTCTACACATCTCTTTCATTTCTACACGCCTTAAGCATTTTTAAACATAAATAGAACAGGACAAAAATGCCTATGCAACCCAAATCAATATGACTTCTTGTTAACCAATCCAATTATAGATTTTTGTATTATAGGAGGAGACTTGGAAATTGTGTCAAAATAATTGTAAATTAGTTTTAAGAAAATACTGTTTTTTTTTAGTATTTAAGAATTTGAATTTGAAAATAAAGGCAGAGATTATCTGACATTAACTGAGCTCACAAGCTTAACTAAATTCTTTTAATCAATTCATAAGCGCGGCTTTTAGCCATAGTATCTGAGCGTTGGTGCGCTCCAAAAACACCAAACACTCATCACGAACAGTTCGTGATAGTGCAAACCAAGAACCCTATGATTAACTCTCCACATGGGTAACCGAAACTCCAACACTTAAACGCTTTTTGTTCAGTACTCATACATATATACAGTTTCTACTTTCTTAAGAACCAATGTTTTTCGTTAAGTAACCTATGATTTTCTGAGTAGCTGTAACGAAAATTTTATTTTCACAACCCTGTCTTCGTTTAATAATGTTATCTCACTCTGGTGCTTGCAAGTATGTATAAAAAGTTCGAGTGAGTAAGAATGAGATTTTTTACGTTAATGTAGTTTATTAAACCAACGGAATTTTGAAACACGTTTTTAAGAAAATAAAAATTACAAAGAAAATCAAAGAATACACAACGGTTTTAAACAAATAAAGTAACTAATAAAGTAAATAATAAGATGACAAATAACGAATAAAAAAACATTGAAAAATGTAATCAGCCTTGACAAAAAAAATTTCGAGTCAAGTGCTGTAAAATATAAAAAAGTTGATAAATTTGCAAAAAAAAAAAACTGAACGCGTTGCTGAAGTGGGTGTCGAGGAGGAAGTGATGGGCGATGATTCGGAGGAGAATAGCCAGGTGCCTTCGATAAACCATGAACACGGTAGTGTAGCTGAGGGCAATGTGAGTGAAGAGGAAGGTAGGAGTAGGAAGCCAGCCAAAAAGGAAAAGACGTCTGTAATCAAGTCATGGGCATTGAGAAACAATGTTTCTCACAATACTGTCAGCGATCTATTAGAGTCTTTGAGAAGTTGTGGCGTAGATGGTTTGCCATTGTCTTCTAAAATGCTTTTCCAAACAAGCAGGAAGATAGTAGAAATCCATTCTATTCCATGTGGTGAGTTTTTGCATCTTGGTATACAAACATATTTAAAATCGGATGCATTTGATTTTTTAAATAAAAACAAAAAAGTTATTATCGATGTACGAGTTGACGGCCTGAAGCTTTTTAAAAGCTCCAATCGAGTGTTGTGGCCAGTAATTGGGGCAATCGTAGGTTTTCCTAAAGAAAAATTGTTCACTATTGCTTGCTTATCTGGAACAGCAAAGCCATGGAACATTAATGACTTTATGAAGTACTTTTGTGAAGAAGTAAAATTGTTAAAAGAAAATGGACTAAAAGTTGGTTTACAACAGATTCGTAAAGAATTTGATGTTCGCCTTTTCACTTGCGACTCACCAGCACGAGCGTTTGTTACTGGTGTGACGTCTCACAATGGGAAAAACGGTTGCCCCAAATGTTGCCAGGTTGGAAAATATAAGGAAAGAAGAGTATGTTTTTCTAAAAGTGTAAGCGGCTTAAAAACAAATGCATCGTTTAAAAGTAGGTATGATCTTGCTCATCATAGTTTGCCCTTTAAGCAGCAAGAAAATATATTAGAATCTGTAAATTTTGGAATGGTTTCGCAATTTCCTCTTGGCCCTATGCACCTAGTCGACTTATGCGTGACTAAAAAGTTTCTGCAGTTGCTGATTAAAAACGCAAATGTCAGTAGAATAAATGACAGATTGCAATTTCTTTCTAATTTTGTCCCGTCTGAATTTGGGCGTGTATGCAGGACATTTGATGAATTAAAAAACTGAAAATCAACCGAGTACAGGCAGTTTTTGATGTACTTAGGAGTTTTCGTTTTGAAAGACTGCATTACTGACGATCTTTATATCATCTGTTTTTGTTACTGCATTCCAGCATAAGGCTCTTATCCTGTGAAAGGTCATATAGTACGGAGTCCAGTATTTCCCAACAAATGTTGCAAGATTTTGTTGAGTTATTTGGTAACAGTTTTAGTGATCATTTGATAAGTTTTAACATCCATGGTTTAATGCATTTGACCGATTGTGCTCAACAGTTTGGGCCATTGGATACATTTTCGGCGTATAAATTTGAGAATTATATGCAATTTTTAAAAAAAATTATAAAAAACCCAACAAAATCTTGCAACAATTGTAATTAAGACTACGCGAAAGAAATAATTCGGAAGTAAGCTATTTCAGAATTTCTAAAGAAGGCGCATTTATCATTGATCCAAAAAAATAAAAATATGCATATTGTTTTAGTCAAAGTATAGGGCCAGTAAAAGTAATAACAACCAAAACCGAAAATGGGTATAATAGTTTTATTGTATGTAGCATTCAAAATGTTGAAAATTATTTTGATGAACCATTGGAATCTAATTCTGGTCTGGGTATCATATTAGGGAGCAATATAAATGCAGATGCACTTGAAGTTAGGGAAAAGGATATTCGATATAATTATTTTTGCATTCCGCATGAAAATAAATACATTTTAATACCTTTATTACATCATCTTTTTAATGAGTTTAAATTAACTAGCAAAATGCATTCAGTTTTTCATATTTAAATTATATCTTTAATTATTTAAATTTAAATTCAGCATAACATTTAAATCTATTATTAAATATGTATTATAAAATATTTTATAAAATAACAAAAAAATAATGATAACAAAATTAAGAAAATAATCAAAAAGCATAACAACAAACAAATAAACAAGATATGTATTCAAGTGATGATAGCGATATGATTTTAGAAGGCTTTGAAGAGCCATCAGTTTCCAAGAAAATATCTTCCACTCCTAAATGATAATTAAACATTTTTACTGCAAATATATCGCATTATATATAATTTGCATACAATTTTTTAGATCAGAAATGTTCTGAAAAACTACCGAAAAAAATAAAATATGGTTCAGCCATGAAATATAATGAAAGTACTAATTTTAATACTGAACCAATTATTATCAATAACAATAATGATATAACTGAAAACAGTTCGACTTCCAACTAAGGTAATTTAATCATTTATTGTTTTGAAATGTATTAATTAAATAAATTCGGTTTTTACAGATCAATCATCAAATTGTCAAAATTATCAAAATGCTGCGTTTAATAACAGAAAACAAAATCAAATGCAGTTAAAAATGGAGAGCATAGAAAAGGTCGTAAATGAAAATGTAAGAACTTTTTTTAATAATTTATAGTCAGCAACAGAAACTTTAACTTTCAAATTGCTGCGTCTCTCACATTTTTAAGTAGGGTTTCAAAAAATGTATATACCGTTTTATTTACATATTTCAGATGATTCATAAGAGTGAAATAATGGCTTTCATCTATTCGGTTCGTGAAACAAAAATCCTCACTAAAAAGGTATTGCACTCGGTTTGTCGCCTAACCGGGGAAGTGGATGACGAAATTCAAGTGGAGATAGCAAGCACTCTTCCTTTAATGTCTATAGATGCTGCAATCGATGTTGAAACAAAGCTTACGAGCAAGGAGTATGCTGAAGCAATGGTATAAAATTATTAGAAAATACAAGTGTTTGCAATGACTTAAGTAGATTAGTACTAAATTTGAGTTTTTCATTTCATTTTTCATTTCTTAAAGGAAAAAAAAATACCAAATATACCATGTATTCAATAAAGTTAAACTAGTTAATGTAATGTCAGCATTATTAAAATGTTATAAATTTTTTGCAGACGATATATTTTTATAAACTGAAAGGAGCAAATTGAGAGATAGATTGTGTCTTGCGACGAATAATTGCAGACGATTTGCTAAGCAAATTTAATTGGGATGGTCGATGGGAGAAAAGGGCCCTTAAAAAACTTACTCTTATCGACGTAATTTTATTTGGTATGGCCTTGTCAATTTTTAATGTTCATAACATTAATAATATTTGTGTATTTTTTGCAGATGTTTTCAAAATAGAGGGAAGACAACAGTTTGAAAAGGATATACGCAAATCCATTGACTTAGCCCACAATAGGCATAAACAAAAATTATACAAATCAAAAACGAAGGTCAACTAAACCTTAATTTTTTAATGAATTTTTTTTACTTGAATGAATATATTTAGTTCATTTATTTTTAATCATAATCATTATTTAATCATAAATAAAAAAATATAAATTAACATGTGTACTAATAATTTTTTTATTAAAAAGGTTAGCTATTTATACTAATTAACTAGTCTCTTCCTTATTACCTAAAACTGGTATCAGTGACTAATTCTATTATGTTAATTATTTGGTCATTTTTATGGTAGTCAAAACTGGTTTGACATTCTGATAATTTACTAGTTATATCCACTATAGTAGTAACTAGCTTATATATCAAATAGTATTTAGGAATTACCTGGTTAGTTTCATGAATATAGTGCGAAGGAGATGATATGTTTTTTGTATCTAAAAAAACATAAGCGAGAATGGGATATAAAACCACACGTATAGAAGAATTTCGGTTACTTTTGTCCCGATGATCTGTGTTAGATGATGGGAAAATCGTAAATTTCTACCAGAAACTTTTTATATCGCTCCCAGTTAATTAATAGTTGTTTTAACCAGTACCTGTCTTGCAGGGTAAATATAGCAGCAACAAAGTAATCAACATTCGACCGAGAACTTTTAGCTATTTATCAAGCCATCAAACACTTTAAACATTTTCTTGAAGGAAGAAACTTCACTATTTACACTGGCCACAAGCCTTTAACATTCGTTCTTAATTCTAAAACAGACATATCTCTGAGACAAACACGAAACTTAGAATATATAGCACAATTCACTAACGATATTCAATACATAAAATGGAAAACAAAACATTGTAGCCGATACACTTTCACGCATTCCAGAAATTGACGCAATTTCATCACAAGACATAAATTTTTCAACACTTTACAAAGAACAACAATCCGACGAAACACTTAAATCATTAATTTCGAACCCAAATTTAAAACGCAATCTTAAAGAAATACACATTCTAATTCTAAATTCAAAAATTTGGTGCGATATTTCTAGTCACTCTTCTCGACCTTTATGTTCCAAATTCAATGCGAAAAAATCATATTTGACATAATCCACCCACTTTCACATCCTGGAGTTCGAACTTCTAGAAGCTTAATTCAAACAAAATACTTTTGGCTTAACATGCGAAAAAGACATTAATGAATGGGCAACCAATTGCATTAAATGTCAAAAATCTAAAGTTAATATTTATACAGACTCCTGTTCAGAAAATCGATATCCCTACAGGCAGATTTGAACACATCCATATGGATTTAGTAGGACCACTACCAGTTTCTAAAGGTCACCGACACTTACTAGCTATTATCGACACACATTCACGCTGACCTGAAGATCCGCTTAAAGATATTTAAGTCACTGGTTTAAAGTCCATCTATTGGTACTTAGCAATAAAACAAGAATTATGTTTTTAGTGCTTTAGGTAAAGAAGTTGCTTATCCACAATTTTACATTCATTATGGCACTTGTAAAAAGTTCATATCTAGTAAAAAAATCTGTTCATCTGATGTTTTTCATAATTATTCTGAGGCTTTTTGTTGCTCTTATAAGTGTTTTAGTATTGAACCTGTTAATTATTTTAAATACCTCGGATTAATGTTGGATAACAAGACGAGTTGGTCGGAACATACTCGAGCTCTAAAAAATTATCTAATGGCTGCCACTAGGCATTTATTTTTGACAATAAGACCTTATTGTTGTTCTGAACTTCTAAAGTCAATTTACTATGGTATTTTTCAATCCAAATTGGAATACGGTTTAGTTTGCTGGGGCGGCGCTTATGCTAACAAAATTACTCCTCTTTTTATATCTCAAAAACATGCAATACGTCTGATTTGCAATAGATCTCGCCGTCTGATTATTTTTAGAACATTGAACATCTTACCATTAAAGCATTTGTACTGTTTCAAGGTGTTAAAGATATTTTTTATCAAATCTGAGTATCTACTTAGTAGTTATAGAGTGGGGCGATTAGTATGGAAGGAAAAAAGTGTTAATGGGCGCTTCGCGTTTCTGATTCTTGGGATTGTACTGAGCAAAAAAGTCCACTAGACCATACGTCTACGGTGAAAATCGAGCTTCCAGATATTGACTTGCAGTTGTTTCTCAGACTTTTGTCGCGTGTTTTTGGATATTTTGGCCTATAACAGCCAAACCATTGAGATTTTTGTCTTAGTATTGGATCGAAAATCTCAATGGTTTGGCTGCTATAAGCCAAAATATAAAAAAAAAAAAGTGACAAAAGTCTGAGAAAAAACTGCAAGTCAAAATCGATTTTCTCGATTTTCACCGTAGACGTATGGTCTAGTGGACTTTTTTGCTCAGTACAATCCCAAGAATCAGAAACGCGAAGCGCCCATTTTGATGTTTAAATCGCCCCACCGTAATACTCAATAAGCTATAACTTAAGAATTAATCTTCAGAATCTTGTCACTGTACCACAGTTTTCACTTCAATTATTTCTGCAGTTTTATACTTCAGTAGCTCCCAGACTCTTTAACAGCTTACCTAATAGCATAAGATGTATTCGTAATAAATGTATGTTTCGTCGTAATGTTAAAACTTGGCTTTTCAGTATTAATTGCAATGATGTTGATTGTTTGTTCAGTTTTGGTTAGTAGTTAATCCTTTTCTGTTTTTTGAGTTTCTTTAAATTCACTTTTTTTTCTCATTATATATTTATTTTTATTATATCGATTTCACTTCTTTTTTTGTGATTATTTATGTTATATATTTATTCCTTAAAACCACGTTACTTCACGTTATGTTAAAAATACGATTATGTTTAATTATTCAATTATTTACTTATGCAACTGCAATCGTCTCTAGTTCCTTGTGAACTATAGATTGCAGATCTTTTTCATTCCAAACTACAACTTTTTATGTAATGTTATTAATGAATTGGTTGCCTATTTAAGTTATGTTGTGTATTTTAATGAAAAAGATATAATAAATGTTACTACTACTACTACTACTGCTATTTCCACACATACTATAGCACACACTTTCGTACCCAATTAAATTCGTTTTGGCGTTCCACTGAAAATAACCGTCGACCGATTAACACAATTCACATCATGTCTGTTTACTGAGTTAACCAAATTTCTAGGTTCACATAAAATACACACCTCAGCATACCATCCACAAGATAACGGCATGATCGGTCATCGACGGTCATCGACAACTTAAAACATCAGATGACTCGACGCATTGGTCAGAACTTTTACCATTGATTCTTCTTGGTCTCCGTACAGCCATTAAAGATCTCAAATGCTCTCCTGCAGAATTGGTTTACTGATAAAGCTTTCGATTAACTGGACAACTAGTTGTGTCTAACAATAACAACAGCGATAATACAGATAACTCTTCCAATGCTGAGAAAACACTTTTCTTATGTACGAACTAAAGTTGTTTATCACAAAAAGAAAATAGTTTCGTACCCAATGCACTCGATACTTGTCAATACGTCTTTGTTAAAACAAATAGATCATCAGGACTTCAAATACCATTTCAAGGTCTCTTTGAAGTAATATCTAAACATAAAAATACATTTAAAATTCAACAAGGTAATACAGTTAAAACCATATGAATTGACCTCTTGAAACCTGCATATATTACACCTTACTCTACACATTACAACTCCTGCAACCACAAAATCAACCTCATAAAAGTTAAATTTAATATTAATTAATTTTTGAATTCAGTTGCTCATCTTAATCGTTTCACTGGAGGGGGAGTAATGTAGTGACATTAATTTTAACTTTACTTTTTATAACTTTTTAATTTTTATTAAAATGTTTAAATTTTCAATTGATAAATTCGTCGATAAAAACAAAATTAAAATTCATTCAGAAAAAGTTCTTAAAATATAAAAGTTTATAAAATATATATCATTAATTAAAATATCTAAATAAGTATAATTCATAATAAATGTATAAACGAAATTTGCAAACAGAATTTTGCTATCTTCTTGCAGGTGCAGTTATTTCTTGGGAGTCAAAGAAGCAACATGTGGTCGCTACGTCAAGTGCTGAAGCCGAATATATGACTTTAGCTGAAGAAGCAAAGGAACCTAATTATTAAATATATCTTTTAGAGGAGCTTGAGTACAAATCAATTGTTCCAACAGTTATCTACAGTGATTCTCAGAGCGCTCAAAACATGGCAAAATTTGGCGCACACCATTCAAGAACTAAACACATTCACTACAGATACCACTTTATTCGAAATGCAATTGAAGACCAACTAGTAGATGTCCAATATTTGCCGAGTAAGATGATTCCTGACGTCCTAACAAAACCATTGACAAGAATCAAGCTTCCACAAACCACTTCTGTATTCAATCTATGGGTATGATGTTACCAAATAAATTATGTTGAGACGTATTGAAGATCAATCTTATTTATAAAATCAGTACTTGTTCAAATATGAATCAAGTTATAGTTCAGTTTTCTGTGTTTAAAAAAGCTTTGTGAAAAGTTGTCCTTACTTCAAATTGAATCACTGAATAAAATGAAACTATTTTATAGTGTTCTGTAATTAGTCGTTATCTTGTTTTTAATTTAATATTACAATAAAGTCGTATCACATTTGTAAAATTCGTGAACGGTTATACCACCTTGGCGAATTTTACTTTTTTCTATTTGATTCGCAGACGATTAAAGGCATAGGGCTATAAAAACTTAAAAAAGACTTGTAATCAAAAAGCTAGTATAAAAATAAATACGACATTCATTCTATTATCCATTTATAGAAATTTGTAAAATCCAAAAAGATAATTTCAATCGAAGAACCTGCAAATATTTATACACTTAAATTCTATCTTCAATAACAAATAGATTTATTATTTGTATTTACTTCGTTTAAATAATTTTGTTCCTACGATTTTCTTTTATATGTGACACTATATTTACGCATTAAGATGATTGCGTATCCTGTTGCTCAATGGATTTCTGTTAATTTTTTTAATCTCTTGATTTTGATTCGGAGTAACTTTATCCACAACATGCTTCTTAATCAAGCCATCACTTCCCAAATAGCAAATTGAAAATCCATCATACCAAGACTCCTGATTATTGAAAACATCTCTTATTTTCCACAATTTATATTTCCAAAATTGAAACATAACTTTTAAGCCAGAAATGCCCTGCACCCTCCATCTTATTCTTATGGAAAAATCATCAGCATGCCTAGTAATCTTTAGTACTTCAAACTTAACATATGCATACTTTAAGTGACCAATTGTTCGCAAAAGCGCTACCTGCTTTACGAAATGGTAGAGGCCAACAGTGTGCTTACCAGTAATATTATTCTCAAAGATCAGGTTGGGACTATATATTGAATAGTCAAGCGGCTGCAAAAATAGCTTCGGCAGAGTCTCTCGGAGCACATTAAAAGCATGATCTAGATCAGTTACATTGGGTTTTTCAGGTCGGTCAGTTTTAAAATTGCTTCCGTGAAGCCTTCTCTGAAAATATGGTTTCGTTGCGTCAGATATGGCATACATATGAAGCATGGCATTATAACGATATTGGTAGCTTATAAAGCCTTTTACTTGATTATCTAGACATGAGTACCTATCAACAGATATTGGAGAAATACGATTGATGTACTTGCAATTCATAAACTTATTACACGTTAAAAAATTTTTCATATATATACCCATGGTTACCAGGCTTAAATCCTATTTTATCATTTATAGTGATGTAACAATAAGGCGATTAAATTTTCAATTGTCTCTAGGGGTGTATACAATGATAAAATCGCTCATCATATGATTTGACAAACGATTTGACCAACATATATACAAAGGGTGGTTAAATTTTAAGGGCCGATGTTGAAAGTGAACCACACCTAAACGTGAAGTTTTTTCTGCATTTCATTTGACATGTCTCAGTTTCGGACAAATTTAAACCATGGAAAGCTACACAATCGAGCAACGCGTAAAAGTTATTTCCTAACATCATGAACTATGTAGAACTCAACCAACTGCTTAGTGATCGTCGATATGGTTTCCGTAGGGTTCGCTCTACTGGTGATCTTATGGCGTTCTTAACTGAAGAATGGAACCAATGCGTTCACTTTTTCGGCGAAAGCAGGGTTGTTGCTCTTGATATTTCAAAAGCATTTGACCGAGTGTGGCATAAAGCGCTCGTGTCAAAACTTGGTGCATATGGTTTTGGTAGTAACTTTGCTCAATGGATCACGTGTTTCCTCAAAGACAGAACGATTCGGGTCGTAGTTGACGTTATTTCGTCCGAGAAGCACGCCATCAACGCAAGAGTACCAAAGGACTCAGTCCTATCGCCAACTTTGTTTCTGGTTTTTATCAACTACCTTCTGTCGTTGACGCATAACCCAATACATTCGTTTGCGGACGACAGCAGCATTTGTCCTTCATATTCATTTAAAAAACGCCCAAGCTCTATGGAGATTGAGAGAAAAAGGCAACTATGAATGACACACTCCTAAATTATCTACAAAAAATCTCCGATTGGGGTCTTGCTAATAGAGTAGAGTTCAATGCAAGCAAGACCCAGTGCAACCTGTTAACCCATAAGCGGATGGATTGCCCATTAGCTCCCCTCTATATGAATGGTGCGGATCTTGTGGAATCAGCCGTTCTTGATGTTCTGGGCATATCGATCCAATGTGATCTTCGTTGGAATGATCATATTTTCGATGTGTCGAAAGAAGCGGCCAAGTGCATAGGTTTTTTAAAACGGTGCAAAAAATATTTCACTTCAGCTGATCTTCGCATGATCTACACCTCATATATTAGGCCGCAAATGGAGTACAATTCGCACATTTGAGCAGTGGCTTCAAGATCTTATTTGGAGCTTCTGGATCGAATTCAACGTCGTGCGATATATTTGATAGGAGATGAAAGAATTTCATCCACTCTCAACTCTCTTGGGCATCGACGCAATGTTGGTTGCCTAAGCCTTCTGTGCAGGTACTACCATGGGAAGTATTCAAGGGATATACATGGCCTGACTCCACCAGCTCGTGTGTTTCTCAGGTTCACTCGGGCAGCTGTTGAAGCCCACCCCTTTAAGATTGCTTCGATGTCCAATAGAACCTCGCATTACCGAAAGAATTCGTTTTTTAGTCGCACGGTAAGGATGTGGAATAGTCGCCTGCGAGCATATTTCCCGGCAGTTTTGAGCTGTGCAAATTTAAAACAAATGTTCACCGACACTACTCCATCTATCCACCCTCCAAATAACTATTACCTATCTTTCGAATCAACACAATGCTTATGCATTTATAGGGGCATTCCCTGAGCGTTGGTTCAGTCTAAAAAAAAAATTCAGGCTTGGTATGAAAATGGACGTTCAAATCAAAATGCATATCGTGCACTTCGTGATTTTTTCCATCAATTTAATCGTCCAAATGTGCGTACAATCGGAAAAATCTTGCAAAAATTTGAGCAAACCGGGTCTGTAGGAGATGTTAAAACACCACTGCATGCTCGCACAGCTCGTACTGCAGAAAATATTGCTGCTGTTCGCGAGAGTGTGGCTGAATTTATAAAATTTAATTTGACAGCTGACAACTGTTTCCATTTGACAGCTGACAGATTTTCAAACCTGGCATATTTTTGAATTCGCACAGTTAACACATGCCATTCATTTGACAGCTGACAAGTTTTCAAATGTGACAGCTGACAATTTTTTTTAACCGGGTTAATTACATTTAAAATTCTACCATGGTGTCTGCAGCCCGTTTTTCGCAACCATTATGTTTACTGCACAGCGTGTCGTATGAGCTAGCAGATTGTACGATATGACTCGCATAGTGTAAACGCACTCTAAAAGTGTAAACGTACGGACCAAACGCACTCAACGAAAAGAGCGATGGCTGAAGAATTTCCGGCCATTGTTCTTTTCGTGGATAACCTTTGGTGAAGCCTGCAATTTTGTTGGTAAGTATCTGGTTAATCAATTATTTTTTTGAAAATTGATAATTACCAACATCAAACAGATTCCATCTCTAACAGCTACCTATTCTTATAGTGCCCACAGCCAGTGATGTTCCTCGACGCGTCGTCTTTAATTGTCGACATTTTGGTGTCGACAATGCAGAATGTGTCGACAATGTAGACAATGTCGAGAATTGTGTAAGCAATGTCAACAAAATGCAACACTGCAAAATTGCAAGTTTCATTTAGATTATGCTGATTCTTAAAACCTTTTGAAAAGTCGTTTAATTAACAAATTTTACAATTAAACAAACAAAAGCATGCCCAGAAGGCGTAAAAATAAGGAATACTTCGAACTTGGACTCAATTTAATTAAATATTACAATAAACATGCAGCCTTTTACATTAATTATCTACACGTCGTTAAAAGCAATTGTCTACACGACATTCTCGACACCGTCGACAATAGTATTGTCGACATCATGTTCTCTACGCCGCACATCACTGCCCACAGCTATATAGACTGTGCACATAGCGCACGGTCTACAACCACGAGCAAAGGACTGCAAACAAGGAAATGACTATGATATTCTGTTGGCTTCTGCTGCCAGCGAAGCAACATTCTCAGTATGGAATACTGAAACAGGCGCTACTTGTGATGAAGTCCGTTCACGTAGCACTACAAAATACGGGAAAAATGCAAACATAGAAATTGCTATAGTCAATAGCTGCGTTCCATTCGCTTCAAAATAATCCAGATTATTTTTTTTACATGCAAAGCAAACACAAAAATAATAATCCTATAACAAATAGGATTATTTTTGCTATCCATATAAAATTGTGATATAGCCTTTAAAGAATTTGAAACACAAGTGCCGCACCTGTATATTTTTATGAGTTGTCATTTAATTTTTTTAATTATTTGTTTGTTTGATACAATGAGTATTAGGTAGCCATGACAGCTACCTATTTTCTTACGAGCTGCGACCATCGAATGTTAAACAAAAGAAAGAAAAAACAAGCCGCGTGTTTCGCACACATTGGAAGCATTCAGCGCAGCCAACAATTGCACTTAAATTATTTATATAATTGCATAATACAGGGTCCGCCAAATAACTTTTTTTTCAAATAATGGAAAATAATTTCATTCAAATGGCTGCATCAGCTGGCCATGCAGTAGCCTACACGATCGGTCCAATTTTTAAGCACATTATCGATTGTGTGCAGCTGTATTTCACCAATGGCTTCACGAATATTGTCCTTTAAAGCGTCAATTGTCTCTGGCTTGTCGGCGTAACACTTATCTTTGAGGGCACCTCACAAATAATAGTCCAACGGTGTCAAATCACAGCTCCGAGGTGGCCAAACGACATCAGCTCTGCGGATGATAATGCGATCTTCAAAAACAGGGCGCAAAACATCGAGTGTAGCTTCGGCTGTGTGGCACGTAGCGCCGTACTGTTGAAACCAAAAGTTGCCAATATCCTCCCCTTCAATTTTTGTGAACAAATATTCGTTGAACATGGCCCGATAACGATCGCCATTGACTGTAACAGCCACTCTTTGCTCATTGCTCGAAGAAAAATGGCCCAATTTGTGAGGACTCAAATTGTTACACAAATTGTGCCTCACAAAGTATATTAATGAATTTTATAATGAAATGTAAATGTAACTAAAAATATGAATTGTTAATTAAATTAAATTAATTACGTTTAAAGAATTTATTATTTATTTTTGAAAACTTTATATATGGAAAAGTATAATAGTTTATAGTTTATTGAATTGAATAAATAATAAATGAATAAATAACATACACACATACAAATATGTATGTACACAGTCACATATACACAGGCAGGGAAAACAAAACAAGTGAACATGGAACAGAAAGGCAACTGGAGAATATAAAGCAATCGCGTTTGCTGAGAACAGGCAGTCTTGTCGCAGGCGCAGTAGCATGCATATGCTTTGAGACTGAGCAGTTAGTTCAATCGTAGTTATCTTAAGCGAAGGTGGCCTCACCCTTCGAACGTTGTTTACTCTAAGTCAGGCGTAGTTATCTTAAGCGAAGGTGTACTCACCCTTCGAACTTTGTTTACTATAAGTTCAAAACGTAGTTATCTTAAGCGAAGGTACCTCCACCCTTCGAACATAGTTTTAATCTGAGCTCTATCATAGTCACTCACAGCGAGAGGGATCATAGCTAATAACGGAATAAATATGAATAAGCAAGGATGAATTATATCACTTTAATTTATATAATGCTTAATAATTAATAATAATTAAGTAACGTACTCGTTAAGTAATAAATAAAAGAAATGAAAATAATAAAGACTTACTCTACAGTTTAAAACTAAAACGCTGGCTTTCTTATTTAAAACAACGGAATCATTGGTAAATAAATTAGTTTGTAAGAACCCCTGGTTTACTCACTGAGCCTACCTCAGCAAAAATCGGTAACGAGCAAAAGGGTTCGTTACAAATTATGCCTCTGGACCAAAATCTGCACCAAACAGTGACTCGTTTTGGGCGCAGCAGCTTTTCAATGTTTGCGTGTGGGTTTTCTGTGCCCCAAATGCGACAATTTTGCTTGTTTACATACCCGCCAAGATCAAAATGAGCTTCATCTGAAAATATGATTTTTTGGCATAATCGGCATCTTCTGTAAGTTGATCGCAGGCCCACTTAGCGAAGCGAAAACGCATTGGATGGTCAGTTGGCTTCAACTCCTGAACCAATTGGACTTTATATGGCGTCATACCAAGGTCCTTATGCAAAATTCGTCTCAATGATGTCTCCGAAATGTTCAATTGTTGAGAACGACGGTGAATTGATGTTGATGGCGCTTCACGCACACTTTCTGGCACAGCAGCAATATTCTCGGGTGTACGCACTGCTTTTGACTTTTCACGCTTTGGTTTATCGATGATGATGCCAGTTTCTTTCACTTTTTCACAAGATAACGAATATACGGAGCTTCTCTTCTTCCAAAATCCGTACGCACTTTTCGCACACATTCTGCAACATTACCATGATTTCAAAGTAATGTCGCAATATTTTCCAGCGTTGCTCAAGCGTATACACAACCATATTTGTTTAGCGGAAGGATACAATTAATTATCTGTCAAATCAGACATGAGTTAAGTGTTACCATTCACGAAATAAGCACTAGTTGAAAAAAAAGCGTTAGATGGCGGACCCTGTATTAATAATTAAATTCAATAGTTTACAAATTTTCTGAAGCTTAGATTAAAACACATTCAGAGAAAAAAATCGTTTACTAAGGTATCGCTAACATGACAGTTCACAACAGTTTTGAACGACACACGTTCTCATGACACCTAATAGTTATTGTATCATGATTGCTTGTTTGAATTTAATTTTGACTGCAACGGTAGTGCTCTCTTCGAGTCGTTTTTCTTACCGTTCCTTTGAGAAAATTTGTTATCGCGATTATATTAAGGCGAAAGGAACGCAGCTAATATCAATGCAGCATCATTCCTTACAACCAATACTTACAGTGACCACAGCCACTACTTATAGGCCCACAGCTATATAGCCTGAGCACATAGCGCACGTTCTACAACACTACTTATAGTGACCAAGCCACTTCTTATAGTGCCCACAGCTATATAGCATGAGCCCATAGTGCACGGCTTACAGCCACTATTATAGTGCCCACCGTCATACACAGCCAACAAGAGCTAGCGCTCCACCTTGCTTGCCCTACGGGTACTCGTACCCGTCCACCATCATTTCCACTACACCCGCCGCCTCCAGCTAACGCAGCAAGACCCAACCATACCACTTGCTACGGTTGCCCGCATCGATGTACCACCAGCTGGCGTATCGCTGGGCATTCAGCACCAGTTGCAGTCACCACTCGCTTTGTGCACACGGCGTACCATAAGCACAGCAATAAGTGCAGCGGCAGCACAACAACACTATCCGCGGTGTGTCAATTTTGCCATCACCAAACAGCAACGTCGTCATCACCGATCATCTGCACAGCCATTAGCCACCACGACAACAAACACAAGCCAGCGTTTCCACTGCTACGTCGGTACCAGAAGCACAACAGCTACGACGGTAACCAGTGCGATAACCAGAGTTGTGCATCCAACATCAACACCACCAGCAACAAGCCCAAACGACTGGGATTCAGGTTTATTTTTTTATTTTATTCGTATTTCTTTTATGATATGAAAATTTTTTTTATCGTAATAATAGATCTGCTTCCGTACTTATTTCCAGTTGACTGAGGAGAGTACGGAAACAGACTTATTAGTAGACGTTCTACGGGAACGATTGAAAAGTAAAAGTAATTGAAACTTAAATAGTCTGAACAAAAATACTAATTTTTTGTTGATATTAAACAGAATTACGGAATTAAATACTTAATTAAGAAGTACTCCAATCTAACACTAAAATAACTTTTAAAAATTTACCTTAGAGTCAAAGAAACTTTAGCATAAGGACTTGCATTAGTACTAAAAGAAGAGATAAACTAAATTTAATCCAAAATAAAATTCAATTTAAAAATATACGGAACATAAATAATTTAAGCTTAACAAAATACTAAACTTACGCTAAATATAAACTTAATTTCAATTGATTTTGAACTACATTAGAAATATAACATAAAACGAAAACAAACTAGATCTAATATAAACTATAATTAAAAAGAACATAAACGTAAAATTTAATCGCGCCAATACTAAAATTTTTTATACAATTTAAACTAAATTGAAATGAAGTTTTATTTGAATTTAAACTAAATTGAAAAAAGTTTTTTTATAAAATTTAAACTACACTTGAATAAACTTGAACTATAAGATTTGAACTAAATTGAAATAAAATTTTGTTATCTAATTTAAAATCAAGGTTAAGATAAAAAAAAATAAAACTTAAATAGAACTAAGCAAAAGTTAAATTACTTACCAAGTTAAACTTTTGTAATACTTACCGTTTTCTTGTTTTATTACACTATTCAACAAAAATCTTAAAATTATCTCTGCTGGTGAAATTCAACTTACAATTTAAGAATCTTTAATATGTAGAGATTTAAAGCTGTTTATACTTACTTTTGTTTGTTATTTAATTGTACCAAAGATGCAAACTACGTAATGTTACATACGTGCGTTATAAAACTTACGTTCTTTATGATGATATTACGTGATGTTAAAAACGTACCCAAACCGAAAATGAACTGAGACCTTTATATATTTTATGAAACAAAACCTACATACTCTTTATAAACTTAAACAAAGGAATAATTGTAATTTTTGTATTGATTAAAATGGAGAAATAAGTTATTTTATTTGGTTTGGTATTATAAATTACGCACGTGATTTATTTGTACGGCGGAGGTATGCGATTGCGGACACGACGAACACCCCACATCTCCCGAACTGCTAGCAATGGCATGCAAGCATGTGCAGTGGTGGCCAATTTCGTGTCCGCGGGTCATATGACCAGAGGCGGTGATGTTAGCTAAGGGAAGCAGGCGCCTTGTCTCAAAACTGGACTAAGTTTCCAGGGATGCTCTAAATGGCGCCCTATAATAAAATAAAATAATGACAGACAGGGCTGCTGCTTCATTAGCCGACATCCCCGCTCACCAAATGTCAGACCAAAAAGTGACATTTGTTCGGAAAAAAAAAACTTTATTTTTTTTTGATTAGTCAACGAACAGAGCCGTTCCGTTACAAATTGGCGACCAACGTGGGGCCCGAAAATTAAATTGATTTTTTTTTGTTGACGCTTAACCACGTTGTAGCTGCCACCTAGTCAACGACCACTGTTTCCGTTCCGTTACAAATTGGCGCCCAACGTGGGGCCTGAAAGGTTTAAATTGATAATTTGTTATCGATATTAAGATTTTTCCTCCCCATCTCTCATTAAGGTTCGGTATCGCATCGAGATTCAAACCATTCCTATCTTATTCCTCAGTAAAGCCTTTCTTTTTCTAGCAGTTTACCTGGCCAAATTTTTGCGTTGTCTTTATTATTTCGAAAAAATCTTAAACCTTTTCCAACTTGTTGTGACTCTGTTGTGACTCACAACGCGGCTTCCCCAATATGTTATCTGTTTATAAATTGTCAAGTGCCTGCAATGAGAACTGATCTACCACAATTCAGGCAATCAGCTTTCATTGCATTGCAGCGCTTTAATTTAATTCAATGCCAAGGCCGGCACCTTCAAAACAGAAGCAATTAAAGTAAACACTGACGCCAGTTGGGCGATCAGCTTTCATAGCAAGCGCTATATTAAAGACAATAAAATAAAGCAAACAACTTACTTATATGCGGCTAGTGCCAAAAATGCTGACAATGCATTTTCGGTAAGTCAACCAACGTAGAGGTAAAATAATTTAAATTGTATTTTATTGTTGTAATTGGCATGCATACTTTTTGTCGTCATGCAATTAAATAACAGAGGTAGAATATTTTATAATATTTTATTGTTGGATTCAGTGCTTTGGGAAATATGACCCAATTTTCCCACAATGAACATGTTTGTACGTTTGTTTGTCTACACTTCACATTATTAAATAAGAATGTAAGAATGAATAATAATGTTTACTTTATGAATGTCTGTATATTTTAAAGAAGAATTAATTGTATGGAATTAGAGAAAAATCTTGAGCCAGATATAACCTAGGCCAAGAATTCAGGAAATACAAGATTAACATTTTCTAATTGTTAAGAAATTACGTATAAGGAAATAATTGTAAACTAGATCAATAAAAAGTAAGACTAATTATTGTGCAAGATTGTCTTCCGCATCTTGCACAAATGCTGAGTACACCTAATTATCGTAAAAACCGAGGTGTTAAACATAAGTAGTTTTAAGAGAAGAAGTAGTTAATCTTTAACTGTGAAAATAAAAGCATACAGTCACTAGTTTGACCAATAATAAAAATACAAAACGTTATTTCTTCTAACTAATTGAGGGACCTGGAGAAGGACCGGAGGACTGTTCAAACTATATCGACATGAGTAAGCATAATAAAGGTAACATTCCGGCAATCTCACGGCTGCCTACTGACCGGCATAACTCACCATGCCTAGCATAATAAGGTGAGCAAGTATAACCAGGATTTGGGACGAGTTCCCAGTCTGACAAGTAGGGCCACGATTAGGACCTATGCGCATCCTCACGGGAGCACGCAACAAACTGGAATATTCGTTTTGTGTATCGTACTTTTTACGCATCCGTTTGTTTTACAGATTTTAAATGATTTATTCCTTTTTGTTGTTCCTGGGTAAATTGTGATAGCGATAAATTTCAACTTTACTTTTTTGGTTAACGTGAGATAGATTTTAAATAATTTTTTTTTGTTTTCTTGAGGTAAAGATTTCTTAGCGTTGGGGTAGGTGTTGCTGGAATTTAACTTTTGTTGCGATCCTCGCGCTCAGTGACCGCTTATCTCTGGGCTATCTTTCGGCGTCTGGCAACTTCACGCAAGCCCATTTAACGCAAAGTATTAAGATTAATCTTGATTTTTTTTCTCTTTAGTTAGGACATCTTAGACTCAACATATTAAACTAAAAAAAAAATTTGTAAGCAACACTCCCTCCCAAGACCAAATAACTTTTATACATTTATATTTTTTTTCTTGAAAATTTTATCATGCCGTTACAATATAGTGCGGATGATTTAACGGGGTTAACCGATAAGGCCGAGAACACGTGCAGCATATGCCAACAGTCCTTCATGGAGACAGACGACGTAGCGCGCACGCAGTGCAACCATGTGTTCCATAGAGCGTGTATAGAACAGTGGGTACAAGAGGCCCACAGTTGTCCCGTGTGTCGAACTTTATGCAGTGCTAAGAAGCTGAAGCCATATCAGCCTGATCTGGTGTCTGACCCTCCGCTATCAGCGACTGGTAAGCCAAATTCAAGTCAAGGAGCAAGAAGGAAGGAGCATCCGGCCACTCGAAGTCAAAGGAACATTAATTTTGTTCCTGGGCAGTCACAAAATTATAGTATTTCGGAAATGCACCCCTTGCCAAGAGAGCCGAACGAACGGACTCATCATCAGGATGGTGGCCATCGCCATCCAGGGTGGACCGAGTGGAATGGAGCGCTCTGAGCGCTGAACTGCGTAATCAATTTCGAGATCGTCGATCCGACCTCGATATAATGGATATGTTGCGCAGCCGGAGACAGAAATTTGATGAGAGGTTCGATGAATTTCACGAAGCTATATTGCAGCTTACAGACAAGTTGCAGAGGTCCATGGATTCCAGGGATCTGTTGGAGATTTTGCAAAGAAATTTGCAACTGGACGTTAGGCGTAGCTTGCTGTACGTGCACATCACCAGTGTTAGTCAGCTTCATTCTTTAGTTAAGAAACGTGAGCATCTGGATGAGGAACACGGAAGAAATTCCAGAAGTTTCCAAACTCAGCGCCAGGTTTCTGAGCTGACGAGCGAGACTGGCAGCCCTATCAACAGAACTAATCCAGAAAACAGCAATAATGTGGACACTTTTTTAGATTTACCAACTGCCCCTCATTAACTTGTGAGGTGGCTTGCCAAACTGAGGCAATACCAGACGTACAAAATGTTCAAGTTAGGATTTTAAAACCTGAAAAACCGGCATCTAGTGCGCCACAGAGGACATTCAAACCTGTGAGGGCTCCAGCCAGACCCGGTGCAAGAAGAAACGACGATCAACTGCGAGATTGAGGCAATTTTGGAAAAGAGTCAGAGATTTGAGGAAGTTTGCGTGTTCGGCAGTATTTTCAGCTGATCTTGCAAAGGATATTCGTCCTTACACTCCGGTCTCATTAGCCGGCGAAACGTTGATAGGATTGATCGATACGGGCGCTACTATCAGTTGCATAGCCAATAATTTGGCTGAAAAACTAATGGCTAATCAGCATCTGAAGTGGCAAAGGTATTCAATCAATCTGAAGACGGCAGACGGGACGAGTCATGCGTCTGCAGGAGTACTCGACGCCAACATCACCTTCTGAGGAATCACCAAATGACTCAAGTTTTTGATAGTTCCAACTTTTGGAACCAAAAGCTTTTGGCTTGGCTGGAGATCTCTTTCTGTAAAACTACAAATGCTCTCTTGTTGATGAAGTGTCCGAAGTAGATTCGACACACCATGTGCTTACTGCTCGTCAGCTGGCAAGACTCAATGCAACCATTTTACTTTTCCCATCTATTTCCGAGGCCGCACCAGCTTGATTAGTCATGTCATTGACGTAGGGAAGGCCAAGGCAGTCAAACAACGGCATTTCGCGGTTTCTCCTGGTGTCGAAAAACTTTTTTTCGCTGAGGTCGACCGCATGTTGTCTCTAGGTGTGATTGAGGAGTCTCAGAGCTCTTGGTCATCTCCAGTAGCACTGATAGTCAAACTAAACAAAGTTAGGCTATGTCTTGTAACGAACCCTTTTTCGTCTGTTACTAGTTTGCTGAGGTAAGCTAAGTGAGTAAACCAAGGGTTCTTACAAAACAATTTATATTCTAACGATTCCAATATTTAAATGAGAAAGCCGGTGTTTTAAGTTTTCAACTGTAATAAAATCTGGTTTTATTGTTATTTTTCATTAGTATTTTCTTATATTAGTTCAATTATTATTTACTTAATTATACTGTAACATATATATATTTATGTTATATATATATATTATAACTTAATATAGATCTTATGTTTAATAGCTTCTGACTTCTATACTGAACGGTGGGTACACGTTCCTATGACTTCTATGCTGAACGGTGGGTACGCGTTCCTACGACTTCTATGCTGAACGGTGGGTACACGTTCCTATGACTTTTATGCTGAACGGTGGGTACACGTTCCTATGACTTCTATGCTGAACGGTGGGTACACGTTCCTATGACTTCTATGCTGAACGGTGGGTACACGTTCCTATGACTTCTATGCTGAACGGTGGGTACACGTTCCTATGATTTCTACGCTGAACGGTGGGTACACGTTCCTATGACTTCTATGCTGAACGGTGGGTACACGTTCCTATGACTTCTATGCTGAACGGTGGGTACACGTTCCTATGATTTCTATGCTGAACGGTGGAGACACCTTCCTATGACTTCTATGCAGAACGGTGGAGACACGTTCCTATAGCTTCTAACTGAACGGTGGGAACACGTTCCTATAACTACTAGCTGAACGGTGGAAACACGTTCCTATGACTTCTAACTACGTTTGAAAGGTGTAAACACTTTCGCTAGCTAGTCTCGACATGTGCACGCAGCCGCGCTTGCACCCAGACTGATTTTGGTATGCCAGCGAGTTGCCTTATATATGTTCTCACTGTGTTCTGTTTCGCCGTTCATGTGTTTTGTTTTCCCTGCCTGTGTGTGTGTGACTGTGAACATGCCTTTGCATGTTTGTATGTGTGTATTTATTATTTATTTACTTATTTATTATTACTACAATGTATTTATAATAATTTGTTATATTTTATACATTTTATGTATATAATATTTTAATATTTACATTATTTATAAAATTTAGTTAAACTTATTAAACATATACAATTCATTTACATTTCATTTATCATTACATATCATTATACATATCATTTGTGGGGCACAAATTGTACAACAATTTGTGTCCTCACAGTCTTGATGCGCGCAAGGTCTATGAGGTTACCGTGAAGGATGCTTATCCTCTGTCATACGTTGACGGAATCCTCAGTCGGCTTCCAAAAGCTCAATTTATTTCGAGCCTAGACCTGAAGGACGCCTTCTGGCAGATTCCGTTAGATGAAGCGTCAAAGGAGAAGACAGCCTTCACGGTGCCTAATCGACCTCTGTGCCAGTTCGTCACCATGCCCTTTGGCCTCTGCAATGCGCCGCAGACGATGTCCCGGTTGATGGACAAGATCATACCTGCTCACCTGAGAACAAAAGTATTTGTCTATCTTGACGATTTGTTGTTAATCACCGAGACGTTTGACGATCCTTTAGCCTTGCTTCTGGAGGTAGCCAACTGCATTAAACACGCTGGCCTATTCACTACCTTGGTCACGTGATTGGTCATGGAACTATAAGTACTTATCCCGAAAAGTGCGAGCGATACGTGACTTCCCTTTGACGAAAACAGTTCGACAACTTCGTCGTTTTCTTGGCGTTTGTGGATGGTACCGACGGTTCGTGCTCAATTACGCTTCAATTTCGACACCATTGACCAACATGTTGAAAAAAGCTACATTTTTTTTTGTTAGCTGCTTTTGAGGCCCTTAAAAATAGCCTTTGTAGTGCACCAGTGCTTCACAGCCCAGACTTTTCTTGACCTTTTTCACTTCAATGTGATGCATCTCAATATGGAGTTGGAGCCGTTTTGGCTCAATGCGATGATGAAGGCAATGAAGTCCCAATTGCGTTTATGTCGCATAAATTTAACCAAGCGCAAAGAAACTATACCGTTTCAGAACAAGAGTGTCTTGCAGCGGTCATGGCCATCAAAAAGTTTTGAGCCTTCTCTGAACGGCACGAATTCGAAGTAATCACAGATCACGCTTCGTTAAAATGGTTAATGAGCCAAACCGACTTGCATGGCAGACTTGCTCGATGGGCATTGAAATTGCAAGGTTTTAAATTTACCATACTTCATCGCAAAGGTAGCCAAAATGTCGTTCCCGACTCCCTATCGAAAGTGCATTCGCCTGACGAGATAGAAGTAGCTGAATTGACTGACCAGGTCACCACGACGTGGCCAGTTTTGGATTTTTCTTCAGCACCTTTTAAAACCGAGAATTATCTAAAACTGGTCGATGAATTTCGAACCATTGGTCATCAACAGAACGACATACAAGTAGTAGACGGCCCCATTTATAAGCGCTGTGAGTTTGCAAGCGGTGATCCCACCCAAGAAGAACAGTCATGGAAACTCTGGGTGCCCGAGGAATTGAGAATGTCTCTCGTGGTTGAGGCTCATGATCACCCAATGAGTTCTCATGGTGGTATTCACAAAACCCTTACTCGACTTAAAATGTTTTATTTTTGGCCATGAATGGCAAAGCAAGTCCGAGACTATGTTCTGGCTTGTGAGGTTTGCAAGATGACCAAAGCATCTAATTACATCCTTCGTCCACCAATGGGACAACAATTAACTTCTATTCGAATCTTTCAGAGACTCTACGTGGACCTTTTAGGGCCTTACCCTAGGTCACGCTCAGGGAACGTAGGTCTCGTGATTGTACTTGACCACCTGTCAAAGTTTCACTTCTTGGAACCAATTTGGACGTTTGCAGCCAAAAAATTGTCGAATGTTTAGAAAAGCGAATTTTTGCAATTTTACCCGAAACCATAACATCTGACAATGGCGTCCAATTTAGATCTAATAGGTTTAATTACTTATTACTGAAATATGGTGTCAAGCATAATCTAACGGCAAATTATTCTCCTCAAGCTAATGCTGTTGGACGCGTGAATCGTTCAATAATCGCGGCTGTTTGCTCATACATTCATCCAGACCAAAAAGACTGGGATGAAAGCCTGTTTGCGATAAGTTCAGCGCTCCGCAGCTCAGTTCACTCTTCTTCTGCGTTTTCACCATATTTTGCTATTTTCGGACAGAATATGATCTGTCACGCAAAAACCTATGACCTTCTGCGGCTAAAAATGTTGGAAGATCCCACCGCTGAAGTACAACTGGAAGAGAGAACGGAGTTGATTCGTGAACAAGTGCGAGAGAATTTGCGTCAAGCTTTCGAGAAATGAGAAAATTTACAACATGCGTTCACGTCCTGTGAGTTTTGACGTATGCGTCAGGTCAGATTGTCTATCGAAGAAGTTTCGCTCAAAGCAAAGCCTCTGAGCATTTTAATGCCAAATTGGTGAATGTTTTTGAAAAAGCTAGGGTTATTAAGAAGATGGGTTCGGCATACTACGAATTGGATGATGTGGACAATGAACGGCTTGGGGTTTTTCATGCGAAAGACATTCGACAGTAGTGCCTTCAGTTCTTGTTAAAAGTATTGGACTGTTCCGAATAACTGGTTTGTAACGGCACAAATTTATAAAATTTAATTTGACAGCTGACAGCTTTTCAAATCTGGCATATTTTTGAATTCGCACAGTTAACACATGTCATTCATTTGACATCTGACTAGTTTTCAAATGTGACAGCTGACAATTTTTTTTTATCCGAGTTAATTACATTTAAAATTCTACCATGGTGTCTGCAGCCCGTTTTTCGCAACCATTATTTTTACTGCACAGCGTGTCGTATGAGCTGGCAGATTGTACGATATGACTCGCATAGTGTAAACGCACTATAAAAGTGTAAACGTACGGACCAAACGCACTGACAAAATTCACTTTCGAAACGCACCCGGTTGATAATGACAACGAAAAGAGCGATGGCTGAAGAATTTCCGGCCATTGTTCTTTTCGTGGATAACCTTTGGTGAAGCTTGCAATTTTGTTGGGTAAGTATCTGGTTAATTATTTTTTTGAAAATTGATATTACCAGCAGATACCATCTCTAACAGCTACCTATACTTATAGTGCCCACAGCTATATAGACTGTGCACATATCGCACGGTCTACAACCACAAGCAAAGGCCTGCAAACAAGGAAAGGACTGTGATTTTCTGTTGGCTTCTGCTGCCAGCGAAGCAACATTCTCAATATGGAATACTGAAACAGACGCTACTTGCGATGAAGTCCGTTCACGTAGCACTACAAAATACGGGAAAAATGCAAACATAGAAATTGCTATAGTCAATATCAATGCAACCTCATTCCTTTCAACCAATACTTACAGTGACCACAGCCACTACTTATGGTGCCCACAGCTATATAGCCTGAGCACATAGCGCACGGTCTACAACACTACTTATAGTGACCGAGCCACTTCTTATAGTGCCCACAGCTATATAGCATGAGCCCATAGTGCACAGCTTACAGCCACTATTATAGTGCCCACCGTCATACACAGCCAACAAGAGCTAGTGCTCCACCTTGCATGCCCTACGGGTACCCGTACCCGTCCACCACCATTTCCACTACACCCGCCGCCTCCAGCTAACGCAGCAAGACCCAACCATACCACTTGCTACGGTTGCCCGCATCGAAGTACCACCAGCTGGCGTATCGCTGGGCATTCAGCACCAGTTGCAGTCACCACTCGCTTTGTGCACACGGCGTACCATAAGCACAGCAATAAGTGCAGTGGCAGCACAACAACACTATCCGCGGTGTGTCAACTTCGCCATCACCAAACAGCAACGTCGTCATCACCGATCATCTGCACAGCCATTAGCCACCACGACAACAAACACAAGCCAGCGTTTCCACTGCTACGTCGGTACCAGAAGCACAACAGCTACGACGGTAGCCAGTGCGATCACCAGAGTTGTGCACCCAACATCAACACCACCAGCAACAAGCCCAAACGACTGGGATTCAGGTTTATTTTTTTATTTTATTTGTATTTCTTTTATTATATAAAAATTTTTTTATCGTAATAATAGATCTGCTTCCGTACTTATTTCCAGTTGCCTGAAGAGAGTACGGAAACAGACCTATTAGTAGACGTTCTACGGGAACGATTGAAAAGTAAAAGTAATTGAAACTTAAATCGTCTAAACAAAAATACTAATTTTTTGTTGATATTAAACAGAATTACGGAATTAAATACTTTATTAAGAACTAATCTAATCTAACACTAAAATAACTTTTAAAAATTTACCTTAGAGTCAAAGAAACTTTAGCATAAGAACTTGCATTAGTACTGAAAGAAAAGATAAACTAAATTTAATCCGAAATAAAATTCAATTTAAAAATATACGGAACGCAAATAAACTAAACTTAACAAAATACTAAACTTACGCTAAATATAAACTAAATTTAAATTGATTTTTAAATTGAAGCTAAAGATTAACCCAAACTAAAATACAAATAAATTAAATTGAACATAATATAAACTTAGATAGAATGGGAAAAAAATTGATTGAACTACATTAGAACGAATATGGTATAAAACGAAAACGAACTAGATCTAATATAAACTATAATTAAAAAGAACATAAACGTAAAATTTAATCGCACCAATACTAACATTTTTTATACAATTTAAACTAAATTGAAATGAAGTTTTATTTGAATTTAAAATAAATTGAAAAAAGTTTTTTTATACAATTTAAACTACAGTTGAATAAACTTGTGTTTTTTTTTTGATTTAAACTAGATTAAAACAAAAGTTTTAATCTAGTTTAAACTAAATTGAAATAAAACTGCTATAAGATTTGAACTAAATTGAAATAAAATTTGCTATTAAATTTAAACTAAATTGAAATAAAATTTGCTATTAAATTTAAACTAAATGGAAATGAAACTTGCTATAGAATTTAAACCAAATTTAAATAAAATTTTGTTATCTAATTTAAAATCGAGGTTAAAATAAAAAAAAATAAAACTTAAATAGAACTAAGCAAAAGTTAAATTACTTACCAAGTTAAACTTTTCTAATACTCACCGTTTTCTTGTTTAATTACACTATTCAACAAAAATCTTAAAATTATCTCTACTGGTGAAATTCAACTTACAATTTTAGAATCTTTAAAATTACTTACCCAGTTAAAACTTTTGTAATACTTAGCGTTTTTTTTCTACCTTATTCACCAGAATTCTAACCATTTAAAACGTTTAGATATGTAGAGATTTAAAGCTGTTAATACTTACTTTTGTTTGTTATTTAATTGTTCTAAAGATGCAAACTACGTAATGTTACATACGTGCGTTATAAAACTTACGTTCTTTGTGATGATATTACGTGATGTTAAAAACGTACCCAAACCGAAAATGAACTGAGACCTTTATATATTTTATGAAACAAAGCCTACATACTCTTTATAAACTTAAACAAACGAATAATTGAAATTTTTGTATTGATTAAAATGGAGAAATAAGTCATTTTATTTGGTTTGGTATTACAAATTACGCACGTGATTTATTTGTACGGCGGAGGTATGCGATTGCGGACACGACGAACCCCCCCACATCTCCCGAACTGCTAGCAATGGCATGCCGATTTCATGTCCGCGGGTCATATGACCAGAGGCGGTGATGTTAGCTAAGGGAAGCAGGCGCCCTGTCTCAAAACTGGACTAAGTTTCCAGGGATGCTCTAAACGGTGCCCTATAATAAAATAAAATAATGACAGACAGGGCTGCTGCTTCATTAGCCGACATCCCCGCTCACCAAATGTCAGACCAAAAAGAGACATTTGTTCGGAAAAAACAAACTTTATTTCTTTTTGATTAGTCAATGAACAGAGCCGTTCCGTTACAGCTCGTCGTTGATGAACATTATGCATAAAGACTTGCATTTACACGCTTACAAGGTGTAATTGACTCAAGAACTAAAGCCTCTTGACCATTTCAAGCGTCGTCAATGGTCAGAATGGTGGCAAGAAATGGCAACAGTGGATGATCAATTTTCGAAGAAAATCGTCTTCAGTGATGAGGCACATTTTCACCTCACTGGATTCAGCAATAAGCAGAATTGCCGTATTTGGGCGAATGATAATCCAAGAGTGATTGTCGAAAAAGCAATGCACCCACAAAGAGTGACTGTTTGATGCGGTTTATGGGCTGGCGGCATCATTGGGCCGTATTTTTTCCAAAATGAGACCGGTCAGGCAGTTACTGTGAATGGTGTTCGCTATCGTGAGATGATAACGAACTTTTTATGGCCCGAATTGGAAAATATGGATGTGGATGATATGTGGTTTCATCAGGACGGTGCCATTTGCCACACAGATAACGAAACAATGGCTCTTTTGCGCGACAAACTCAATGGCCGTGCTATCTCACGTGGTGGCGATGTCAATTGGCCGCCAAGATCATGTGATTTGACACCGTTGGTCTTCTTTCTTTGGGGTTATTTGAAAGAAAAGGTGTACGTCGATAAGCCAGCAAGAATTCAAGAGCTAAAGGATGACATAATTCGGCACATTAACGGCATAGAACCTCAATTATGCCTTAACGTCATTGAAAATTTGGACCATCGGATGAAGGTGTGCCGCCGAGGCCGCGACGGCCATTTGGCCGATATTTTGTTCCATACATAATTGAACCATACCAATATTATCATAATACAAAGAAATGACAATAATTTCTTAAATAATTTGTGTTTTATTCAAAATCAACATCGGCCCTTAAAAGTTAACCATCCTTACATGGATTAGATGCCCATTAGGGCAGCTCACACTCATCAAATCGTTTGTCAAATCCAATAAGACAACGAGAAATTTATATGGAACTCCCACGATTGACAAACGATTTGATGAGCGGTTTGAAATGTTAACACCCTTTTTTGATGTTAACACTCATCAAATCGTGTGCCAAATAATTTAATGAAAATCTAAATATTTTGTTTTTTCTGCTGTTTTGACAAACGATTTGATTGGTGTGAGCACTCGTCAAATTGTGTTCAACGATTTTGTCAGTTAAAAAAAATTTTCAAACTGAGCACATCGCAGCAAAAGAAGGAACGGAAGAAAATAATAAGAAAATAATAAGAAAATAATAATAAATAACTGACAAATAATTTATAAAATAATTCTTCTTCCATTACGATTTTAATAACAAGTGCTACCATGGTAGAAGAATACAAGTAGATGCACCAGATGAAAGCATACTGCCGGAAATGTCAAAACGAATCAAAAAATTTTATTTATTTTCTTTTGTTTCCATTCGTCACACAGCTAAATTTGACAGACATGGCTGTATGGAAATAGAGCACAGTCAGCGCTGCAGCTAACTCTATCCTTATACCATGAGTGCTACTAAATATTTTTCGTAATCGCGAAGTGCTAACTTCGTTGTTCAAAACAAAATGAAATTTTTACGAAAAATTCGATGAGTATGCATGGCAGAATTATCTAGGTAGCATTGACAGTTCTTATGGAAAATCCATCTTAAGTGCTACTAAATATTTTTCGTAATCGCAAAGTGATAGCTTCGTTGTTCAAGACAAAATGAAATGTTTACGAAAAATTCGATGAGTATGCATAGCAGAATTATCCAGGTAGCATTGACAGTTCTTATGGAAAACATGTACTGTCAAAAATATACTCAAATAGAGATCGCTTTCAATAGGCCATAGTCAATAAGTGAAAACATAACCAATGTTAAAAGTGTTGAAGTGAAAAAAATAACAACCTCTGCAGGCCTGTAGCCAGAGTGGGGCAATGCCCCCTACTACAACCGTTTGCCCCCCCTGGCCAAATCAGACAATGAAAAACTTTAAATGAATAATTAATATGAATTTTGTTGATATATTTGTTTATTGCTTTAAAATAAGTTTTGTTTGTAAGGACCCCTTTTGACGACTGTCAAAACCGGCCCTCACATTTAGGCGTTCGTTTTATACGGACCACGCAACCGGCCCTCACCATAAACGGCCTCACTAAAATCGGCCTTGCAGCAAATGGCCCCACCGCAACCGGCCCTTAATATAAGCGGCGGCAATAGAACCGGCCGTTTAACAAACAACAATAGTCAACAGCTACAACAACAACAACAACACCAACATCAACTACAGCACATACTACACAAGACAACAGCTACGGCACGAGCCAATAGTAGCAACAGCAACAAGTTACAGCACAAGTCGACATAACCGGCATGACAACCGGCGATAGCAAAGAGACGCCCCAATACAGGCAAACGCAACAAGCAGCTGCAGTAAGTCCCGCCGCATCACGCCATGTACGGTATTTCATTATACATAAGAATGCATTTTAAATTGGCTGCTACGCAAGTACAGCCAAAACAAAACGTGCAATATTTGTTATCAAATAACTTTTATTATTCTTAAGAGTCTTAAAACTAACATTAGTCAAATCATTTTACCTTAAAGTATACATGTGTTATATTACACATAAACTATCAATACATATTATGAATTAAAATATAGCGTCAAAGTATTTAACACTTGAACTAATAAATTTACATACTCACCCTGTATCATCTATTCTAAGTATATAAGAGAAACATAAGATTTCCCCTTAAAAATAGCAACAAACACACTAACATAGCTGATAAGTTAAAATATGAATTGTTATCTTTATTTAGTTGCTCACTCGGGCAACCGAAACATGTATGGCTATCTCAATAGCATAAATATGTATTAGTAACACGACGCTGGTGCCGGCCACTAGTTAGTCATTTTGAATTCTGAAATAAATTATTCTTGTGAGAGACATCAAGCGGAGCAGACGTCTTTTTAATTAGCGCTGGACATAGTGAAGTATTAGTTTAACTATACAGGAAACAGGTCGGACGGACAACCAACACCAAGATGGTAAGGTATCCAGTCATTCCCAATCCTAATCCTGACCATTGCGCTGACCAGAACATCGAATTTGAAGGTTGCGTCCTGCAAACCTCTGCGATTTCTGTCACGCACACATCCGGCTCTCTACGAAGCCACTCCGTAAGATATCCCGACTTGACCTTCGTGTTGTAACAGAGCTTCGAATTTGAAGGTTGCGTCCTGCAAATCTCTGCGAACTCTGTCACACACATATACCCACCTAAACCTAACCCTAGCACGTGCGTTGAAACAAAGCTTCGAATTTGAAGGTTGCGTCCTGCAAACCTCTGCGAACTTTGTTTCACACACACCTCCTCAATCCTAATCCTACCCATTGCGCTGACCAGAACTTCGAACTTGAAGGTTGTGTCCTGCGAATCTCTGCGAATTCTGGCACGCACCATCCCATCTCTATACGAGAATACCTCACTCGAATCCCTGTGCAAACTGCACTCTCGCCAACCCCACCACCGAACTCCTATCCTTTGACCAAATTGGACGAGGACAATTCAACGTGACCGGACCGACCACCAACATCGTCGCCAGTCAACAAGGGAACCACACCTACGATCCGCGCCGAATAGTGCTCCCTTAAAGAAGGAGTGCGAGCGGACCACCACCAAAACCTCCAACCCTAATTCTTGGAAAGAACCCCGGACAGCCGCTGAGCATTACCCTGGCTGGAAAGCGTTGTAGCGCCGGAGGTTCGTTACAAGTGACGCCCGAGCGGGGAATCTGCGAGAAAACACTACGCAAGTAGAGTCCAAGAAGAAAACCCAGGACCACCAGTCTTCACACAAACCGAAGGCCACAAACGTGATCCTCATCAACCGTCTCAAGACGGACACTTAAAGACACTTCTGAAGAAGACGCAGTGAACTCAACGCTCCAAAACTTCATCAGAAACATTTCATCGAACTCGTGTGACACACCCGAGTATAACCAACTGCAACAGAGAAAAGTTATCGTCGTACAACGTACATAATCATCTTTTACCAAAAATTAAAATAAAAGATAGCGGAATGCTACACATCATCATTAAACATTTTTAATCAACTTTAACTAAAATAAAAGATAGCGGGATGCTACAAACTATCACACAACATTCTAATCAACTTTAACAAAATTAAAATAAAAGATAGCGGGATGCTACACATCATCACCAAAATTTTTAATCAACTTTAACTAAAATAAAAGATAGCAGGACGCTACAACTCGTCATTCAACAAATCATCTTTAACCAAACGAATTCTAAGTAGAAAATCGGTACGCTACACTCATCACGCTGGCACGCCAAACACGAGGTTCCAACAAAACGAGAACCATCTCAACACGCCAAAGCATTTTTTCTCTACTACATCAAGGTCACAACCAACCCAAGTTCCAGTCTTCTCCACATCCATAAGAACGCTACCAACACTAAAACCATCATCGATGTCATACGGAAATTATTGTCCGCCTTTAACACGGCCATCGGAACCTACTCCGAAAGCAGCCCCAGCTGTCATTGACTTAGAAACCCCAAAACGAGTCGCAGGAAACCGCATAGCCCCCCTTCAGTTTCTAATGCAAATGTTGGAAGAATTATGGCAGCAGCTCCAACTAAAGTACCAGCAGGAAGCTAGACAAGCAGCCCACAGCGAGCCACGAAAAGAGCCGGCACCACCTAAACAGCCGCCCACTCCAAGATCGGCCGCTCGAAGAGCTAAGAAGCCTGCTACACCGACATCACGACAAAAACGAACGCTGGAGAGTTGCAATTATCCACAACTCCTCCCACCTCTCGAGAAGCACCAGATGCCACCCTGTACCTGCTGCCCACTTAAGCCACAGCAATCCGAACCCACTCCGAAGCCATCTGTACCACGCATCGAGCCTGAAGTTCCGCCAATCAACGCAAAAGCTCCAATGGACGCTTCCCACACACGAATGGAGGATCTGAAAAAACCCGACAAGTCAGGTTGGACGCCCCACAGGAAAACGAACAGACGCTCTACAGCAAACAGCAAGCAATTAAAACAACGTTTACTTCATCGAAACCAGCGGCCACAGTGATGCCCACCAAGCCTATCACCAACGAGCCAACAGCTATTGTAGCACCATCGCAACAGCTGACGAACAAAGTGGTAACAACGCCAGAAGGTAATGAGCCAGATAAGCCAAAAATGCAGCCAACGCCAACCCTTCAGCCGCCAGAAGTACCAGACAAGCAAAGCGTAGAAGATGCACATCCTAATAGGCCACCAGCGCCACGCAACAATAATATCAAGATACCTACAAAACTACTTCCGATGTTCATGATCTTACTACTAGCTCTACCGCTCCCGCATGCAGTTTTCATGGCGGACGTCTCATATGCCACAGGAAAATGTTGGAAAACACAGCCACCTGACCCAGACGACGACTGGTCAGCTGCAAAAACAGGATCCGTCACTTCCTCAACTAAAGTAGTGAATCAACAACGTCCTAAAGCAAAGACTTACGCACAACACGGGATATGGGACCCAGGAATCCCACCGCAGAGCAGTACACATCAGCGAAGTAATGAAGTTCTTCTCCGACAACGAATCCCGCTACATTTCCTCATAAGTCTACATGTTTTAAGCACCGCAGCCCTAATCCGCGTCAACAACTGGAAGGCATCGCGGCCCTAATCCGCGTCAACAACTGGAAGTCACCGCGGCCCTAATCCGTGCCAACAACTGGAAGCCACCGCGGCCCTAATCTGCGTCAACAACTGGAAGCCACCGCTGCCCTAATCCGCGTCAAAACAACTGGAAGCCGCAAACCAACTGCGTCATCAATTGGTCATTACACAGCAACGACTGCCCCCAAGCCGCATCGCTACACAGATCCTGCATCACAAAGTGCAACTGCAGCACCGCCTGCGCCATCAAAAGGGACCCGCAGCACCATCTGCGATACCAACTGGGACCTGCAGCACGTATCTGCACTAAAAACTACCCCAACTACCTGAAACGACAGCTACGTGCACCTGCAGCCAGGTCACCATAAAGCATCATACGAAAGGCAACGTAGTAACACCAAACACACAAGGCAATTTACTACAAATACGGAAAACCCCATCATCATGGCCACGCACAGTGCCATCAAGATGTCACAGCACAGCAGAAAGTGTGACGTCACGGTTCATCACACTAGGCCATCACACCACATGTCCCTGCCGTCAAAAAGATATGGTTACAATCATGCCAACCGCATAGCCATCAAAAAGAGAAAAATCTTCAAGTGGCACAAGTCAAGATTTTGCCACTCTTCAACTGGCCACCAAGTGCCCAGAAGCAACGCCAGCCACCGTCCACCTACAGGGCACGCCTTCAGCAAGCATCAAATGCAGTAAATCACGATCGCCACACAAAAATGCGACCGTCACAAAAATTCATCAACCAAAAAACGACGTAGCAAACAATGTCCACTACACAGCAAACGCCAAACTCAAATCGCCCACAAACGTTCAGCAAAGATCAACCGCTACAGACGACCTCACCGTTAAAATACGGTCAACAGGTGACAATTACCCATCAAACTGTCAATTAGCGTCAAACACAACAGCATCGTTGGAAACACCCCTTCGCTTTATTCATACAACGAGAAAAACAGCATACTGGCAACACCCCAGCGAAACAGACTCAGAGCTTTGAATGTAAAATTCAAATCAAATACAGTCATTGTGATCTGAGCCGTTTCAAGTGCAGCAACGCAATTAGCCACCAGAAAGCAATAAACAGTAAACTTTCACAGTGAAATTTAAAACGAAGAGTTCAACAACGTGTTTTGGAAAACCAACCAGCAGCGATCTCACCAAACTGTTTTTATTAAAACACCTGTCGTGAAGTGAAATCACTTGCAGCCAAATGGACCACCCATACGAGCAAGGTTCGACCAAGCAGGTGAACACAGGAGAAGGACGAAGCGGCGCGTTTGCTTCGACGCAACGACACCGAAGCCGCGACATCATAAACGCAGGCACCATTGCAGCAAAAAGCACTCCAGGCAGCTAACCAAACCAGCCATAATTCACTGCGGAAACAGTCAGTTGAGCCAAAGCACCCCACATGTCCACGCCAGACCCATTGGTATGGCTCCAGAGCCACTACTAGAAGTCTCTATCAGGCCAACTGGACAAAAGCACCTAACCATAATGGCCAACGCAGCTTGCGAGCAAGCGCACCTACAGCAGCCAAGGCGAACGTTCACGACAGATTCACCGACGACCGTCGCAATGGCCATCGAACTATCTAGTGACGAAGATGATAAGGAAAATCAAGATCATCTTTTTACATATCCACCCGGCCCGGGCGGTATCTCGATCAGCATCAACGATTATGCCTGCCTCGCCACCGATGAGTACCTTAATGACAAAATCATCGACTTCTACATTCAGTGGATTCAGCGAGTCTTAATGCCCAAGGACCAACAGGAGAACTACTTCTTTTCAGTCCACACTTTTTCGAAAGCCTCACGCGCCCCAGGCCACAAGCAGGCGATACAGCACTGTCGCTCGCCCAACGACGCTACGCAGGAGTACGAACTTGGACACAACGACACGACATCCTGACCAAACGGTACATCGTAGTACCTATTAATCAAGGCCAACATTGGTTCATGGTCATCATCTGCGCCATAGCTACCACGGCACAGACATCATGCGTTACCACACAACCCTCACCACAGCAATCAGCACCGCCAGCGATGCTACTTTTCTATTCGCTAGCGCACACCGATCGTTCACACGTGTTTGCGCCCATTCGCGATTATCTCACCCAAGAGATGCGCGCGAAACATCCGGAGCAAAAGCACTCATAATTTAACGCAGAAAACCTGCCAGGTCATAGAATGATAGTGCCCCAACAACAAAATTTGACTGACTGCGGCCTCTACACATTACAGTTTGTAGAAAACTTCGTGAAGGACGCCCCTCCACATTCCGCACAATCACATCGAGTGCGCCACACGGTTCGCAACTGAGCTCGTCAACAACAAAATAAGGAGAATCAGTGAACTTGTGCAGGAACTGGCCAGCCAGCAGTTACCACAAATCTCACTACCAAGTCCACCAACAGGCATCAACGCGACCACAGTCCAGCAGGAATTCTGGACGTCGCCACAACTCCACTACACCTCACCAGACGCCACAAATATGCCGTCACCCATGGACGACGACATAGCCACCTTCGAGGTAGTACCCATGCAGCTAGATGCAGACATAGATTCTGCGCCAACAGACGTCGAGACAGCAGCCAGCCTCTGGCCATCTAATCAACTCGACGACGAACACATGGTATCATCATTCATGCCAAACCCAGGCATCCAGCAAACGATCAGCATCCTGGAGCAACTATGCGTCAACCCGCGCGAACAGCCAGACGACGAAATACACAGCCTACAGCCAACATACTACGCCGGCTGGGATTTAGAACCGGCCCCATACTTCGTCGAGCCAGCGGCCTAACTATTCAACGACGATACAGGTCGCTACCACGACACGGACGATGAAAGCCGCCCTGGGTCTTGCATAGGTTGGCTGATCTCCAGCCTGAAGAGCCCGCTCTCACAACAGGAGACCCATCGCAGGTCGCACACGCGACCGTGGCCACATTTAGCACCACAGAGCCCACTGACATACAAGATGTCGGAAAAGTACCAACACTCCAAGGAAGCCTCCAAATCGAAAGCCACCACGGAATCAACCCAGCTTGGCCAGCCAAACTGCAACAGCGAATTCGTAACGCTCAAGCACGGCATAAGCCTGGGACCAGGAAGGTCATCAGCACGCTCATCGAGAACGTCCGCTATCGGATCCGTTTAGGACGATCCGGTAGAGCAATAGCGCTTTCTGCCCGGTACTAACAGGGGGGTGTAAGGACCCCTTTTGACGACTGTCAAAACCGGCCCTCACATTTAGACGTTCGTTTTATACGACCCACGCAACCGGCCCTCACCATAAACGGCCTCACTAAAATCGGCCTTTCAGCAAATGGCCCCACCGCAACCGGCCCTTAATATAAGCGGCGGCAATAAAACCGGCCGTTTAACAAACAACAATAGTCAACAGCTACAACAACAACAACAAAACCAACATCAACTACAGCACATACTACACAAGACAACAGCTACGGCACGAGCCAATAGTAGCAACAGCAACAAGTTACAGCACAAGTCGACATAACCGGCATGACAACCGGCGATAGCAAAGAGACGCCCCAATACAGGCAAACGCAACAAGCAGCTGCAGTAAGTCCCGCCGCATCACGCCATGTACGGTATTTCATTATACATAAGAATGCATTTTAAGTTGGCTACTACGCAAGTACAGCCAAAACAAAACGTGCAATATTTGTTATCAAATAACTTTTATTATTCTTAAGAGTCTTAAAACTAACATTAGTTAAATCATTTTACCTTAAAGTATACATGTGTTATATTACACATAAACTATCAATACATATTTTGAATTAAAATATAGCGTCAAAGTATTTAACACTTGAACTAATAAATTTACATACTCACCCTGTATCATCTATTCTAAGTATATAAGAGAAACATAAGATTTCCCCTTAAAAATAGCAACAAACACACTAACATAGCTGATAAGTTAAAATATGAATTGTTATCTTTATTTAGTTGCTCACTCGGGCAACCGAAACATGTATGGCTATCTCAATAGCATAAATATGTATTAGTAACACGACGCTGGTGCCGGCCACTAGTTAGTCATTTTGAATTCTGAAATAAATTATTCTTGTGAGAGACATCAATCGGAGCAGACGTCTTTTTAATTAGCGCTGGACATAGTGAAGTATTAGTTTAACTATACAGGAAACAGGTCGGACGGACAACCAACACCAAGATGGTAAGGTATCCAGTCATTCCCAATCCTAATCCTGACCATTGCGCTGACCAGAACATCGAATTTGAAGGTTGCGTCCTGCAAACCTCTGCGATTTCTGTCACGCACACATCCGGCTCTCTACGAAGCCACTCCGTAAGATATCCCGACTTGACCTTCGTGTTGTAACAGAGCTTCGAATTTGAAGGTTGCGTCCTGCAAATCTCTGCGAACTCTGTCACACACATATACCCACCTAAACCTAACCCTAGCCCGTGCGTTGAAACAAAGCTTCGAATTTGAAGGTTGCGTCCTGCAAACCTCTGCGAACTTTGTTTCACACACACCTCCTCAATCCTAATCCTACCCATTGCGCTGACCAGAACTTCGAACTTGAAGGTTGTGTCCTGCGAATCTCTGCGAATTCTGGCACGCACCATCCCATCTCTATACGAGAATACCTCACTCGAATCCCTGTGCAAACTGCACTCTCGCCAACCCCACCACCGAACTCCTCTCCTTTGACCAAATCGGACGAGGACAATTCAACGTGACTGGACCGACCACCAACATCGTCGCCAGTCACCAAGGGAACCACACCTATGATCCGCGCCGAATAGTGCTCCCTTAAAGAAGGAGTGCGAGCGGACCACCACCAAAACCTCCAACCCTAATTCTTGGAAAGAACCCCGGACAGCCGCTGAGCATTACCCTGGCTGGAAAGCGTTGTAGCGCCGGAGGTTCGTTACAAGCTATAAAAACAAAAAATACACACATTCACCTTATTCATGACTTGAATATGTACATGAAATTTGTAAAACAAAACATTTCAGACAAATTGCTTCAATTTTTAAAATTTCTACTGGGTCGCCAACCTTTGCTACCAAAAAATAAGATTTGAATTTTAATAATTTTTAACCCGCATTCATACACGCAGAGAAAAAACATAATTACAACAACCATATTTGAAGAGGATCATAGCATGATTCGGCTTATGATTGTTGCTAACATGTTCTTAAACATGTAATATTTTCTTTGATCATAATAAAATGATTACAACTTTATTTAGAAAAGGAACAATTTTGTAGGAACCAAAATATAATTGAAACAATCATTATTCTCTTATTGGGTCGAAAATACAATGATGGCAACAACTATATTATGAATTTATTTTTAGGATCCAGAACATTATTGAAACAATAATATTATTTTTTTATTTTCATGCACTTCAATTTCTATTGCCTGGGCTGAACAAAAATATTAATTCAATTAAAAAATCTTTTGATAAAATTTTCTGTCCGAACTGGGGTTTGAACCGCGGCTTTTTCTCTTACGAGCCACGCATACTACCAGTAGGCCACAGTCGTTACTATCGCTCGCTTGATTAATGCCATTGATAAGTATGGTACATTAACTGTATTGTCACAAAAATAGCAATATGTATGATAAACAAGGGGAACTGGGGCGATGTAACAATGTAACATGTCTGACTGTCTCAACCTGGCGAGGCCAGCATTATCTTTGTGAAATCGCCTCAAGTCGACTCAAACCTCCACGTGGTGTTTCCTGGGCAATGTCAAAACTGACAACCGTTAGTTTGGCGGCTTAGGCTTAAAATAGGTTGTGCGTCGGGTTTGAAGCCCACCCGTAAAAACCAATTTCAATGAAAACAACTAAGAAAAGAAGAAAACTGATCCCCAAGGTGGGCAAGGAAAATATTTTTGACCCAACAGTCGGAAAGCTCCACGACAACACCTCCGATAACGGAATGAGGCTGATTGACTTCGCCGCAGCACGAAACACGGTCGTAAGTAGCACTAGATTCAAGCATCTCAATTTTCATAAAGCCACCTGGATGTCCCCTGATCAGAAAACCAAGAATCAAATTGATCACGTTTTGATAGACGGAAGACACTCTTCCAGTGTATTGGATGTACGCACGATCCGTGGTGCAAACATTGATTCGGATCACTATCTTGTTGCAGCCAAGATCCGTACACGTCTATGCACAGCTAAGAATACACGCAACCCAACACAGAGAAAGCTAGACGTCGTCAAGCTGCAATCGAAACAGACAGCCGATGCTTTCGCTACTCGACTCTCACTCCTGCTTCAAAGCACTCCTCCAATCGATGATATATGCGCGCAGTGGACATACATTTCCAACTCCATGCGTGCGGCTGCTGAAGAGGTGATTGGATACCACCGCTCTCGCCGAAACCAGTGGTACGACCAGGAGTGTCGCGACGCCACTGCAGAGAAAGACGCCGCCTACAAAGCCACCCTGCAGTCGGTTGTAACGCGCGCTGCTAAGGAGCGATATAAAGAAAAGACGAGGGAAGAGAGACATATTTTCAGGTTGAAAAAAAGAGAGGCAGAAAAGCGCGAGGAGAAGATTGAAATGTATGGTGACAGGAATGAGGCCCGAAAATTTTTCGAAAAAATAAGACGCCTTACCGATGGTTTTAAAACCGGGGCCTCTTCCCGCAAGGATGAAAACGGGAATCTAGTGACAGATGTCCAGAGTACACTGACGTTATGGAGGGAACACTTCTCTAAGCTTCTAAATGGCGACGCTGACAACAATCCCGCCAATAGAAATGATATTCCGGAAACCCCAATTTTGGATGGCAGCGTTGAGGTTCCGCTGCCCGACTATGATGAAGTTCTGACAGCTATAGCTCGGCTTAAAAATAACAAAGCCGCGGGAGCTGATGGCTTACCTGCTGAGCTGTTTAAGAACGGAGGCGAAGCTCTCCTTAAATGCATTCACGAGCTTCTATGCAGAATATGGCCGGAAGAATGCATTCCGAACTATTGGAATCTCAGTGTGCTCTGCCCAATCCACAAGAAAGGCGATCCCACTATCTGTGCCAATTACCGTAGGATAAGCCTTCTTAATATCGTATATAAGGTCCTGTCGAGCGTTATATGTGAAAGATTGAAGCCCATTGTATACGAACTGATCGGAAGTGTGGCTTCAGACCTGGGAAGTCCACCATCCACCAGATTTTCACGATACGACAAATCTTGGAGAAGACTCAAGAAAAACAAGTCGACACCCACCATTTTTTGTCGACTACAAAGCCGCCTTCGACAGCCCAATAAGGAAGCACCTGTACTCCACCATGTCTAAATTTGGTATTCCTGCAAAACTAATACGACTTTGCAGGATGACACTGAGCAACACCAGCAGCGCAGTTAAAATCGGGAAGGACCTCTCCCCACCATTTATTACCAAACAAGGTTTCAGACAAGGTGATTCCTTATTGTGCGATTTTTTCAACATGATGATGGAAAAGATCCTCCGAGCTGCTGATCTGAGACGTAGTGGCACAATATTCTAGTGCACGTATGCTGCTTGCATATGCTGATGACATCGATATCATTGGCCATAATACGCGCGAAGTCAGTGCAGCATTTTCCAAATTAGAAAGAGAGTCAAGTCGAATGGGTCTGGCAGTGAATGCAGACAAGACGAAATACTTAGTGTCAACAAACAAACAGTCCCAGCGTCTTGGAACCCACGGTACCGTTGACAATACCTCCTTCGAGGTTGTAAAGAACTTCGTTTATCTGGGATCCAGCATTAATTCAACCAACGACATCAGCATTGAGATCAAACGAAGAATAACTCTTGCCAACAGGTGTTACTTTGGGCTCAGTAGGCAATTGAGAAGCAGAGCCCTCTCTCGACGAACGAAAATCACGCTCTATAAATCGCTCATCATGCCCGTCCTACTTTATGCATCATAAACCTGGACGCTGAGCAGTTTAGATGAAAAGACTTTAGGAGCATTCGAGAGAAAGATTCTTCGTAAGATCTACGGACCAATCTGCGTCAATGGCGAGTACCGAATACGGTGGAATGATGAACTGTATGAGCTGTACGCTGACATCGACATAGTCAAGCGCATTAAAATCGAGCGGCTTCGCTGGCTTGGTCATGTTCAGCGCATGAAAGACGATGCTCCAGTGAAGAAAACATTCGATTCGGTACCCAGCGGCGGTCAACGCAGAAGAGGACGACCGCATCTTCGTTGGAAAGACCAAGTAGAGGACAACCTGACGAAGCGTGGAATTTCCAACTGGCGCCAGCAAGCGAAAGACAGAAATGGCCAAGACCGACATACGGTTGTAGCGCCAACTAAGTAAGTAAGTAAGTATGATAAACAAAATATGGTCAGAATTGCGAAATACAGGGTTGTCCATATTCGAAGCGCCCATCTGGCAACACTATAACTTTCCGCAGTGATGCCAAATCGACTAATGACATACCGCGTTTGAAGCGTCATTCCAAGCAAATGTTTACAATGGAACAGTACACGCCACGCGAACGCTCTAAAATTGTTGAAATTTACATTCTACAAAACAAGTCAATAGTGAAAACTCAACGTGCTTTCAAAAAATGAGCGATGAAGCTCATTTTCAGTTGAACGGAACGGTAAACAAACAAAATTGCCGTATTTATGCCACTGAAAATCCACAAGAGATTCAAGAGGTACCTCTTCACGATGCAAAAGTCACTGTTTGGTGCGGCGTTTGTGCTAAAATGCTCATTGGGCCGTTCTTTTTCGAAGATGATAATGGCCACAGAGTTACTGTCAATCAGGAGCGTTATCGCGATATGATAAACAATTTTTTCATGCCAATCGTTCGTCGAAAGCGTATCAGGCACTACTGGTTTCAACAAGACGGCGCGCCACCACACACAAGCCGCACTACAATCGATTTTTTGAAGCAATTGTTCCCTGGCCGTTTGATGTCAAAAAATGGTGATTTCGATTGGCCGCCAAGATCACCAGATTTAACGCCTCCAGACTTCTTTTTGTGGGGTTATTTGAAATCAAAGGTTTACGATAACAAGCCAAAGACCCTAGAAGAGCTGAAAATCAACATCCGTCAAGAAATAACCGCCATTCCCATCGAAATGTTGAAGAAAACCATGGAAAATGCTGCAAAACGGGCACAATATGTCGTAGAGGCCAATGGCGACCATTTACGGGATATCATATTCAAGAAATAATGTAAGCAAATCTACTTGAACCCAATTAAATGATATTTATGACGAACAGACAAAAAATTGTGGTTTCTTTGATTTATTTAAAAATAAAATGGGCGCTTCGAATATGGACAACCCTGTATATTTACGGTAAATAGAAATATGTTTGCTACATTTAAAGTCGAAAATGTCAGTTTTCTGCGTGCTGTTTTTAGGATAAGGCGATTAAAAACTAAACACAATAATTGAACAGTTGACAAACAAAACGGCACATAGCCAGGAATCGATAAACTTATTGTGTCTGAATGAAGTGGAAGTTTTTCCTGCAAACTGTTCAGACACAATAAATTCTTTCGATTTTTGGTTATGTTCTGCTTCGTTTGCCCAAAATCAAAGAATAGTTCAGAAAAACATTCAAAATTCTAATATGTTTGTATTTATAATAATATTCACATGTATCATGATTGACAGAACTACAACATTTTTGTTGCAACTAATAGTCGAGGCAATCATAGTATGTTGACGATTTCAATGATGTTATGATTTCAAATATTATGTTATTTTTGGTACCATTACAAGTAAAAAATTACTTTATTAATTAAAACATTTGTGTTTGCAGAAATAACACAATAATTTTAGTAAAAAACCATTTCTTTTCTCTGCGTTTAGTTACTTTCTAGAAACGAAAAGCACGTTGTGCTCCAATTTTATGCAGATACAAAAAGAATAGATAATTCATTGAAATGTTTTTAATTTTTAAATTTTTTTTTATGCATGATGAATGTTTATTAATTTTGAAATAAAAAAACTGCAAATCTTAATTCTAGTAAAAATTTAAAAAAGCAAGAGATTTAAATCAAAACATGCATGTTTGTTCTTAATATATAAATCTGAATAAAAAATTTGCATTAATTTGATGCAAACGACGGATGCGGGTTAATTAAATTTTTTTATTTGTTTTACTTAAAAAATGTCTTATACATATGTTAGCCCATTTCGCTATTCTTTCTTATATTTCTAGCCACTTTAAATAGATCTGGTATTCTTACCTTAATTTCATTACAAAGTCCTGAATTAATTTTTATATTATTTTTTATGTATTAATCTTATGTATGTATAAAAAGATCTACATATCCATGTATATATTATAAAATTAACTGTTTTTTAATAAATATGTGTTGTAACGACCCTTTTTCCGGCCGAGGATTCACTCGCCGGAGCCAGGGTTAGGTACAAAAATTTATACTAACGTTTCCTTCCGGAAACGGACACTAAATGAAACTCAGCGGTATCGGAACTTGATATCTTTTATTTGACAAAATTTGATACGCTTATATACTAACAAGTATGATCTTAATACTATCTGGTCGCACGGAAGGTGGACCACAATAACCTAATTGTGGGTAGGTTTTCCCAAATGACAAAAAAAAAATATAAAATAAAAGGATATTAATATGTAGTTGTATATGTTTTACATAATATTCGTTATTCGCTCTTTTGTTTCTGTTAAAAAAAAAAAATGTAGAGGAAATATAGTAATTCTTAAATTGTTACTTATAACTTGTTATCGCTTTCATTTAATATGAAGGAAAATTCTTTACCAATTTATGATCGCAATTTTAATTGTTGTAGAAGTACCTTAGATAAATAGAGAAAATTTGTAGACATAGGTTCGCTCCTACTTCTTGATACCGTATGTTAGGTGGACGTGGGTTAATCTATCCAGCGCCCCTAACTATTATATTAAATATAGATACAAAAACACGAGACACTACGTAAGTATAGGGTATGATACTCCCGAGTGGTATTGATAGATCTCGCAGTGGAAACGTCTTTCATTTGTGAAAATATTTAGTAATTTATTAAGTAAATATGAACGGCTAGTAGTGGGGTCTCCGGTAGTGTTCGTCGTTCATTAGGCATTCTCCTCGGTTTTAAATCTTAAATTCAAGGTCGGGTGCGGTTATGCCCACATTAGCCCGAGTCTCAAATTCTCGATTGCCGATTCCAAGTACCCAATGGTGTCTAGTTCGCTAATCATAGTCTGTCTCGTCATTAGTTGTTTATAAATGCCCTGATCCCGAAAGGGATGACGGTGACTTAGAACGGGTGCGGTTATGCCCACATTATCCCGTCCGCGGTTCACAATACCAAAAGCTCTATGGTCACGTTACGGTCTCGACTCTGAAGGATCTTCCGAAGTAAAGCAGAGAAGTAAAATGTCCGGGTGCGGTTATGCCCACATTAGCCCGTACGTCTACTTGAGTTTATCGGATTCGCGCCACTCTATTCTCGGTCTTATTTTGTTACGTCACTTTTCTTCAAACTCACTGTCTCACTATTTCACTTTTCCACCGCATTTTCGTTCCTGTTACCACACTTTAAGCCCCTCGGGAGGCCCCATACTCACCCACTGACTGTTTTGTAGTTAAGATATATGAAAAGAATGGATACTTCAATGACGTCCGGAATTGCCTGTGTTACTTCTGTGTTTTATACTGGCGTCCTTATTGTTAGACGATGTCGTTTTTTTCCTCCACAGATCGCTTGAGGTTGCCGTCGATGTTGACTCCTGCGTTTGGGTGTGCCGAAGTCTCTTTAGCTTCGCTGTATAAATGTTGGCGTCACGTTGACTGCTCCTCTGATGATATCGACGTTGCCGCTGGCTTTACTTGGTGACGCCGTCGACGTCGGTCTTTATTTCTGGCTATAGATGTTGACGTCGCTGTAGGATGGTGCGGGCAGAACTTTCTGCCACCAACGAAAACTATTTTCCCAAATGACAACCTCACACGCGCACGTTTGAAAAATTACAGATCACGATTTGCTCTCCGTTGGTGCTTTTATAAGCAGCTGTCTTCTTCTTTACTTCGAACCTTCTGGAATTATCGCGTGATGTTCCCGTTCGTTGGCTTAGCTTTTGTGTTTGCTACTCTCGCCAACTGCCTGGCGTGTGTTTATGATGCCCGTTATCACCATGGTACATGAAAGAAAAAAAAGAAAATAATTATTAATAAGAGAGCCACCCCTGTAGGAATCTACCCACAACGTAACCCTGTGGAAGTGGTTGGTCATCTCTAACCTTTTACGGCAGAAGCGATAGCCTTTGCAACCCGGTGTCGATTCTACCTTTACCTATACTAACTAACTAACTCAGTATAATATATTATAAGAAGTTTTCTTTCCTTATCTGCTATTTTAGAATTATTTATAACGCTTACTAAAGGATATATCTCACGACTAGTGCTTTCATAATGGAAAAGTCATAAGATATTCTTGGTAATTCAATTTATGGTTTATTTTCGGTTAACCTTTCTTAAGGATACTTATAACCGAAATAGATTAAATATTTACATTAAATATTAAATTAAATTTACATTAAATATTAAATATTACATTAATATATTAGTAAGTATGTAATCATTCAATATATTCATTACTTTAATAACTACCTAATGATCATACATTTAATATGTTTAGTGCCTTTAAGGCGACTATTTTTAGCGCGAATATTCATTCGAGTAAACATTTCTCGTTTACCAAATGTTTCTTAGATATAAAAATTGGAAAAGTATAAATTTTCTCTGAACGCTCCATGGTCAGAGGTCTTGTCTCGGCTTTCGCCTTATCGCAGCGATCCTGGTGGGGTTTACATCTCTCTCTTTGGTCAAGTGAGCGACCCAGTCGCCAGCCGAGGGCAAGTCTAGAAAGAAGGTAAGTGGTGAAGTAAGGACACATGTGGGAGAAAATTTACACACAATTTTGTTCCTTACAGTGTAATGTATTCATTTCACACGTTAAAAAATTGTTTTTTTTATTTAAATGAAAAAACAAAAAATTTCCCCCCCAAAGATTCATGCCTGCCCCCTCTGTTTTGTTGGTCTGGCTACAGGCCTGAACCTCTGTAGTTGCAGTTGCATATGCCTGAAATAAAATATATATTCATTAAAAGAGGGGGTTTCTTAAGGTAAAGAATGTCTTTTGTGCCATGATATAAAGGGTCCGCCAAATAATTTTTTTTTTGAAAATTCTATAAAAAAAACTACTAAATATTTTCTCAAATTTCTTTTTTTATTTGAAAGTACAATCCTTCCGGTTAATAATGCAAACTAATTTCATTCAAATGGCTGCCTCGGCTGGCCATGCAGTAGCCTACACGATCCGTCCAATTTTTAAGCACACTATCGATTGTGTGCAGCTGTATTTCACCAATGGCTTCACGAATATTGTCCCCAAAAATAATAGTCCAACGGTGTCAAATCGCAGCTCCGAGGTGGCCAAACGAAATCAGCTCTGCGGCTGATAATGCGCTCTGCAAAAACAGGGCGCAAAACATTGAGTGTAGCTTCAGCTCTGTGGCACGTAGCGCCGTACTGTTGAAACCAAATGTTGCTAATATCCTCCTCTTCAATTTTTGTGAACAAAAATTTGTTCAACATGGCCCGATATCGATCGACCAAAATCCGCACCAAACAGTGATTCGTTTTGGGTGCAGCGGCTTTTTAATGTTTGCGTGCGGGTTTTCTGTGCCCCAAATGCGAAAATTTTGCTTGTATGACGCCATACAAAGTCTAATTGGTTCAGGAGTTGAAGCCAACTGACCATCCAATGCGTTTTCGCTTCGCTAAGTGGGCCTGCGATCGACTTTCAGAAGATGCCGATTTTGCCAAAAAAATCATCTTTTCAGATGAAGCTCATTTTGATCTTGGCGGGTATGCAAAATTCATCTCAATGATATCTCCGAAATGTTCAATTGTTGAGAACGACGGTGAATTGATGTTGATGGCGCTTCACGCACACTTTCTGCCACAGCAGCAATATTCTCGGCTGTACGCACTGTTTTTGGCTTTTCACGCTTTCGTTTATCGATGAGGATGCCAGTTTCTTTCACTTTTTTCACAATATAACGAACATACGGAGCTGACGGTGCTTCTCTTCTTCCAAAATCCATACGCAATTTTCGCACACATTCTGCAACCATGATTTTCAAAGTAATGTCGCAATATTTCCCAGCGTTGTTCAAGCGTATATACAACCATATTCGTTCAGCGGAAGAATAAAACTAATTATCTGTCAAATCAGATATGAGCTTAGTGTTACCATTCAAAAAATAAGCACTAGTTGAACAAAAAAAAAACGTTAGATGTTGGACCCTTTATTAATTAAATTTTATCTTATTTTACCGTAAGTTTGAGCGGTTTAGCTTAACTTGATTTGATTTTCGCTTTTGACAGGCTATGTTTTACTTTGGAAGAGAAAATAATTAGTTGTCAATGCTACATGGATAATTCTGCCATGATGAGTATGAGCCGTTAATCGAAATATTGTTTCATCTACTATTGCTTTGTCCAATCCTGCTTCATTGCTCTATCAATTGGGAGTTGCTATTAAAGGAAAACGGAAATGCTCATCATCTGCGTGTCGTATATTATACCTAACAGCTCGTTGGAACGTTATAAAGCGCATACTGATAACATCTCTAATTTGGTTGATTCATGGGTTGACAATCGACAATTTCTGGTGCTTGATGATTTTAATTTAGCAAATGTATCGTGGCTGCAAAAACAGGTCGACGCTTACCTCTCTCCAACTTATGTATCCAGTAATGATGAATTATATCTCATTGATAATTTCCTTAATCATGGTCTGCATCAAATTAATTCCTGCTCTAATTTATTAAATAGATTGCTAAATTTAGTATTTATTACTAGTAATATTAAGTTTAATTTAATTGAATCTGCTTTTCCAATTTCAGCGAGTAGTGCGCATCATGTTTCAGTCAAGATCAAAATTTCCTTCCATAAATTTCTTGCGAAGCTTAATGATTATGCAAATCTAAAAAATAATTTCACTGATTGTAATTTTGATATTATTAATTCTGTTTTGCGAATATTAATTGGCTTATGAACTTAACAATTTTGATACTAATCCATGTTTCAAGAACTAAGTAGACAATATGTGTATAAATTGCCTTGGTACACGCGTGGTCTCAAAAAATTAAAAATTTGAGATCTAAGTATTATAAAAAATTATTTTTAACCCATAATCAGACCTTTTTCTCAACTATAGGCAATATATGAGGGAATTCAATTTTCTTGATGAGTATCTGAATTCAAATGTCGTTGTTCTTTAATAATAAGGTCTCGAATAATGCCTGATATTGACTTTGGATCGATGTTGTAAATAAGATTCGTAAGCTTAAATCATTTAAAAAAATTAGATGTTGATGGTGTTTGTTAGTTTTTTTTTAAATAAATGTGCAAGGAGTCTTCCCAACTAGAACTGATGGTCCACATTTGGGTTGTAGCGACGTCGTAGCGTTTATTTTTGTGTCAAAATTGACATGATGTTACGTATTGGTTACGTTTCGTATGATTCGAAAGTGGTGCAACACAATGCCGATATTGTGTTAGTGAAAATTACTTTGAAGTGACTTAAAACATTTTAGTATACACATTTATATATAAATGCATTGCAGAGTTGCCAATTGCAAAAAAATAAATTTTGTTTACATGTTTTGTTTACATTTTGCAGCCATAAATATACAGGGTAGCCCTTATTCGAAGCGCCCATCTGGCAACACTGTAACTTTCCGCAGTGATGCCAAATCGACTAATGACATACCGCGTTTGAAGCGTCATTCCAAGCAAATGTTTACAATGGAACAGTACACGCCACGCGAACGCTCTAAAATTGTTGAAATTTACATTCTACAAAACAAGTCAATAGTGAAAACTCAACGTGCAAAATTATCATGAGCGATGAAGCTTATTTTCAGTTGAACGGAACGGTAAACAAACAAAATTGCCGTATTTATGCCACTGAAAATCCACAAGAGATTCAAGAGGTACCTCTTCATGATGCAAAAGTCACTGTTTGGTGCGGCATTTGTGCTAAAATGCTCATTGGGCCGTTCTTTTTCGAAGATGATAATGGCCACAGAGTTACTGTCAATCAGGAGCGTTATCGCGATATGATAAACAATTTTTTCATGCCAATCGTTCGTCGAAAGCGTATCAGGCACTACTGGTTTCAACAAGACGGCGCGCCACCACACACAAGCCGCACTACAATCGATTTTTTGAAGCAATTGTTCCCTGGCCGTTTGATGTCAAAAAATGGTGATTTCGATTGGCCGCCAAGATCACAATATGTCGTAGAGGCCAATGGCGACCATTTACGAGATATCATATTCAAGAAATAATGTAAGCAAATCTACTTGAACCCAATTAAATGATATTCATGACGAACAGACAAAAAATTGTGGTTTCTTTGATTTATTTAAAAATAAAATGGTTGCGCTTCGAATATGGGCAACCCTGTAATTATTTTATAAATAAAATGTATATAATATATAAGAGTACAACATAATCTCAAGTGTTTTTTGATATTATTTGGAGCTAAATGTAGATGGGAAAGAAGATTTTCGGTAAAATAACAGCCAAAACTTCTTAAGAATTTAAGCGCAAGCTGAATTCAGAAAATATTGCAACAATTTCATACATTAATAAAAAATGTTTAAATATAATAAAAATTTGCGTCCACCGTTTTAAATAACTTGGGTCGCAACTAGCTAATTGTTACAAAATGTACACCTTGATGAATGATGAGTGATGCCTACACTTGGGTCGCAATTAGCTAATTGTTACAAAATGTACATCTTGATGAATGATGAGTGATGCATTTTTTATCGTTACCACATTCTGTGACCTAGTGGTAAAGTAGTATCCTAGGAATTTTTACAAACTTTTCCCACAAAATATTTTCCAAATCATTATCGCTGCAACGTCGTCGTGTAAAAAATGTGTCTTAAGTAACCTGTGGTCGCAAAATTCTACTTGGGAATTGCTTATCCTTTAATGTTAACTTTAAATACTCGTTGCGCTCTGGTGTTTTCATGGCAGTTGGAAAGTATCTTTTGTAACGCCTATTCATAAATCAGGTTCTAAGAATAATATCTGTAATTATAGGCCTGTAACTAAGCTCTCCACGACTTCTAAATTATTTGAATCTATTATTAAGGAAAAATGTTCTGTGCTGTGAAGAACTTTATTTCACCATATCAGCATGGCTTTATGCAGGGTCGCTCAACGGTGTCTAATTTGATAATTTTCACTGATTACTGCATTTCAGCTTTTAGGGAGCATGTTGACGTGATTTATACAGATTTCAACAAAGCGTGTGATAGAGTATCACATTCTCTTTCAATAAAAAACTTGAGATGATTGGGATTCATTCATTTTTTCTTCGTTAGTTGTCTTCATATTTGTCAAATAGGCAGTTTCGATAACGTCAAATCCTATCCATATGTGGCTACTTCTGGTGTTCCACAAGGTAGCATCCTAGGCCCCCCTTCTGTTTTTGATTTTTATTAATGATATAACTACTCTGTTCTCATATAATTCTTGATTGTTGTATGCTGATGACTTGAAGATTTTTCGAAGAGTTAAATTAGTGGAAGATGTAGAATTGCTTCAAAGTGAGATTTACAAGCTTTATAATTGGTGTTGTAAAAACTATCTCTTTAGCTTAATGCGTTTCTATATCTTATTTTAGATCTATTAAAGTCGTACCTTCTTTGTATTGCATTGCTAATGCTTATTTATCCAGTTAGTTACAAGTTACAATCGGCCAAAAGTACGAAAATGAACAATCGCCCAAAAAAATTGAATGAAAATCGAATTCGCTGATCAAATTGTTAGTTACACGAAGCATCCTGGTTACAGGTTCACTGCAACCATAGTCGGTACGATGGAAGTTGAGGTGGAAGAGAGGAATAGACCTAAGGTTACGTGGGTTGGTATTAAAGGATATTAATTGGAGTAGTGCAGGGCAGTTAACGGTTCCGCATACAAGTTGATGAATGAAGAGTACATCTGCAACTTCTCTTCGTTTTGCAAGAGATTGCATGTTAATCAACTTCAGGCGGTCTGCATAAGGAGGTAAGTTGAAACTGTCAGAACCGGGAAGACCGCGTAGTGCGAACCTAATGAACGGCTTCGATTCGCACAGAATGGATGTTGTTGATAGGAGACCAAACCTGGCTGGCATATTCGAGGATGGGTCTAACAAAGGTAAGGTAGAGAGATTTAGTAACGTAAGGATTGGAGAATTCTCTGGACCAGTGTTTCACGAAACCCAGTGCAGAATTGGCTCTACTTAGGATATTATCAATATGAGACCTAAAATTAAGTTCCTTGTCACATATTACACCAAAGTCCCGTAAAAAGCTTACAGGAGGAACTGGCTTGCCGAGTAAGTTATATGTTATTGGGGGAAGCTGGAGACGCTTGCGTGAATATGTAGTAGCTTGACATTTACTAACGTTGAGCTCTAGAAGATTTTTTTTGACACCAAGTGGAAAAACTAACTAGATCTTCTTGAAGATAGTGAGAATCGTCGTTAGTTTGTATGCGCCGATAGATTTTCATATCATCAGCATACACAGAGAGATTGGATTCTTTGATGATGCCATCTACATCAGAGATTGTTAAGACAAACAACAAAGGACCAAGGTGACTACCTTGTGGGACACTAGAGGTAGCTGAAAAAGAATCTGAATTGGAAAATCTAAAGATGACATTATAACGGCGTTCTTCGAGATATGATTTAATCCAAGATATAAAGAGTGATGGAAAATCAAAGGCTTTAAGCTACAGAAGAATGTTAGTGTGTGAGATTTTGTCGAACGCTTTACTAAAGTCGGTAGACACTACATCAACTTCGTACCCGCTTTCCAACGAGCACAAAGCGTTTGAAACAAATTCTGCAAGGTTAGTGGTAGTCGAACTTCCCTTGAGGAAGCCGTGTTGGCTGGGAGGAAAAATAGATTTGCAATGGAAAAAGAAAATATCATAAATAATGCTTTCAAACATTTTTGGAGTACATGAAAGTTTTGCAATAGGTTTGTAATTGGAAATAGCATTTCTTGGTCCTTTCTTATGCAGAGGTATTATGTATGAGCTCTTCCACAACTTATTTAAAATGGAATTAGAAATAGAAAGTTGAAAAAGAGCCAATAGGGGATGAGCCAACAAGTCCGCGAATTTTTTTATAACAATAGCAGGCAAGCCATCGGGTCCTGGGGAATAATCGTCCTTTAGATTATTTATCTTTTCTAACACATCAGCTAGTGTAATATCAACAGAAGTTAGCGACGTTTGAGGACAGTCCCTTAACAAAGAAAAATACTCGTAGTCTAGTTCGTCGTTATGATTAGTGTATGACTGACTGAAAAAATTTGCAAATAGGTTTGCAATTATTTCCGGGTTGTCTGAGGAAATGTCCGAAAAAGTAAGGGTAGATGGTTAGTTGTCAGATTTTCTTTTAGTATTTATAAATTTGTAGAAGCTTTTAGGATCCGACAGCAATTTACTTTGAATATGAGCAAGATAAGACTCGTATAGCGTTTCACAGAGTGCGGAAAAAAGCTTAAAGGCGTGAAGATAATTCGTGAGATCAAGAGGAGAACGAGAAATTAAATATGCGCGCCATAGTTTGTTCCTTTTGTTGCGGAGTACACGTAGTTCCTTATTGTACCAGGGAGGACATGACGAAAAGTTTTTCTGCCTGGTGAAGGGGACAGAATGTGTGAAGCAGTCGAAAATTATGTCATAGAAGTGAGCAACTGCAGTATCAACGCTTTCATAACCATTATCGAAGAGATGTTGGAAATCGATTCTACTGAATAAAATTTCTAGTTTTACAAAATCAGTTTTCCGAAAGTTAAAGCTGTATGAGTGCTCGAAATGTGTATTTTTGATATCAATGTGATATGATAAGGTAAGGGATAATGGTGGATGGTACTGATCGAGTGTTGAAAGAAGATGGTTACTTGCGGAGACTACGCAGTTATCTAAATCCGAAGAAAAAATTAGGTCTAGTTTTCTACCTAAATTGTTAGTAACTCCGCTCAACTGGTAAAGGCCGCAGTCTGAAATACAACTAGTAAAAAGAATTTCTTTTTCAGAGGTAGGATTTGAAGAAAGATAGTAGGATTCATCATCAGAGAGGACCCATTAAAGGTTGGGAAGATTAAAATCTCCCAGAAAAATAACGGTGTCAAATGGATCCATAAGGTCCAAAAGTGAATCTATTGCGTCTACTGCGAGCTGATAAACATTCACTGGTTGAGACGGGCGAATATAACAGCAAATAATGAATACATTACGTTTTGTGATGCAAGCTTTGGCACATATAAATTCAAAGTTGGCAGTGTGGGATTTTTTTATAATGGTAGGATTGAAGCGATTGTGAATAGCGAGAAGGACACCACGACCTGAGGAGAGATCATCTTTGTCGAGACCATCGTCTCTGAAAACCACAAAATCGGACGCGAAGACCTCAGTATCCTTAAAGTCGGGCGTAAGATTGGTCTCAGTAAGGGCAAATATGTCGTAGGGAAGCTTAAGAGAATTAAGAAACACTGTAGAGATTTTGGTGCGTAAGCCTCTTACATTTTGGTAGTAGAGAGAGACAAATAATGGGCTGGGAGAAGGGTTTTGAGTAGGAGTAATAATTTGGTTAGGAATAATATTGTTGCTGCTCTTTACGGGACTTTTGAAGATAAGAGATATGTTTTGACCTCACATGAGTAGCATATGTGTCAAGATCTTCTTTGACTTGATGGCTCGTCAAGCCAAGTAGCTCGTGGAATCTGGTAAATAAATGGCTCAACTCATTGACATCGGTAGGTAGACCTTCTTGCTGAATCAAAACTTTGGGGTTTGTCTTGGTCTTGCCTTCTATACAGGTAGAGATCGGTGCTTTATGCAAGTAAGCAAGATAAAGACGCACATTGTTGTAGACACTATTCTCTCTTAGTCGAGAAAGGGCATATCTACTCTCCGTGTCAACACAAGAGTTCATCGTAAGTTTCACTCTTGGTGGTTGAAGAGGGTCAATAAAAGATGTGGGGCTTCCAGCTTGATTAGAAGCTTCACTAGTGACTGAAACAGAAGGAGATGGGTTTAACGTATGGGAATGGACAAAGTTAGGATAAAGCATGTTAGTCTCCTTTTTTCTTGTTGTTGTGTCCAAGTGAGGATTAAGATTGAATGAGACTCGTTTAGGGTGAGAGGGCTGAAGAGTGTAATTTGTTCCATTTGAAATAGCTTTGATCTGAGGAGTAAAACTAGGAAAGATATTAGTTTTAAGTTTCCAATTGGGGTCAGCGCTAGGATGGGAATTAGGTAATTTATTTCCGGATGGTTTGTGGACAGGATAAGGCAAATTAGGATTTTCATTAAGTAGAGTTTTCTTTGGATTATAATAAGAAAAATTGTTATTACTAGAATTATCGTTATTAGAATTTTTATTAGAGTTAGAATTGGAATAAGAATTAGGGACTTTTCATGGCTTAAAATTTAACGTAGAGTTAGAGTTTGAGTGTGGATTAGATTTATAGTTAGGGTTGAAAGGAGATAGTAGCTAGAATTAAAATTAGAGTTAGCATTATTCCTAAGTTTACTGGTAGTTTTACTTGCATAATGATTAGACTTGTTTTTAGAATTAAAATAAGAAAATCTGTTCTTCTTGCTGCTAGATCTACGTGTCAACGGCTTCTCTCCAGGTTTATTCATCCATTTGGCAAATATCCACTGGCCATGCAAAACACTGTTACCAGAGGAGTTGAGGAACAACCACGCATATTCTGTTGGAATATTAAGTTTAAAACTGCAAAATATCCTGGCTTTGGAAGACATCTTCTGGCAGTTAGAAATTACGATACATAATTTCTTTCCAAAGTAATTACGCATCCAGGATACGCTTGTTTTAACTGTTACGCCCCTTAATAAACAATGTAGTTTTAGAGCTTTCGTTCATGTCCTCTAATTTTTTGATCCTGCTATCCCATTCGGATGACGTCCATGATGTTCCGAAATGATGGATAAATTTGCGAGGTTCAGCGACAGGATTAGCAGCTGGTTACCCGTTTAGATACACGAAGAGAGAGGCTGGTGGTGGAGAAAAACAAAGAGCCGATGGAGAAAGTGTAGCTACTTCCAGGATTTCTTGAAAAATGGAAGATGCATCATACTGGGGGGAATCTGGCATGTTTTGAGTGTGGTTTGGTGCAGAACTGATGACAGAAGTTTTTTGAGGACAAACCAAATCAGGCATAATTTCCATTCCATTTGGTAGAGACCTGACCGCATATGATATTTCGGCAAGCGCAGCTCGAAATGCGCACAAATCGTCACTTATATCATTGACTTTGTTGTATAAACTTTGTGTGAGTGGATCTGGCTGATAAGGTGTAGGGTGTCGTATACCTATACATATTATTTAACTATTTAATTTACAATAATGTATTTCATTATAGAACAAGCTTTTCTTAAAATAAGTAATAATATAAAAACCTCTACTGTAAGAATTTTCGAGAACATGCACAATAATATTCAAACTAAATTAAAGTAATACACCTCTACGGTAAGAACATATGTTCATACTAAGCAGTACTATCTATCTCATTCGCACACATGTACCCATATGGCTGAATACAAAACATATGATATTATATTATACTTTTTACTCCTACACAAATATGTTAACATATGATTATGTTTACGTTTTCTATTAATATAAGTCTACTCACTCACTGTGGGTTTAGACCGCCTGAACGAACGAAAAATTTATCGCGAACAATTTATTGCAATAAATTCTTCGTTCGGAGTACTGTTTAGACCGCACGAACATCATTCGCGAACAAACATTGGCCGCCATCTTGTTCGTTCAGGCGGTGTAAACAGCAATTTGTGCATTAGGCCGAACATCAATAAATGCAGGGTTGATAACTCCTTATTTTTATATTAGTACTAAAACTTATACTCCGTTTTTCAACAACAAATGGTTTGCCACTCCATAACAATATATTACTCGTATTAGTTATTATAGAAAAGACGTGTGTTTAACTTAAGGGCCCATTTAAGTATTTCGACAAACAAAAATTGAATGTTTTCACATTTTTCGTGTGTCAATAAATTTCGTAAATTTTAAGTCAATTAAATAAAAATTGTTCCCAAATTGTATACACTTATTAAGCAAATACAATTGATACTTTCAGTCGTTCGATTTTTATTTTAGAGAAATCCTTTTTATGTTATAACTTTAAAGAATTGCTTTTAGTCACAAATCGAATTTTCAACTACCTTTTTGGTTAATATCCACATTTTTCTAAAATCTTCGATTAAAAACTCAAAAAAATTCAGGAGAACCTAAAATATATTTTTTTTTATTTGAACGAGCTCTATTGCGGACTCCTGCTATATATTTAATAATATTTTCTATCCATTAACTCAAAATTTTTATTAAAAGTTATATAGTTATTTAAAAAAAAAAATGACCTCAAATAAACAGTCGCCTCAAATAAATAAAATATAGGGTTTTCCGCTTAAAAACTTCATTTGGCCCTTTACACAACACAATCATATTGCAGCGAAAGTTAACAGAACACTTTTAAAAACATAAAACTAAATTACTACATATTTTAGTACTTTTCATAAATTATTCTCTAAAGCTACTCCTCTTTGCTACTTTTCTGTTTTTAAACACAGCGCAACACCGGATTCGCCCAAAAAGATCGAAGCTTGTTCGATCAGAGCGAACGAAGGAATCTTCGTTCGTTCGCCCTAATTTACTGTTTACACCGGGCAAACATTGTTCGCGATAAATTTATAGCGAACACTGTTCGTTCGGGCAAAGTGTTTAAACCGAGCGAACGAACGAGGTTTCTTTCGTTCGTTCAGGCGGTCTAAACGCACAGTCACACATATTAAACTATTAATACTAAATTACAAATATGCATTACGATATTCTACTATTACTTTTACACCAATTAAAGAACATATGATTCTATTTACATTCTAAACTGCACAAACAATTGTCAACTAGTTTTAAGACAAAATACCGTTATGCTTACTATAAAAGGATGAACATATTTGAAAATAAATCAATCTAGTTTTGAGCTCTAACAGCTGCCAACTATTTTCATTTTAATAAGTCTTGTAAGGACCAAAACTTTTACAAAGTTTTGCCATACATGTTTTAGTAATAGCTTACTTTCATTTCAGGCACACTTTTCCTGCTGGGTCAGTCTGGGTCAGAAGGGTCAGAAGGCTATAACATATAAAAGCCACAATTATAAACCCAATAGGGATGCGAGCCATGCGAGGGTCGCGTCAAGGGTGGCCAAAGTATTTGGCAGCAGGCTTACGATGGCTGAAACCATCGTTTATTATTTAAGTTATATATACGTTTAAGATAAATTCATGAATTTTTAGGTTAAGTTATTAATAGTATCCTCTTCATCCTTTATTATTCTCGTTATAATTATACTAAGCATATACATTCTATATCAATACAATAATAATGAATTCAACAATATTACATAATAATATATATTATTTATATAATGATATATAATATAAAATAATAATAATAATAATAATAATAAACTGGCCATTTCAGCCCTTGGAAGGACTTTGACCTAGCTTCTATTGATCAATTGTGTTGTGCGTGTTATTAAATTTTTGATCACAAATGACCGAGAACTGGACCTACGTGTTTTATGCCGACTCCGAACGGCTTATGTTCTCAAGAAGCTTTACATGGCAATTTTTACTCTCTGAGGTTTGCCATTGTCTGCAGAGAGGTGACGACCGAGCAGAAAAATTATTTCAATTTGAAAAACTTTCTGTCTGAGCTGGAATTGAACCCGGGCTACCGCGGTTCTTTAGCTTAGGGGCCACGCACTCTACCCACTAGGCTACGGTCGCCACTACTATATTATATAAAATACTATATTATATTATTAATAATATTCACTAATAATATTTTAGATTTAAGCATATAATAATATTTATAATATATCCAATAAATAAGCATGAAGTTAAATCGTGACATCTTTCTTGTTCAGTATAGTGAGGTAGGGTCAGTTAAGAACACCTAGTGGACTGTCACTTTATTCCCGCTGGGGTGCTTATATGCACAAACATATGGGTCGTAATGAAATGGAATTATTGCATCAGCCAATTTGTGCTGCGCAATTAACGCAGGTAGAAAATCAGACCATAATCGCTATATTTGTTTTCTCATTTCATGTACTAAACTGGAATATCGTATGATGTTTATGAGCCAACAACAACACTCACACCAAGGGCAACCAAACAAGCACAAGCAATGAGAGTCATAAACACTTCAACTGGAGGAGAAGAAGTCAGTCTTGTACGAACCTTCAAAGCGCGCAGTTGGATCTAAAAACACCAAGTATTCTTTAAACCGCAAGTCGAGACACTTCAGTCGAAGCAGCCAAAAATAGTCATAGTAGAACAGAGACAATCCTGAAGTCAGTACTCGGCGTCTAACAACGCAGTCAACCAGCAGTGTCCTTTATCGCTGTAACAGCGTCGCGCAGTTAAGTGGGACCGCGACTGAGCAGCATCGACAACGCGCAGGCAGCGCAGTAGCGATTGACAGCGTCCAGGACGACCGCGCAGTCACGATCGATGACGTCCTTAATAGCAGCAACAGCGCCACGCAGTCAGAAAGTGACCGCGGCTGAGCAGCATTGACGTCTGCATAAATTCAGTGCAGTGACGATCGACAGCGCCGTAATTACCGGCAGCGGCAGTGCGTCAACGACAACGATCGGCAGTGTCCTTAATCGCCGCAACAGCGTCGCGCAGTCAAGTGGGACCGCGACTGAGCAGCATTGACAACTGCGCATTAACAGTGCAGTGACGATCATCAACGTCAACGACAATTAGCACCAACGCCACACAGCCAACAGCGGCAGCAGCAGTGCGCCAAGGACTTTAACGTCAGCAGCACCAAAGTTCTGCAGCCAGCGACTACAGCAGGACTTCTACGGCAGCAACACGAAAGCAACGCAGCGACGAGCCAACAACAGCAGCAGAAAATAACAAGTATCATCCATCTTATTTATCTATATTATTTGATATTATATATTATTATATTATTTAATATTTAATTACAAATACTTACGTAGATATTTGAGAGAGTAGTTTAGATTAGTTCAAGGGCTTTAACCATATCCAACACCTCCCGTTTACTTCCTTTTTTATCCTTTTCGTCCAGCTCAAGACTGTACCCTCGTAATCTTGATCTTAAAACCCGTAACCTTGATTGTCCCCCCAGTCTGTGAGACGAACGATAATACGCGAGGCTCACAGCAAACCCATACCCACGAGGCAAGCGACAAGTAGCGAACTTCGGATCCACTACTCCAGGTCGAGACCGTACCCAACGTAATCTCGATCTTCAAACCCGTAACCTAGTTTTCCCTCACCATCCTGTGAGACGAACGATGATACGAGAGGCTCACAAAATTCCTTTATCTTGCGATAGAGACACGTCTCTTGCAATCTTGTTCTAATTTACCTCCGAGACGAGCGACCAATAGCGGATTTCGGATCCTTTTATTCCAGGTCGAAACCGTACACGAAATCTTGATCTTAAAATCCGTAACCTAGTTTTCCTTACCAGCCTGTGGGATAAGCTGTTATTAGCGAATCTTACGCCAATCCTTTATCTTGCAATCGAGCCTAGTGACTCTTGCAATCTTCCTTTTCCCGTGGGATGAACAATCATTAGTGATTCCTACAAATTCCTTTCCATTGTAACGAGGTAGAAGACGAACAGACACCAATTGACCTTCAGGCGGTTAGTTAGGAGTCACGAGTGAGGTAGGTTAGGGTAGATCTAACTTAGTTTAAGTTATTATTAAGTTACGAATTGTGAATAAAATAATATTGTTAATCATTGTAATCTCTGGAGTTTTGATTTGGCGTCTGCAATAAGATAAATTATTTGCAACGATCCTGGGTCCACCAAGCGGACCCCAGCCGTGAGAACGCATCGTTAACATGGCGCCCGAGCAGGGACGCCAAATCAATCTCTAAATAAGGATATTAAGCTAAATACTTAACCACCTTTGAAGGCAATAATTTTAAAATTTACAATTGGTAGCTCATAATATGTAATTGCTTCAATTGAATTTAAACAGTGAGCTTTGTCGAAAATTATCATATGAATTAATTTAACTACTGGTTATTTAGCTGTTGAAAACTTGCATTAAATATTTTTAAAACTATATTGTTTTAAGAACATTTAATTTTTATAAACAAATTTATTGCTCGTGATTTGGCTATTTTATTTTTACTTAATTTCGTTAAAATAAAAGTAGTCGAAGTAGGCTACAAAACGCGAAGTAAATTGAATAGCTAAATCTGTCTGTTTTAAATATTTTGCCATCGCATATATGATAGCTGAAAAATCCTATCAAGCGCAGGATATTTAAATTTCGGTTGAATACTATAAAATTTAAAAATTTTTGCATATTGAGATGAAGCAAATATAGGTGGTGAATCCTATCCCTTCGCATGTGCTTGCAATTTTTTTAATTTCATTGGCTAAGAGATAGTTGAATAATCCTATCTAGATTGGACACATCTTGATATACTTACCACATCTTGAAAATATATCACAACCTTGTTGACAACTAGATAGTTGGGAGATACTTTAAGTCACAGGCATACGAGTGGTATACTGAAGGTGTTGTTTGAAAAAAAAAAAAAATATATATCAAGACATTTTATGTTGATTTATTTGTTGAATTAAGGGTAAAGTAAAAGTGCCACCCGTGCGTAACATTGAGTCATTTAATGTGGGACCTAGCAGGAAGCTAGCCAATACAATAGTATATAATAAACTTTTCTTTTTAATAACTATTATTGAGTTTTCAGAGGAACTAAAGCACGTATAAGGTAAGAATTTGTAAAGGTAAAGCATCCTTGCATTCTTCGTCTAGCGTAAGTTGGGTGGGTGAATAATTATAGGTGCAGATTTATCACGTCTTTGCGGCAATTAAATTCAAAATAAAACAAAATAAAAACAACATCATGGTCAGGACTTCCTGGATACATGGCCTGCGTAAGGACGATTTGATGGTTTACGCCCACGAGTTCGGATTTTATGAGGAAGGAACCGTGGAGGAGTTACGTAAAAAATTTGCGGCAGCAGTGGCAGATATTGAAGAGAACTCACAACTTCAGAAGCGGCTAGTGGAGCTTGAGAGCAAGCACACCGAAAGGAGGACACCATCACCGCAACCGGGAGCTCTCACGACTGTGCCCGTTGTATCAGGCCAAGAGGAAGCACCAGTAAGTCTAACGATACCAGGGATGCCGGCAGGACGAGGGAAATTCCAAGAGACGCCGTCGTATGGCAACATCATGGACCAAGTTAGAAGGTGGTCAGTCAGGTTCGAAGAGGGTAGAGACCCATTGGAATTTGTGGAGCGATTGGAAGAACTCTCCTGTGTCTACAACGTGAATAGAGATCACTTGCCAAGGATGATGCCCGAGCTGCTCAAGGACGGGGCACTCTTCTGGTGGCGAAATAATAGGATTTCCTGCGAATCATGGCTAGAGTTTAAACACCGTTTCTTAACATATTTCCTGCCCACTCGATTCTTTGAGTGCCTTGAAGACCAAATCCGTAGCAGAGTACAACGGCCTCAAGAGAATTTCAAGGGATATAGTCTGGATCTTATCGATCTAATGCGGCATGCCAACTGGACCGAGGCTCAGAAAGTCGAAAGAGTCTTCAGAAACTGTCACCAAGAGTATCAATTGTATATTCGGCGACGAGATTTTTCAACATTTGCTGAGTTACTCTCACTTGCCGAAGATTATGAAATTATCCGAGGTTCGGATTGTCAAACGAAGAACCCCCAGCGAAGCAAGGAGGAATTGCATCGATTTGCTACACCAAATAATGTACCGGAAAGAACACCAGCACAACCACCAGATGGACGAACAGGTTGTAAGGACCCAGATCCACCAGCCACCACCGAATTTGTCAACCTTCGAATAGCCTGCAGCAGGTGTGGCCAAGAAGATCATCAACAAACCGACTGCACGAATGAGCGGATATGTTTTTGTAAGGAATGCGGGCGACGAGGCTACGCCACTTTTGAATGCTGTGAGGCGTACCTTCAGGGAAATGCCAGAGGACTTGCTCGACGTCGAGGAAAGAACGGGTCCAGTCGCAATCCTCCTCGAAAGCATTAACCAAGTTACGATTTGATGACCGGCAAATTTGGGCATGAGTGCAGATAGACCAGCTAGAGATGGAAGCCACAATCGACACGGGAGCCATGCGCAGTTTTGCAAGCCAGACGCTGGCAAATAAAATTCGAACAGTTAGCAACCAGCGATTTTCTACAACCAATGTGCGCATGGCCGATGGGTCACTACAGGTGGTCGAAGAAACCCTAACCGTAAGAGTGAAGGTGGGGAAAAGGCAGTGTAAGCTACGACTTCTCATTCTTCCTGGCGTAGCCGACGATCTACTTCTCGGAATGGATTTTCTGCTAAAAACTAAAGCCACGCTTGGTTGGGGTAGACAAAAGATTACGCTGCGACCTTCGAAAAAACCAACGCCTAGCGATGCAGCGTGTATCACGATAGCTGACATTCCTACCCAATCAGAGGAACCACTGGATGAATTCTTGAAGGAAGAGCTGCAGAAATTCGACGCTCTACGTGGAACCGCAAATGTACCGCCACACAAGATCGTCATGTTGGATGACCGGCCGCTCAAACAACGCTACTACCCAAGGAACCCCGCAATGCAGGACGTCATCAATAAGGAGATCGATGAGCTCATGGAAAAAGGCTTCATAGAGCCGTCACATAGCCCTCACAGCGCGCCGATAGTGTAAGTGCGCAAAAAGACTGGCTCATGGAGACTCTGTACTGATTACAGACAGCTGAATGCTAAGTCGGTTCCCGATGCATACCCTCTGCCGCGCATCCATCATATCCTGGAAAGGCTGCGCAATGCCAAATATATCAGCAGCCTCGATTTGAAAAATGGATATTGGCAGATTCCTATGCACCCGGATAGCAAGAAGTATACGGCCTTCACAGTACCAGGACGAGATCTCTTTCAGTGGCGTGTGATGCCTTTTGGGCTGCATTCGGCACCCGCCACGTTCCAGAGAGCCTTAGACAACATCATCGGACCAGAGTTGGAGCCATTTGCCTTCGCGTACCTGGACGACATCATCGTCACCGGCAGGTCGAAAAAGGAGCACATCCAGAATCTGAAGGAGGTATTCCGAAGATTGCAAGCGGCGAACCTTAAACTCAACGTAGAAAAGTGTGAGTTTTTCAGGTCCGAAACGAAGTACCTCGGACATGTGGTGAGCGAGCGTGGTATACACACGGACCCAGATAAGGTTGCGGCAATCAAGAACCTAGCACCACCGACGAGTCTCCGAGAATTACGCCGATACCTGGGCGTGGCGTCGTGGTACAGTCGTTTTGTACCCGACTTTGCCACCATCTCGCAGCCGATGACCCAGCTGCTGAAGAAAGGCAAGCATTGGCGATGGGGACCTGAGCAACAGGCAGCATTCGAGGCACTTAAAACCAAACTTACCGAGACGCCTGTTTTAGCATGCCCAGACTTCAATAGGACTTTCGTGCTGCAAACCGACGCAAGCGATTATGGACTTGGCGCCGTGCTAACGCAAGATTTTGATGGCGTAGAGCTAGTAATAGCTTACGCCAGCCGTCACCTCATCCAGGCAGAGCGGAACTACAGTCCCACGGAAAAAGAGTGTCTGGCCATCGTGTGGGGCATACGCAAGATGCGTTGTTACTTGGAAGGGTACAAATTCAAAGTCATAACCAACCACCTTTCTTTAAAGTGGCTGAACTCTTTTGAGAGTCCGTCTGGCCGCTTAGCGCGATGGGCTCTAGAGTTGCAGCAGTACAGCTTTGACATCCAATACAGACGAGGCAAGCTGAACGTAGTCGCAGACGCGTTATCACGGCAACTCCTAGAGGACCTGTGCAAGACCACTGAGATTACCGAAGAAACACCATGTTGCCCCTGGCTGGAAAAGCGAAAGCAGGAGGTCAGAGAAAATCCCACGAAATTCCCATATTATACCGAAGAAGACGGCAGTTTATACCGCCATATACCCAACCAGATCGGCGATGAAGATGCGGCGGCCTGGAAATTATGTGTACCAACACACCTACGCCCGAGAGTACTAGCAGAAAATCATGATCAGCCGAGTGCCGGCCACCTTGGAGTCCGCAAGACCATTGGCCGCATAGCAAGTCGCTACTACTGGCCTGGTCTTTTTCGAGCTGTCAGCCGGTACGTAAGGAGCTGTGAGGTATGCCAGCGCTACAAGGCAAGCCAACAGGCCCCAGCTGGAAAAATGTTATCGCGCATTGCAGACGAGCCATGGTCGGTCGTCTGTGCTGATTTTGTTGGGCCATTGCCGCGGTCGAAACACGGCAATACTATGATTTTGGTCCTGTTTGATAAATTCAGTAAATGGACAGAAGCCGTTACTCTACTCAAAGCCACCAGCGATAGTTTAAAGAAGAGTTTTCGAGAAAGAATACTATCCCGTTTTGGAGTTCCGAAGGTGCTCATTAGTAACAACGGCTCGCAGTCTACCAGTCGTGCGTTCCGTAAGTTTCTGCAAAAAAATTAGTACCAGGCAGCAGTTTACCGCCCCGTTCTCGCCGCAGGAGAACCCGACAGAGCGAGCCAACAAAGCCCTCAAAACGATGATCGCACAATTCAGCCAAAATCAACATAAAACATGGGACGAGTGTCTGCCAGAGCTCACCTTGGCACTGAACAGCAGCAAGTCTGACGTAACTGGTTTCAGCCCTGCGTTCCTAGTGCAAGGTCGCGAGCCAAGATTACCTGGAGCACTCTACGATGAGCAAACGATGGGAACCGGCAGAGAAGTACAATCACCAACAGCACGTGCAGAACAACTGCAAGAAATTTTTGAACTTGTGCGGCGCAAACTAAGTCAGGCCACGCGCGACCAGGCGCGTCACTACAACTTGCGCAGGCACGATTGGCAGCCTAGGATAGGCGAGATGGTGCTCGCAAAACAGCATCAACTATCCAGCGCCATAAACAGCTTCACAGCGAAATTAGCTCCCAAATATGAAGGCCCATACGTCGTCATCGGATTCATTTCGCCCGTGATTGTGCAGATCCGCAAGAAAGGTGAAACCAAAGTAAGAAAAGCTCATGTTGGCGAACTGAAGAAGTTCGTCGACGGGACTTACGTCGGTAAACAAGGTCAAGAGGCGGCGGCATCCGCAGAAACAAATGCCTCACCACGGCAGCTCGACGGGACCAACGTCAGTAAACAAGGTCAGGAGGTGGCGGCATCCACATTAATCACTGCATCACCGCGGCAGCATCCGCAGAAACAACTGCAAAACGCGGCGGCAACCGCTAAAATAACTGCATGCGAAGGCAAGTTGAAGATCGACGGGACCAACGTCGCTAAACAAGGTCACGGCCGCTTCAACAACTGCCAAATCGTGGCAGCAACCGCGTCAACAACTGCCAGATCGCGGCAGCAACCACGTCAACAACTGCCCAGTCGCGGCAGCAACCGCGTCAACAACTGCCGAACCACGTCAACAACTGCTGGTCAACAAATGTCAAAGCGCGGCAGCAACCGCGTCAACAACTGCCGGTAGGCGGCCGCATCCGCAGAAACAACTGCCAAACGCGGCGGCATCCGCAAAACAAACTGTCAAAAGAGAAGTCGAAGAGCGACGGGACCCACGTCGATAACCAAGGTCAGCCGGTGGCAGCATCCACATAAATCACTGCATCACCGCGGCAGCATCCGCTGATCAACTGCAAAACGCGGCGTCATCCGCTAAAATAACTGTGAGAGTCGAAGAGCGACGGGACCCACGTCGATAACCAAGGTCAGTCGGTGGCGGCATCCACATAAATCACTGCATCACCGCGGCAGCATCCGCTGAACAACTGCAAAACGTGGCGTCAACCGCAAAAATAACTGTCAAGAAGGTAACGACCAAAGGGCAAACGAGGAATTCAGCAGCCTACGGGACATCTGCAAATGAAATGTAACTTTGAGAGACAAATCAATTATAATATTTCGAAATAAAATTAAATTTATAATGAACAACAACCTAAAATGCGTAAAATTCATTGAAATCAAACGTCAAGTAGGGACGACTTCACACCACTAGCAATGGGTAACAATGACGAAGGGTAGCTTTAACTATTTTAGCTCACTATCCGAACCAAACAGAAGGCAGACATAAAACTATATTATAACAACCTTCACGCAAACGAAAATGCTTTATCTTACTGCAGTAGACGTTGTAAGGACCCCTTTTGACAAGGGTCAAAACTGGCCCTCACAATAGAGTGAAGGGCAAGAGCATCGTTAACCACACCCCATCTTCTATCAAATCAGCAGACTCTCACTAAGTCAACACGGCCCTCAATACAACGCGCCTACCGCAACAACTGCACCAAGAGCGCCCTACAGTGGCCCCGTAATAAAACAACACATACAACAACGACAACAGGCACAACAGCCACACACATCAGTAGCTGGAGCCTAACCAGCCTACCACTACATCAACGTAGCCAGACAACAAAACAACGTCACAGCTACAACCAAACACACGATGGCCATACATAGCTACCAGCAACAGCAGTCACAACAACAACGTGAATAGCCGCTAAATCGCGCCACTCAGTATTTATTATTTTAAGTTATACGACTGATACTCAGGTACAGTCACTTCAAAGAACATTTTATTTACTTCTAAAACTTATTGATAATTTTATTTTTGCCACTATCTATAGCCTATATAAACATAGGTATATTTGCTGTATAAAGCAAACATTATAATCATTGAATTATTCTCATAATAATAACATATTTAATACTTGCAAATATTTAACTACTCACCCTGTATCGGACCTTCAGTTCGAACATCTACATTTAACATACATATATATATTCACTTAGCTATTTAAACATATTGAACAACATGTATAAGAAATCAAGTTTTCCCCTCAGAGTATGTCACACATACTACCATATTATATAAGCGACGCTAAGTGTGAAACGAAATAATATTTTAAGCAGCTGCTCGCTCACGCAACTGTGTACGGGTCTAGCTGTCTCATTTAAGTTAGAGAGAAATGTAATTGTGTGCGTCACATGACGCTGGTGCCAGACACCATTTAGGTTAGTTAAGATTTTTGAAATAAGAGTTGAGTTGGAGACATTAATTAAAATTACTTTAAATATGTATTGATTTTTTTTTTTTTTTTTTATTTATTATTTATAAACAATTTTGATATAACAATAGTTCAAATACACTTAAGATTAAATACACAATACAAAATTGATTTACAAATTACTGCATTCAGATGTTCAAAATGAACAAGTGTTGAAAAGCAGTTGACATATCATGAAATAAAAACCATTACTTATGTATTGAGGTGGGGTCATGAATGAAAAACATTAAGATATGTATCACGATGACTGGTAAAAGTAGTTTAACAATACTTATAGATATAGATATTTGAAAACTAAGCTTTTGTAAATAAAAAATCAGATAATAAGTAACAGTGTAACTAAACTGACAAGAAAAATATGCAATAAATTATAGATAGGGAAAAAGAAAAAAGAAAAGAAAAAATAAAATATATAATTATACTTGAACAGAGATCAGAGTGTTAACAGTTTTAAAGTCAAACATAAACAGCCATGTTTTTACCTCTCTAAGAAACAAAATAATATTTCTAATGCAAATGCAACGAATATTAAATGGTAGTTTATTAAAAATTCTAGGCGCAGGACATGAATAGGAGTGGAAGAAGAGAGTTAATTTGTGAACAGGAATTTTTACATCAAGCTGAACAGACGTGCTGTCTTTTATTTTGCATAATCAAAGTGGAAATCAAACAGGCTAATAATCGGGTCGAAACAGGATAAGTTCAGGTGCACTGAGCTGTCATAGACCTCGTGAGCCCTGCTTGTCCTAGTGCTAGCTCTGCACGAGCCAACCACCAGTTGACTATTTTGACTTACACATTTTCCTTCACGCTTGACGGTCGAAGAGCGCCGCAGGTGCTATTTGATCTCGCGTTGAAGCCCCGCAAGCTTTACGCTTGTCTTGCAAACCAGCAGGAATCCTTTCCAACATCCCATTACAGGCAAGTTCAGGTGCACTGAGATGTCACTAGACCTCGTGAGCCCTGCTTGACCTTCGCCTCAGTTCTGCACGAACCAATCCTCTTCGACTGTGACAGACGGACGGACCGCCAAGACAGAAACGGCCGTCACCCAAGCAGTCATCGAACGATTCGGCAGCAACTCATATCCGCGATCCTAGTGCTCCCTTAAAAAAGGAGTGCAAGCGGACCCACCAAACCTCCAAATTCTTGAGACAGAACCCTGGACAGCCGCTGAGTGCTACCCCGGATGGAAAACCTACCGTGACGCCAGAGGTTCGTTACAACGTGTTTAAAACTCCCCAAAACCTCACCATTTACCAACAAAGAATTTCACTAAATCTTTCTTAGCGGTCCTGTATGTGGTCGTGATAATCAGGTGTGACATGAAATGCATATGTGAACGCCCCTTGAGTAAATTACACCATAACTTGCAGTTCTGAAAATCTAATCAGAAACAACAACTCTGAAAGTTATCGAGAAAATTGCAAAAGTCTTCAGCAATAAAAATTCAAACCAACATTCGTTATTTAACTTCCGAACAGCCCACCAGCGTATAGAAAAGGTAAACTCATAACTTTGCAATTTACTCAGACTAAAACCCTTAAAAATGATTTATGCAGGATTTTACTAAGACAATGAAGAGAGCAGGTAATGGAGAGCATAAATGCAAAGCTGCAGACAAGGAAGAGCAGTGTAATTGGATGGACACAAGGAGTGTGTCGCAAATGGACACGTCAGAGGTAACGGCAGCGTCACGAGAAGGCAACAAGCCCGTTGATATCGGGTTGCTAATGCCAGCCCACAACCAGGCCATCTTGATATATCCACCAGGCCCAGATGGCATTACGTTGTACCACGCTGACTACGAGCGAATCGCATGCGGGCGGCTACTGAACGACAGCCTAATCGAAATGTATTTGAAGTGGTTGTACCTTCAGCAAACAACCAAGGTACAGGAGAGTGTGCACATTTTCAGCACACATTTTTATACGCAGCTTAGTCGAGTAGCAGATAATGGAAACTCACAAGAGCAAATCGATCGGCTCCGTCGTTGGACGAAACGCATCCAACTCGTCAAGAAAACCTCCATTCTGGTGCCAATAAATGAAGGCTGTCACTGGTACCTGGCGATCATGTGCCTTACACGACAGCTATGCATCGCACCGCAGCGAGGTCAAATATGGATCCTGGATTCGTACGCTAATACGTCCAGAGGTCACGTAGCTCCAATACTATGCAATTACCTACAGTGTGAGTGGCGAGCAGCATACCCGAATTCGACCACGACGACCTGCGTCTCTGGTTCAAAGCTTGGTACCCGAGTCAGTAAGAGCCAGCCTGCCCCACCTATATCTGTCCGAATTCACGGACGCGACGGCATAGGGCACGACCCCAGTGAAATTCACAGCAGCAGGCAAAACACCAGCGAGAAAATCGAGGCCATGCCGACGGACACCACGCCGACTTCAGCGCGACAGTGAATCCGACGAAAACACCACGTCAAGCAGCAGCAGCTCGTCAGCACAGTCTGATACCACCAACAGCGATAGCAGCAGCACCGAATCCAGCCCTGACAACGCACTACGCGGCGGCAACGTCGCCAAAAGATCAACGAGATCCAGCAGCAATTCTTCACCAATCGTTTTTAGCATGCCCAGCGCACCGCAGCATGCCAACCTAGCACAGCCACGTCCAAGCGTAATACGCACACCAGTCAAGCCCAGCACACCGACGCAGCAGAGAGCCGTCAGCAGCAGCGCAGCAGCAGCCCAGCCCAGCTTGGCAAAATGCGATCAGCAAGACGCAGTAGCCAGCACGTCGAAGCGTGCAAGCGTCATTCATGCCAACCCACAGCGTACAAGCGTCATACATGCCAATCCACAGCGTACAAGCATCATCCATGCCAACCCACAGCGTACGAGCGTCATCCATACCAGCGCCAAAGGTACAGTTCAGAACATCGAAGTTCAAACTAAGGGCACAGATCCCAGCTGCGAGCCAATTCAAGGCCCTACTAGCATCAAATTAACATTCGCTAGCGTCACTCAAGCGTCCGGCTACGCCAACTCGCAGCAGCGACAAACAGGCGTCAACAAAGCCGAACTAAAGGTCCACAGCGCCCATCCTCTAGAGCCGCAGACTCCAACCGGCAGCGTACCGAGCTACGCTAGTGCCGACAACAAGAGTAGCCTAGATAAGGCCCCTGGTGACGTCAGAGAATTCCCCCTCGTCAGTCCATCAGAGCGGCAGGCGCAGCACTTGCAAAGACGGCAAGTAAACTTCAGCCGTGCGTTCGACCGCGCACGCAACAGCGTCAGCATTACACATGCAGCACGCGAACCCAAGCAGCAGCCAACCACAGCCAGCGTCTTTCATCGCATTCCTAGATGGAACCCAGACCCCCTCTTTTTACGGGTGAGGATGCCGAATGTGTCCACACAGGAGACTCCTGAGGAGCAGGAGAGCGATATGAGCCTGGGTGAGCTCAGCTTGCGACCAGTATGGTCATCACAGCCCCTCCCAGCAACCGACCCCATTTACGCAGTCGTCCATCAGCTGCTGGCAGAGAAACGTCAGCAATGGAGATGCACCGGCCACCGCATCCGATTTGTAGCCACATTTGGCGAACGACAAATCCAGGTCAACATCAAGAAAGACGGCACCGAAACCCTCCGTCACCGCCCACTGAAGTAAGGGGGAGATGTAAGGACCAAAACTTTTACAAAGTTTTGCCATACATGTTTTAGTAATAGCGTACTTTCATTTCAGGCACACTTTTCCTGCTGGGTCAGACATTGAAGGCTATAACATCTAAAAGCCACAGCCAAAGCCACAGTTATAAACCCAATAGGGATGCGAGCCATGCGAGGGTCGCGTCAAGGGTGGCCAAAGTCTTTGGCAGTAGGCTTACGATGGTTGAAACCATCTCTTTATTTCTTAAGTTTTTATATAAGTTTAGGCTAAGATCAATGAATTATTAGGTTAAGTTATTAGTAATGGAAAACTTAGTCTCTATTATCCTTTATTGTTTTCTTAGTTATTATACTAATATATGTATTGACATATAATACAATAATATAATTATAATAATAAATACATATTTATATTATATAATAATATATATAATAAAAGACGGTAATATTATCCTAATAATAATAATATCTACCGATAATATTATTATAGTATGAAATTAGATTTAAGCATATAATATTATTTATAATATATCCAATAAATAAGCATGAAGTTAAATCGTGACATCTTTCTTCTTCAGTATAGTGAGGTAGGGTCAGTTAAGAATACCTAGAAGACAGTGACTTCATTGCCGCTGGGGTGCTTATATGCACAAACATATGGGTCGCAATTAAATGGAATTATTGCATCAGCCAATTTGTGCTGCGCAATTAAAGCAGGTAGAAAATCAGACCATAATCGCTATATTTGTTTTCTCATTTCATGTACTAAACTGGAATATCGTATGATGTTTATGAGCCAACAACAACACTCACACCAAGGGCAACCAAACAAGCACAAGCAATGAGAGTCATAAACACTTCAACTGGAGGAGAAGAAGTCAGTCTTGTACGAACCTTCTAAAGGCCCAGTTATTATAGACGTAATGTAAAGTAACGTTATGTTGTCAACTGTCATCGTGACGGGACGTAATGTAAGAAAACGTTGTAGCAATTATAATAGGCAGTAGCCAGGCAGTTGTTTGTCGTAAATAATTGCACGTTCCTGTACAAATACAATAAAATCTTCGACATCCATAGCTGTGGATACATAAAACTATCACATTAATAACGAAAACTCAACAAAAAGCGTAGTTCAACAATATAAAATAGCGCAATAATCGAATCTAACCTCAATGTTTAGTTGTTCTTTGAACAGACGTAATGTAAAGTAACGTAGAAATCGAAATCCAACGGATTTTTATGTCCCGTTACATTACGTTACCTCTATTATAATCACTTGTATAAGAAAAGTATTGATTGAAACAGTAAGTGACAGAACACACTGCTGCAGTGGCATTTCACTACATGACGTTACGTCTATTATAACTGGGCCTTAAGCGCGCAGTTGGATTTAAAAACACCAAGCATTCTTTAAACCGCGAGTCGAGACAGTTCAGTCGAAGCAGCCAATAATTGTCATAGTAGAACAGAGACAATCCTGAAGTCAGTACTCGGCGTCTAACAACGCAGTCAACCAGCAGTGTCCTTAATCGCTGTAACAGCGTCGCGCAGTCTAGTGGGACCGCGAGTGAGCAGCATCGACAACGCGCAGGCAGCGCAGTAGCGATTGACAGCGTCCAGGACGACCTCGCAGTTACCACGCAGTCACGATCGACGACGTCCTTAATAGCAGCAACAGCGCCGCGCAGTCAGGAAGTGACCGTGGCTGAGCAGCATTGACGACTGCATAAATTCAGTGCAGTGACGATCGACAGCGCCGTAATTACCGGCAGCGGCAGTGCGTCAACGACAACGATCGGCAGTGTCCTTAATCGCCGCAACAGCGTCGCGCAGTCAAGTGGGACCGCGACTGAGCAGCATTGACAACTGCGCATTAACAGTGCAGTGACGATCATCAACGTCAACGACAATTAGCACCAACGCCACACAGCCAACAGCGGCAGCAGCAGTGCGCCAAGGACTTTAACGTCAGCAGCACCAAAGTTCTGCAGCCAGCGACTACAGCAGGACGTCTACGGCAGCAACACGAAAGCAACGCAGCGACGAGCCAACAACAGCAGCAGAAAATAACAAGTATCATCCATCTTATTTATCTATATTATTTGATATTATATTTTATTATATTGTATTATTTAACATTTAATTACAAATACTTACGTAGATATTTGAGAGAGTAGCTTAGATTAGTTCAAGGGCTTTAACCATATCCAACATCTCCCGTCTACTTCCTTATTTATCCTTTTCGTCCAGGTCAAGACCGTACCCTCGTAATCTTGATCTTAAAACCCGTAACCTTGATTGTCCCCCCAGTCTGTGAGACGAACGATGATACGAGAGGCTCACAAAATTCCTTTATCTTGCGATCGAGATACGTCTCTTGCAATCTTATTCTAATTTACCTCCGAGACGAGCGACCAATATCGGATTTCGGATCCTTTTATTCCAGGTCGAGACCGTACACGGAATCTTGATCTTGAAAACCCGTAACCTAGTTTTCCTTACCAGCCTGTGGGATAAGCTGTTATTAGCGAATCTTACGCCAATCCTTTATCTTGCAATCGAGCCTAGTGACTCTTACAATCTTCCTTTTCCCGTGGGATGAACGATCATTAGTGATTCCTACAAATTTCTTTCCATTGTAACGAGGTAGAAGACGAACAGACACCAATTGACCTTCAGGATAGACATAGTGGGGTTAGTTAGGAGTCACGAGTGAGGTAGGCTAGGGTAGTCCTAACTTAGTTTAAGTTATTATTAAGTTACGAATTGTGAATAAAATAGTATTGTTAATCATTGTAATCACTGGAGTTTTGATTTGGCGTATGGAATAAGATAAATTATTTGCAACGATCCTGGTTCCGGCGAGCCGACCCCAGCCGTGAGAACGCATCGTTACAGTCTTGAGCTTTAATAGCTGCCGACTTAAGCCCTTTTAGCCTCTGCACTTTTTTTAGTGAACGGCATAAAAAGGATATTTAAAATAGCGCCAGTGACGAACTTCGCCGGCAACCAATAGGCAGGTCCTACAACTTATTTTTATAGAACGCGAGTCCTTTTTTTATTATTTTAAAAATAAAAAGGCGCGTACATGGCGATCCTGCGATATCGCCAAAAATATTATTACAAGGCAAAGGCTTAGCAGAAGCTGATTGAATTGCAATGTCCAAATCATTGCGTAGTAATTTGATACTTTGACGTATGTCTTGCATTGATTCAGATTTTTTCAGTTTATTAAAGTTTACATTAATTTAATTTTTTATGTCACTTATCGCGGTCTCGATGTACGAGTTTTTTTTATTGTCATTTGTTAGTTTCGTTAACTGCTTAATGTTACTTAATATATTTGTTACATTTTCTTTAAAGGTATTAGTCGAAACCTCCAAAGTGGCACTAATGTCTTCCGATATCTGAGTCAAGCTATCAAATTTGGCAAATTGTTTTGATGCCTTATTTTTTGAAGCCATTTTTTAGGCTTGTTTTCAGATAACAAGCTAGCAAAAGAGTCATTAAGGCACTTTATTGCAAGCATTATATGAGAAGGTGAAATTTCTCTGCACTCGTCACAGAAAAACAAAAAGTTTGTTGCATATTCTTGTATGTAGTTTAGGCTTCATTTAGATAAACCAATACAGTCATTTAGATAAACCAATAAGAAAAAACCTAGCACCTCAGTCCTCAATTCAGTCCTAGTCCTAGTCCTCAGTCGTGCAATTATCTTTTCCACAAGACATATTAAATTCTTAATTCATTAAACAGAGATATCGTCTTTATTTTAGCTTATATGTTTTATTTTTTGTAGGTCAGCAAGCGAAAGAATTAAGAAGTGGAACAGAGATATGTATTGATTTTTTTTTTTTTTATTAATTGTGTGTCAGCACACGAATGTTTACAATATTGGTTAAATGCTTACTAATGTATTTTGCCGAATTGCTGTAAATTACTTTATGCAGGTATAATATTGTTGATTTTTGTTTTTTTATGGTCTTTGAGTTAATATTTATTTTTTTATTTTTTTTTGGAGAGATTTGCAGTTACGTATTTTTTGGTTATTATTTTATTGATTCTAGTAGGTTAGCAAACAAAAGTATTCGAAATTGGTTAATTGCTTTAATAAGGTGTTTTTCTGAATTGCTGTTATTTATTGTATGCGGTATGTTGTTGTTTTTTTTATTTTATTTTATTTTTAGGGTTTTTGTGTAAAGATTGTTTTTGGTCAGAGTTGCAGAATTGCAGTTTAGTATTTTTGCTATAATTAATCGTTTTTAGGCCACAAAACTTGCACAGAGCAATGAGCTAAGGTTTTTTATTTTTATTTTGTATTTTTTTTTAACAATGGTAAGCGAGCTAGCAGAGCTATTTTTCACACGTCTGATCGGTTTGACTGATAAACACTAACTCTATAATAGTGAACACAATGAACAATGAACAACCGCCCAAATTTCGAAAAATTAAGAATCGCCCAAAAACTATTTTGTGGCGGAAGAATATTCTCCCAAGTTACAATCGCCCAAATTGTGAAATGAATGATCGCCCCAAAAAAGAAACGCCAAAATTTTTTGGCGACTGCTCATTTTGAGTTTGGGCGATTGTTCATAATGAATGTTCGTCCAAATTTTGAAAAATGAATGATTTTTATATGAATGAATGAAGATAATGCTGGCCGTAAAATGATTTGCCCTCAAACGGAATTTAAAAACTACATTCCGTACAAGGGCAAATTTTTTTGTGATTGTTCATTTTGGGATTAGGCGATTGCAACATGGGCGAATATTCGCATAGACTAATACGGCTTTGCGAATAATCGCCCAAGTTTCAATCGCTCAAGCCCAAAATGAACAATCACCCGAAAAAATTTGGGCGATTGCAGCTTGGGCGAATATTCGCACAGACTAATACAGCTGTGCGTATTATCGCCCGAGTTGCAATCGCCCAAAAGTACGGAAATGAATAATCGCCAAGAAAACCGGCAAAAATTTTTGGGCGATTGTTCGATTTGTTTTTTTTTGGCGATTGTTCATAATGATCAAATGCCCAAAGTTCAAATAATGAAAAATTGACCAAAAATATTTTTTGGGCGATTGTACATTGCATTTTTGGGTGATTGTACATTATCCCTTTCGGGCCCAGGGTCCTTCAATTTTTCATGATTTCATTGATTGTTAATATCCTAGTTAATTTAGGTTCCCGAATGCCGAAAATAACGTTTTTAAGAATTTCTAACTTTTCTTTCCTTGGAAAAGGGACCTTTACATGTGTGTGGGTTGGGCCTCAACTCGTACAAAAACTCTGAAAGATCCATCATACGTTTCAAAAATTCATTTTATTTAAATAACAAATTTAAACTTAAATTATATTAAGAAAAAGTTTTTAAATAAAAGAGGATTTACAGGTTTATTCACGAACCTAATCAAAATGATAAAAAAAAATTTAAAATTCATATAATTTTGTGGTTTGTTATCAATTAAATCTATGGAGACGTATGAAAATTCTTAAAACAATTCCTGTCACTTGTAAGACACAAATACACATTGCATTTTTCGCAACGAGTGCGCGTACGACTTGTAAAATTTTTCATTCGACAGCTGCGCGCAGTCGATAATTTGTCTATTATTGGCCAATGTTCACCACCATCCATTCGTTTGCTATTTCCCGGTAAAGGTGATCACTGGTAATTTTTCGGTTTTGGTTCATTTTCTTCTTGTTCTTCACTCTCAGATAAGTCCACCTCAAACCTTCGTCTTTTACGTGTAGAAAGTAGGGCTTCCGCTAACTCTATTTTAAACTCCAGGAGATCTTTTATAAATTTTTTTGGACGGTTGTTAGCCATACAGTCACTCTTATACTCCATCCAAGAATTGACCACACTTAAATCAATAAAATGTAGCGTCACCTTTAAAGTCCATTTTTTTGTTTTAATCTATGTCCTGTAGCATTCCATCATCTGGTCGCATATATCAACTCCTCCCATATAATTATTGTGCTCCTTTACTACTACTGGACATGGAACCTCTATGCGACTATTGTCCTGCTTACTCCATCTGCTTACTGAGCTTACAGGATTTTTTCCAAAAGCCGTAGATGCTAAAGTTACAGATTTGTTATCCATCCATTTAACGACCACTATTTTTTCGTCCGATCGGACTATTTCGTCAATTTCTCCTCTGCACATTTTTTTGTCAGACATTAGATCGATTTTTCGTATGCGGTTGTTCTGAATTGTACCTGTGGCATTTATGTTTAAACCACTCAGCTTTTCCAAAAGTGGAATAGTGGTAAAATATCGATCAAAATACACAAACGATTTTTCTGGCAAAGTCCGGACTAAACGGAGGATTACACTGGGTCCCAAACCCAAGTTCCGATCCCGAAGTGGAGTTTTTGCACCTTGGTATAACTCGAAATCCAATACGATACCTAAAAATTATAACGAGTAATATTAATTTTGACTCTGAAATGACTTCGGACTGCTTCAATAATCGGTTGAACTTTCCAAAACCCATTATCAGACCATCCTGATGGAGGAATAGTTGTGTCGACAAAATGTAGACATTTTCTCAAAAGAGTAAACCGATTTCTTGACAGGTTCGATGCCACTAAATTATGTCTAAATTGGCTCTGCCAATACATCCTGATTCGCGGAAGTTTGATGCAACTGAAATACAAGTGAGCACCGTATAGCTTTTTAATTTCAATAGGATTTGTTTTCAACTCTTTGCCAGTAGTTTTCAAATAATACATATTTGTGTATTTTGCTGCATCCAAAAAATGACTCTCCGGGAAATATTTTTGAAAGTATTCAATAGGCAATAGAACATTAGTTGTGATGGATGTAGAAATGGCCAATGCTCGTGAGGATGATTGAAACTCCATGCGCTTCCAAATCAACGGCCTTATTGATGTTGCATCTTCTTCAGCATCTACGTTTTGCGGCACGACATTATCAGAATTATTGGAGTCACTATAGCTATCAATTTCCTCATCTCTAAGAAGATTAACTGGGTCAACCTCAAACAGACCATCACTATCCGAGCCACTAAGGTCCTCCACATCTGATCCTCCAGCGAGAATACGCACAACTTCTTCGACATCTCGATCGTTTCCCAAGTCAAACTTTTTGCCTAAATTTAAAAAAGCACAAATGTTTAGTCCCAACCAACACATTTGTGTAGCATCATGTTTGCTGATATTTTTTTAACCCTAATATCATAAAAAAGTGGAACTTGTAGATGTTTAATTAAAATTTAATATGTTTTCAGCCAAAGTTAATCGAAGCATTGCCAAATATGACAATATATTATAGTGAAAATAATACTTACGTTGAGGTTTATGCAAATTCTCCGATATGGTGTCACTTTTTTCTCACTACACACTTGTTAATAACACAAAATCAAATACTTATCAGAAAATCAGGTAGAAAATGCAAAAATTAAGCGACTGGTGCGTTAACAGTAAAAATACAGTTACAACATATATTAAAAACAAGCGCGAGAAAAGTAGAGAAATTATGCTACACATATGTGTAGGCAGGGCCCGAAAGGGTTATGAAAAACGCCCAAATTTTTTGGGGTGATTATTAATTTCACTATTTTGGCGAATGTTTGCAGTTTTGGGCGATTGTTCTAACTTTTTTGGGTGATTGTTAATTTTTGGGTTTGGGCGATTGTAACTTGAGTGTTTATTTGCACAGCCTACGGTTCAATTTAAAGACTTAGGCGTTGTCTTTGACAGTAAACTTTCTTTCGCTCCTCATTTGGATTACATTATCCCAAAGGCATAAGCAATGCTTGCCTTTGTACGTCGTAATGGCTCTTGCTTAACGGACGCTCAAATTCTAGCTTACAAGTCTTGTCCGCTGCATGATTGAATATGCGTCCATTGTCTAGAACCCATATTATGAAACTTATAAGATTAGACTTGAACGTGTCCAAGACTCTTTCACTAGATTTGCCTTACGCTCTCTTAACTTTGAGGGTTATATTCCATCTTATAGTGCCCGCTGTCTTTTAATTGGACTTAAGTCTCTGGAGGCTAAAAGAAATATTTTGTCTGTGCTTTTTGTTCATGATATTATTTCAAGAACAGGAATTTTATTGTTCCTGTTAGAATACTCAGAAAAATTGATCCTCTAATTTTGCCGTAAATACACCAATTTTTAAAGCTTTGAATTTGTACGACAATTTATACTCAACTCACAACCTAGATTTTTCTTTTTCCAAAAATCAATTAAGAATTTTATCAAATACTTTTTATAAATTTTATTATACTTCATTATTATATCTTCTAGTCTGTAAGAATAGACATAGACAAAAAATTTTCATAGACAAATGTTTGAAATAAATAAATAAATAAAAGTTCAATCCACACTTTTGTGGTATGACTTGACACACGATTTACTTACAAATAGTGATGATATTTTCTAGGTCATGATCAAAGAAGTAAAATATAAGAAAATGGTGTTGCTAACACTGTACGTGAACTGTCGCACCATTCGTAAATTGTGTGAGCGAGACAAAGTGGTTTTTTGGCATTTCTGAGAACCCTGGCATCTGATTGGAAGACTCCTCAGCAAAATAGTTGAAAATAATTTAATTTTAAGCATTTTTCACTGCTTAAAAAGTGACAAAAATAAATGCAATGTAAATTGTGCAGTTAAAAATTGTAAAAGTTCCCGAAAACTCAAAAACATTTCCCTTTCGTTCCACAGGTAAGCAACAAAAGTGCTTTATTTAGTTTCTAACGATATTTTTTTAAACTTATTTGAAAAAACTGAAAAGGCTGAAAAAGCTCTTAGCTCGAGAGCAAGTTTTGAGCATCGCTGCTCTCAAGTAAGTTAAAATCTCTTCACATCACACGGTATTACGCCATGAAAATGATTTGTAGGCTCTTTGAGATTTTTTGAGTGGTTACAGGAATGACATAAAATGTTAGGAATGACAAAATTGTCTTTATTTGGAGATCGCAGGTATCAGAGATAACTAAAACAGTTTCCCGCACGTATTTATCACATATTCGATAACTACTTTAATGTGTTATACTAAATTTAGTTTAAGTCTATCACTAACTGAATACACAGTTGGTTACAGAAATTACAACTTTATCGTGGTTGACACTCGTCAAAACTTGAGAGTCAAGTTCTGCATATTCCTTTTTAAACTTGAAGCTTCAATTTACACAAGGGAAAAAAATTTAAAACTTTTGGCTGATCAGTATTGTTCAACAGCTTCCATTTTATCAAACTAAATAGTTGATCACCGAAACAAATATATTAAACTTTGAGTCAATTCAAAAAAGAATGTAGATTTCTTTATATTAAATGATAGATAAAACTGTAGGCTTTAAACATAATATATATTTTTGACATCTTAATGCTGCAATTTTTTGAGAAACTAACGGTTTTATTACTAACTAAAAGCAAAAGTAATATAAAACTGCTCCCAAAATTCAAAATATTGCTTAAATTTTCTTTTATTTGTATTTTTTCTAATAGATAATTTAATTATCTTCCAAATGAGATGTCAGTATTTTATATCTATTGAAAAATGGTAAAGATATTGATATTTTATTGAACAGATATTGTACTAAGCAAAAAAGTTTAAAAATCTATAACTAGTTGAGGTATCGATTTCTTGTTCGACCAAACATATTTTTTCTGTTCTGAACAAAAAACTATTTTTAAATCGTTGCGCCCCAGTAGTTGCAATCGTGCCCTAATTTAATTTCCTGATTATATGGAATAACTATTTTTTTTTAAAAAAATACACAACGAAACACTGAAACATAACTTTTTTCAGAGAAGACCACAAAACCCTGGTTGTCATTTATATTTGAGAGAGAATATATTTTTTTTTTCATTATTACGGGTGTTGTCAAACAAATGGACAACCTATAATAATTAAATCATTTTCTAGGTATCCGGGCATGATAAAAAAGCCCCACTCACACTTCAAATCGCTCATCAAATCGGTTGAATAATCGTTTGGCCACAAAAGTGTTCATACTCTTTTTCGCGATTACGAAAATTGTTAGGAGCACTTGTTTTTAAACAAAATCCTAATACTTGCTATATCTTTTCTATATATAAACAAAACTAAGCAAAATGCGTATTAAAATAAAGGCTATGCTATTACCTATTTAATTAAAAAAATTCCATTAATTACTTTTTAAGATATAACTTTATTTTACTTTACTTTACTTAACTTAACTTAACTTAACTTAACTTAACTTAACTTAACTTAACTTAACTTAACTTAACTTAACTTAACTTAACTTAACTTAACTTAACTTAACTTAACTTAACTTAACTTAACTTAACTTAATTTAACTTAACTTAACTTAACTTAACTTAACTTAACTTAACTTAACTTAACTTAACTTAACTTAACTTAACTTAACTTAACTTAACTTAACTTAACTTAACTTAACTTAACTTAACTTAACTTAACTTTACTTTACTTTACTTTACTTTACTTTACTTTACTTTACTTAACTTAACTTAACTTTACTTTACTTTACTTTACTTTACTTTACTTTACTTTACTTTACTTTACTTTACTTTACTTTACTTTACTTTACTTTACTTTACTTTACTTTACTTTACTTTACATTACATTACTTTACTTTACTTTACTTTACTTTACTTTACTTTACTTTACTTTACTTTACTTTACTTTACTTTACTTTACTTTACTTTACTTTACTTTACTTTACTTTACTTTACTTTACTTTACTTTACTTTACTTTACTTTACTTTACTTTACTTTACTTTACTTTACTTTACTTTACTTTACTTTACTTTACTTTACTTTACTTTACTTTACTTTACTTTACTTTACTTTACTTTACTTTACTTTACTTTACTTTACTTTACTTTACTTTACTTTACTTTACTTTACTTTACTTTACTTTACTTTACTTTACTTTACTTTACTTTACTTTACTTTACTTTACTTTACTTTACTTTACTTTACTTTACTTTACTTTACTTTACTTTACTTTACTTTACTTTACTTTACTTTACTTTACTTTACTTTACTTTACTTTACTTTACTTTACTTTACTTTACTTTACTTTACTTTACTTTACTTTACTTTACTTTACTTTACTTTACTTTACTTTACTTTACTTTACTTTACTTTACTTTACTTTACTTTACTTTACTTTACTTTACTTTACTTTACTTTACTTTACTTTACTTTACTTTACTTTACTTTACTTTACTTTACTTTACTTTACTTTACTTTACTTTACTTTACTTTACTTTACTTTACTTTACTTTACTTTACTTTACTTTACTTTACTTTACTTTACTTTACTTTACTTTACTTTACTTTACTTTACTTTACTTTACTTTACTTTACTTTACTTTACTTTACTTTACTTTACTTTACTTTACTTTACTTTACTTTACTTTACTTTACTTTACTTTACTTTACTTTACTTTACTTTACTTTACTTTACTTTACTTTACTTTACTTTACTTTACTTTACTTTACTTTACTTTACTTTACTTTACTTTACTTTACTTTACTTTACTTTACTTTACTTTACTTTACTTTACTTTACTTTACTTTACTTTACTTTACTTTACTTTACTTTACTTTACTTTACTTTACTTTACTTTACTTTACTTTACTTTACTTTACTTTACTTTACTTTACTTTACTTTACTTTACTTTACTTTACTTTACTTTACTTTACTTTACTTTACTTTACTTTACTTTACTTTACTTTACTTTACTTTACTTTACTTTACTTTACTTTACTTTACTTTACTTTACTTTACTTTACTTTACTTTACTTTACTTTACTTTACTTTACTTTACTTTACTTTACTTTACTTTACTTTACTTTACTTTACTTTACTTTACTTTACTTTACTTTACTTTACTTTACTTTACTTTACTTTACTTTACTTTACTTTACTTTACTTTACTTTACTTTACTTTACTTTACTTTACTTTACTTTACTTTACTTTACTTTACTTTACTTTACTTTACTTTACTTTACTTTACTTTACTTTACTTTACTTTACTTTACTTTACTTTACTTTACTTTACTTTACTTTACTTTACTTTACTTTACTTTACTTTACTTTACTTTACTTTACTTTACTTTACTTTACTTTACTTTACTTTACTTTACTTTACTTTACTTTACTTTACTTTACTTTACTTTACTTTACTTTACTTTACTTTACTTTACTTTACTTTACTTTACTTTACTTTACTTTACTTTACTTTACTTTACTTTACTTTACTTTACTTTACTTTACTTTACTTTACTTTACTTTACTTTACTTTACTTTACTTTACTTTACTTTACTTTACTTTACTTTACTTTACTTTACTTTACTTTACTTTACTTTACTTTACTTTACTTTACTTTACTTTACTTTACTTTACTTTACTTTACTTTACTTTACTTTACTTTACTTTACTTTACTTTACTTTACTTTACTTTACTTTACTTTACTTTACTTTACTTTACTTTACTTTACTTTACTTTACTTTACTTTACTTTACTTTACTTTACTTTACTTTACTTTACTTTACTTTACTTTACTTTACTTTACTTTACTTTACTTTACTTTACTTTACTTTACTTTACTTTACTTTACTTTACTTTACTTTACTTTACTTTACTTTACTTTACTTTACTTTACTTTACTTTACTTTACTTTACTTTACTTTACTTTACTTTACTTTACTTTACTTTACTTTACTTTACTTTACTTTACTTTACTTTACTTTACTTTACTTTACTTTACTTTACTTTACTTTACTTTACTTTACTTTACTTTACTTTACTTTACTTTACTTTACTTTACTTTACTTTACTTTACTTTACTTTACTTTACTTTACTTTACTTTACTTTACTTTACTTTACTTTACTTTACTTTACTTTACTTTACTTTACTTTACTTTACTTTACTTTACTTTACTTTACTTTACTTTACTTTACTTTACTTTACTTTACTTTACTTTACTTTACTTTACTTTACTTTACTTTACTTTACTTTACTTTACTTTACTTTACTTTACTTTACTTTACTTTACTTTACTTTACTTTACTTTACTTTACTTTACTTTACTTTACTTTACTTTACTTTACTTTACTTTACTTTACTTTACTTTACTTTACTTTACTTTACTTTACTTTACTTTACTTTACTTTACTTTACTTTACTTTACTTTACTTTACTTTACTTTACTTTACTTTACTTTACTTTACTTTACTTTACTTTACTTTACTTTACTTTACTTTACTTTACTTTACTTTATTTTACTTGGCCTTGGCATTGAATTCATATTAAAATGCCGCAATGCAATGAGCGTTGATCACTCGCTTTGTTGTTGCGGTGGATCAACTTTCATTGTCAGTACTTGGGCATTCATTAATATAAATATTCTGGGGGTACCGCGTTGTGAGTCACACGAGTCATTGCGTAGATTGGTTATGGATGAGTTGTTTCAGGTTAGTGATGTGGTCAATGTTTGTTATATTAAGCTCATACAAGTACAAAAGTGATAGCAATATCTTGTTTTCTGTTATATTGACGAATTGAGCTGATGCAGGTTGGGGTAGTTATTGTGTAAATTTTTTCTAATTTGTGTAAGAGGTTTCATTAATGGTTATTTTATCTTCGAATGTTACAACAAAGGTGCCACGCATCGAAATCAATGAACTATTTCCTCAATTGATGCAATGTGAAGCGCCGAGGTGTTTTTGCTATTCGCGAAATTATTGTTTAACAGTTGTTGCACGCAAGTGTTTCCTTTTATTGGCTGATAAAACGTAGTTGTGGTTGTATCCTGACAGTTTCTGAGCGGCTTATATAGTCTTTTGCAGTTGGCTACAGTATTTTTTTCTAACAGCAGGATTTTATGATTACGTACTACATATTTTTCCGATTTTTGGGTATATAATAATAAAATGGATGCTATTGATATCTTTAAGAATTTTTAATTTTGCAATGCTTAAAATATCAGTAACGCTTATATTTGCGAAATGCTCTGCAACTTAAAAATTCTGTATTTCACTGCTATCAAGATCTATAGAGTTTTTTATATTCAATTTCCCTAGAGTAATTGAGAAGATGGTATCCTCTTCTGCTCTTCTTCTATGAAAGCTTTCCAGCGTTTCAATTTTGAGTTTGGATTTTTATTGGAAATAGCAAAAGTTAGGGGTTGATGGTCAGTGAAAAAATTCAATTGACTGACCCCATATAGGTAATTCCTTACCATTTGTAAGGACCAAACTATTGCCAGTAACTCCCTTTCGTTCGTTGCATAGTTTTGCTCAGTTATAGTGAGAGTCCTGGAAATCATAGTTATTGGTCTGCCCTTCTGGGAAAGAACAGCACTATCTATTGCAAACGATAAGGCATCGGTGGTTAGATCAAAAGGGTTAAGATCTTCTGAAGCCACAATTCTTTTTAACTGAAAGCTTGAAGTGCCTCGTCATCTAATTTAATTTTGATATTCTTAGATTGTTTCTTTCCTATGTGCCCGTTTTCGTCACGAAGGTATTTCGTTAGGGGCTTGGCAATCTGTGCATAGTCCTTAACAAAGCGCCTATATCCTGGATAGACCAAGGAAAGATCTTATTGCACGCAGTGTTTACCTTTTACCTTTTCAGAACACGTTTTTATTCCTTTGGGGGATACAGTTAACCTCAAGAATTCTACTTCTCTATTAAAAAATTTTGATTTTTCTACTGGCACTCATATTTGCGTTATAAATTTTTTTTAGAATCTTGTCAATATCTTGGGCATGTTGTTATTTTAACCGTGAGAAAATAATCACGTCGTCAATGTAAACATGACAACATTTGTCAATGCCCTCCCTAAGAATATCGTCAATGTCTCTTCGAAAAATGCTCGGTGCATTTTTCAGGCCAAAAGGGAGGCGACAAAATTCATATTTGCCGTTATTAACAGCAAACGCTTTTTTTCCCTATCACGCTCTGCCAATGTTATTTGATGGAATCAAGATTTTAAAGCGAGGGTGGTAAAAAATGCTGAGTTCCTTAAATTGGCTAAAATGACTGAAATATCCGAGATAGGATACCATCACAGATTGTTCTTTCGTTGAGTTTACGGAAGTCAATGACCAGTCGCCTGCCTGATTCATCTGTATCTTTTTTGTCAACGATCCATATAGGATTATTGTAAAGGGACTGTGACAGTCTTATGATCCCATTCTTAAGCAACTCGGATATTTCTTTATTTACGAACTCGGAGGAAGCTATGGGGTAGGGATATGACTTTGCATAGACCGGTTCGTTATTGACGGTTCGAATGGTTGAAGTGACTCGTTGTGGTCTGCGAAGACTTATAAGCGCAGAAATACCTAGTTCATCCATTTCAGTACTCTGTGAAATATTATTAACATCCTTGCAGTAGACATATAATAACGTTTCACAGTCACCGCTGTAATTTATCCCTTAATTAATCCCTTTTTGAGATTTAGCGTTGCATTAATTTCTTTCAGGAAATCAAATCCAAAAAAACCATCGAAGGTGTATAGGTTTGGAAGTAGATAGATTACAGTATTTCTATTGAAAATATTTATAATACATTTATGAATAATATTATTGGTTCCGTGCATTGACTTCACATAAAATAGTTTGCCTATTGGGTTTATTGCTCTCAAACCGTCTAAGTGATTAACATAATTTTTAGCGGCACCAGTGTCCACTAAAATTTTTAATTTCCTCCCTGCTAATGTCTTTCCTTCATAGTGAATGAGGGATGTACTCCTAAAAAATTAATTTCGTCTTCTTCAGTTTCGTTCTCTTCATAGTAGGAGTCTTCGAATCGATTGTAAATTCCGTCCCCTGAATGATATTCTTCGCTTGGTGGTCTTACGTCTGGGGTTATATCTTCCTGGCATAGGTTATTCCTGTTTCACCATACGCTGTTAATCCGACTCATACGGCCTCTTGTAAGCCGGAGTAGGACTCGGGAGATTATTATGACGGTTTGCAAATAAGGGTGGTCGGTTCTGGCTGGTCCCGTTCCGACCTTGATTATTGGCTTCCCTAGTTGCTGTATATCTGTTAGCTTGTTGGTTCTGATCAATTGGGGTGTTAGGGTTGTTGTACCGAAACCGAGTAGAAGAATTTATCTTCACTGGGGTAGGTTTTGGCTGGATTGTTGGACGTACCTGTAATATTAGCGATTGGTAGCGACGGTAGTGGGGGGAATTGGAAAACCCATACTTATGTTCGGGATGGGAATATGTAGGAATGTATATTTAAATTAAGAACGAATATTCATATATTTTAAATAATGATAGCATCATTATAAAACTAGATTGTGAACTTAATTGAAACTTACGATGAACTCTTGTGTTGACACAGAGAATAGATATGCCCTTTCTCGACTAAGAGAGAATAGTGTCTACAACAATGTGCGTCTTTATCTTGCTTACTTGCACCGATCTCTACCTGTATAGAAGGCAAGACCAAGACAAACCTCAAAGTCTTGATTCAGCAAGAAGGTCTACCTACCGATGTCAATGAGTTAAGCCTTTTATTTACCAGATTCCACGAGCTACTTGGCTTGACGAGCCATCAAGTCAAAGAAGATCTTGACACATATGCTACTCATGTGAGGTCAAAACATATCTCTTATCTTCAAAAGTCCCGTAAAGAGCAGCAACAATATTATTCCTAACCAAATTATTACTCCTACTCAAAACCCTTCTCCCAGCCCATTATTTGTCTCTCTCTACTACCAAAATGTAAGAGGCTTACGCACCAAAATCTCTACAGTGTTTCTTAATTCTCTTAAGCTTCCCTACGACATATTTGCCCTTACTGAGACCAATCTTACGCCCGACTTTAAGGATACTGAGGTCTTCGCGTCCGATTTTGTGGTTTTCAGAGACGATGGTCTCGACAAAGATGATCTCTCCTCAGGTCGTGGTGTCCTTCTCGCTATTCACTGAGGGCGTTAGTTTTTCTGCACAAAATTATTTTTACCAAAGAGCCAGTTTACCTATATAATAAACTAAAATTTTTAAGATCTCAGCGCGGAAACAACCTAGTCCAACCAAAACATGCCTGCTTAGCGTCCGAACGTCAGTTCTTTGTTAATTCCATACGTCTTTGGAACTCACTTCCACCGTATCTACAGCGTATTTGCAATACAGCCATATTTAAATCTAAATTATCAGATTATTTGTCTTCCTTCTAACCAAAACTTTTATCTATTTTTACTTGATTCGCTATTCTATTATTTTTCTTCATTTATCTCTTTTCATTCGATTTCTTACCTAATTCATTTCTTTGTAATGATATTTTTCTCTCTTAATTTAAAGTTATTTTTATTTTTTTTTTTTAATTTTCAGTTTTAAATTCTTATAATCGTTTTTTAAAAAACTGTTTTTGATCTCAATGTATTAAATTAATTAATTTCTGTTCAAGTTATGTTTAAGTGTTTAATATTAAAAATTTGTTGATTTATATCCACACATGTTATCGGTGCTTAACTATAAGTTTATTTCTTACAAGCGCTTATATATAAATAAATAAATTAAATTAAATTAAATTAATGAATACATTACGTTTTGTGATGCAAGCTTTGGCACATATAAATTCAAAGTTGGCAGTGTGGGATTTTTTTATAATGGTAGGATTGAAGCGATTGTGAATAGCGAGAAGGACACCACGACCTGAGGAGAGATCATCTTTGTCGAGACCATCGTCTCTGAAAACCACAAAATCGGACGCGAAGACCTCAGTATCCTTAAAGTCGGGCGTAAGATTGGTCTCAGTAAGGGCAAATATGTCGTAGGGAAGCTTAAGAGAATTAAGAAACACTGTAGAGATTTTGGTGCGTAAGCCTCTTACATTTTGGTAGTAGAGAGAGACAAATAATGGGCTGGGAGAAGGGTTTTGAGTAGGAGTAATAATTTGGTTAGGAATAATATTGTTGCTGCTCTTTACGGGACTTTTGAAGATAAGAGATATGTTTTGACCTCACATGAGTAGCATATGTGTCAAGATCTTCTTTGACTTGATGGCTCGTCAAGCCAAGTAGCTCGTGGAATCTGGTAAATAAAAGGCTTAACTCATTGACATCGGTAGGTAGACCTTCTTGCTGAATCAAGACTTTGAGGTTTGTCTTGGTCTTGCCTTCTATACAGGTAGAGATCGGTGCTTTATGCAAGTAAGCAAGATAAAGACGCACATTGTTGTAGACACTATTCTCTCTTAGTCGAGAAAGGGCATATCTATTCTCTGTGTCAACACAAGAGTTCATCGTAAGTTTCAATTAAGTTCACAATCTAGTTTTATAATGATGCTATCATTATTTAAAATATATGAATATTCGTTCTTAATTTAAATATACATTCCTACATATTCCCATCCCGAACATAAGTATGGGTTTTCCAATTCCCCCCACTACCGTCGCTACCAATCGCTAATATTACAGGTACGTCCAACAATCCAGCCAAAACCTACCCCAGTGAAGATAAATTCTTCTACTCGGTTTCGGTACAACAACCCTAACACCCCAATTGATCAGAACCAACAAGCTAACAGATATACAGCAACTAGGGAAGCCAATAATCAAGGTCGGAACGGGACCAGCCAGAACCGACCACCCTTATTTGCAAACCGTCATAATAATCTCCCGAGTCCTACTCCGGCTTACAAGAGGCCGTATGAGTCGGATTAACAGCGTATGGTGAAACAGGAATAACCTATGCCAGGAAGATATAACCCCAGACGTAAGACCACCAAGCGAAGAATATCATTCAGGGGACGGAATTTACAATCGATTCGAAGACTCCTACTATGAAGAGAACGAAACTGAAGAAGACGAAATTAATTTTTTAGGAGTACATCCCTCATTCACTATGAAGGAAAGACATTAGCAGGGAGGAAATTAAAAATTTTAGTGGACACTGGTGCCGCTAAAAATTATGTTAATCACTTAGACGGTTTGAGAGCAATAAACCCAATAGGCAAACTATTTTATGTGAAGTCAATGCACGGAACCAATAATATTATTCATAAATGTATTATAAATATTTTCAATAGAAATACTGTAATCTATCTACTTCCAAACCTATACACCTTCGATGGTTTTTTTGGATTTGATTTCCTGAAAGAAATTAATGCAACGCTAAATCTCAAAAAGGGATTAATTAATTAATTAAGGGATAAATTACAGCGGTGACTGTGAAACGTTATTATATGTCTACTGCAAGGATGTTAATAATATTTCACAGAGTACTGAAATGGATGAACTAGGTATTTCTGCGCTTATAAGTCTTCGCAGACCACAACGAGTCACTTCAACCATTCGAACCGTCAATAACGAACCGGTCTATGCAAAGTCATATCCCTACCCCATAGCTTCCTCCGAGTTCGTAAATAAAGAAATATCCGAGTTGCTTAAGAATGGGATCATAAGACTGTCACAGTCCCTTTACAATAATCCTATATGGATCGTTGACAAAAAAGATACAGATGAATCAGGCAGGCGACTGGTCATTGACTTCCGTAAACTCTACGAAAGAACAATCTGTGATGGTATCCTATCTCGGATATTTCAGTCATTTTAGCCAATTTAAGGAACTCAGCATTTTTTACCACCCTCGCTTTAAAATCTTGATTCCATCAAATAACATTGGCAGAGCGTGATAGGGAAAAAAAGCGTTTGCTGTTAATAACGGCAAATATGAATTTTGTCGCCTCCCTTTTGGCCTGAAAAATGCACCGAGCATTTTTCGAAGAGACATTGACGATATTCTTAGGGAGGGCATTGACAAATGTTGTCATGTTTACATTGACGACGTGATTATTTTCTCACGGTTAAAATAACAACATGCCCAAGATATTGACAAGATTCTAAAAAAAATTTATAACGCAAATATGAGTGCCAGTAGAAAAATCAAAATTTTTTAATAGAGAAGTAGAATTCTTGAGGTTAACTGTATCCCCCAAAGGAATAAAAACGTGTTCTGAAAAGGTAAAAGGTAAACACTGCGTGCAATAAGATCTTTCCTTGGTCTATCCAGGATATAGGCGCTTTGTTAAGGACTATGCACAGATTGCCAAGCCCCTAACGAAATACCTTCGTGACGAAAACGGGCACATAGGAAAGAAACAATCTAAGAATATCAAAATTAAATTAGATGACGAGGCACTTCAAGCTTTCAGTTAAAAAGAATTGTGGCTTCAGAAGATCTTAACCCTTTTGATCTAACCACCGATGCCTTATCGTTTGCAATAGATAGTGCTGTTCTTTCCCAGAAGGGCAGACCAATAACTATGATTTCCAGGACTCTCTCTATAACTGAGCAAAACTATGCAACGAACGAAAGGGAGTTACTGGCAATAGTTTGGTCCTTACAAATGGTAAGGAATTACCTATATGGGGTCAGTCAATTGAATTTTTTCACTGACCATCAACCCCTAACTTTTGCTATTTCCAATAAAAATCCAAACTCAAAATTGAAACGCTGGAAAGCTTTCATAGAAGAAGAGCAGAAGAGGATACCATCTTCTCAATTACTCTAGGGAAATTGAATATAAAAAACTCTATAGATCTTGATAGCAGTGAAATACAGAATTTTTAAGTTGCAGAGCATTTCGCAAATATAAGCGTTACTGATATTTTAAGCATTGCAAAATTAAAAATTCTTAAAGATATCAATAGCATCCATTTTATTATTATATACCCAAAAATCGGAAAAATATGTAGTACGTAATCATAAAATCCTGCTGTTAGAAAAAAATACTGTAGCCAACTGCAAAAGACTATATAAGCCGCTCAGAAACTGTCAGGATACAACCACAACTACGTTTTGTCAGCCAATAAAAGGAAACACTTGCGTGCAACAACTGTTAAACAATAATTTCGCGAATAGCAAAAACACCTCGGCGCTTCACATTGCATCAATTGAGGAAATAGTTCATTGATTTCGATGCGTGGCACCTTTGTTGTAACATTCGAAGAATAAAATAACCATTAATGAAACCTCTTACACAAATTAGAAAAAATTTACACAATAACTACCCAACCTGCATCAGGCTCAATTCGTCAATATAACAGAAAACAAGATATTGCTATCACTTTTGTACTTGTATGAGCTTAATATAACAAACATTGACCACATCACTAACCTGAAACAACTCATCCATAACCAATCTACGCAATGACTCGTGTGACTCACAACGCGGTACCCCCAGAATATTTATATTAATGAATGCCCAAGTACTGACAATGAAAGTTGATCCACCGCAACAACAAAGCGAGTGATCAACGCTCATTGCATTGCGGCATTTTAATATGAATTCAATGCCAAGGCCAAGTAAAATAAAGTAAAGTAAAGTAAAGTAAAGTAAAGTAAAGTAAAGTAAAGTAAAGTAAAGTAAAGTAAAGTAAAGTAAAGGTAAAGTAAAGTAAAGTAAAGTAAGTAAAGTAAAGTAAAGTAAAGTAAAGTAAAGTAAAGTAAAGTAAAGTAAGTAAAGTAAAGTAAAGTAAAGTAAAGTAAAGTAAAGTAAAGTAAAGTAAAGTAAAGTAAAGTAAAGTAAGTAAAGTAAAGTAAAGTAAGTAAAGTAAAGTAAAGTAAAGTAAAGTAAAGTAAAGTAAAGTAGTAAAGTAAAGTAAAGTAAAGTAAAGTAAAGTAAAGTAAAGTAAAGTAAAGTAAAGTAAAGTAAAGTAAAGTAAGTAAAGTAAAGTAAAGTAAAGTAAAGTAAAGTAAGTAAAGTAAGTAAAGTAAAGTAAAGTAAAGTAAAGTAAAGTAAAGTAAGTAAAGTAAAGTAAAGTAAAGTAAGTAAAGTAAAGTAAAGTAAAGTAAAGTAAAGTAAAGTAAAGTAAAGTAAAGTAAAGTAAAGTAAAGTAAAGTAAAGTAAAGTAAAGTAAAGTAAAGTAAAGTAAAGTAAAGTAAAGTAAAGTAAAGTAAAGTAAAGTAAAGTAAAGTAAAGTAAAGTAAAGTAAAGTAAAGTAAAGTAAAGTAAAGTAAAGTAAAGTAAAGTAAAGTAAAGTAAAGTAAAGTAAAGTAAAGTAAGTAAAGTAAAGTAAAGTAAAGTAAAGTAAAGTAAAGTAAGTAAAGTAAAGTAAAGTAAAGTAAAGTAAAGTAAAGTAAAGTAAAGTAAAGTAAAGTAAAGTAAAGTAAAGTAAAGTAAGTAAAGTAAAGTAAAGTAAAGTAAAGTAAAGTAAAGTAAAGTAAAGTAAAGAAAGTAAAGTAAAGTAAAGTAAAGTAAAGTAAAGTAAAGTAAAGTAAAGTAAAGTAAAGTAAAGTAAAGTAAAGTAAAGTAAAGTAAAGTAAAGTAAAGTAAAGTAAAGTAAAGTAAAGTAAAGTAAAGTAAAGTAAAGTAAAGTAAAGTAAAGTAAAGTAAAGTAAAGTAAAGTAAAGTAAAGTAAGTAAAGTAAAGTAAAGTAAAGTAAAGTAAAGTAAAGTAAAGTAAAGTAAAGTAAAGTAAAGTAAAGTAAAGTAAAGTAAAGTAAAGTAAAGTAAAGTAAAGTAAAGTAAAGTAAAGTAAAGTAAAGTAAAGTAAAGTAAAGTAAAGTAAAGTAAAGTAAAGTAAAGTAAAGTAAAGTAAAGTAAAGTAAAGTAAAGTAAAGTAAAGTAAAGTAAAGTAAAGTAAAGTAAAGTAAAGTAAAGTAAAGTAAAGTAAGTAAAGTAAAGTAAAGTAAAGTAAAGTAAGTAAAGTAAAGTAAAGTAAAGTAAAGTAAAGTAAAGTAAAGTAAAGTAAGTAAAGTAAAGTAAAGTAAAGTAAAGTAAGTAAAGTAAAGTAAAGTAAAGTAAAGTAAAGTAAAGTAAAGTAAAGTAAAGTAAAGTAAAGTAAGTAAAGTAAAGTAAAGTAAAGTAAAGTAAAGTAAAGTAAAGTAAAGTAAAGTAAAGTAAAGTAAAGTAAAGTAAAGTAAAGTAAAGTAAAGTAAAGTAAAGTAAAGTAAAGTAAAGTAAGTAAAGTAAAGTAAAGTAAAGTAAAGTAAAGTAAAGTAAAGTAAAGTAAAGTAAAGTAAGTAAAGTAAAGTAAAGTAAAGTAAAGTAAAGTAAAGTAAAGTAAAGTAAAGTAAAGTAAAGTAAAGTAAAGTAAAGTAAAGTAAAGTAAGTAAAGTAAAGTAAAGTAAAGTAAAGTAAAGTAAAGTAAAGTAAAGTAAGTAAAGTAAAGAGTAAAGTAAAGTAAAGTAAAGTAAAGTAAAGTAAAGTAAAGTAAAGTAAAGTAAAGTAAAGTAAAGTAAGTAAAGTAAAGTAAAGTAAAGTAAAGTAAAGTAAAGTAAAGTAAAGTAAAGTAAAGTAAAGTAAAGTAAAGTAAAGTAAAGTAAAGTAAAGTAAAGTAAAGTAAAGTAAAGTAAAGTAAAGTAAAGTAAAGTAAAGTAAAGTAAAGTAAAGTAAAGTAAGTAAAGTAAAGTAAAGTAAAGTAAAGTAAAGTAAAGTAAAGTAAAGTAAAGTAAAGTAAAGTAAAGTAAAGTAAAGTAAAGTAAGTAAAGTAAAGTAAAGTAAAGTAAGTAAGTAAAGTAAAGTAAAGTAAGTAAAGTAAAGTAAAGTAAAGTAAAGTAAAGTAAAGTAAGTAAAGTAAAGTAAAGTAAAGTAAGTAAAGTAAAGTAAAGTAAAGTAAAGTAAAGTAAAGTAAAGTAAAGTAAAGTAAAGTAAAGTAAAGTAAAGTAAAGTAAAGTAAAGTAAAGTAAAGTAAAGTAAAGTAAAGTAAAGTAAAGTAAAGTAAAGTAAAGTAAAGTAAAGTAAAGTAAAGTAAAGTAAAGTAAAGTAAAGTAAAGTAAAGTAAAGTAAAGTAAAGTAAAGTAAAGTAAAGTAAAGTAAAGTAAAGTAAAGTAAAGTAAAGTAAAGTAAAGTAAAGTAAAGTAAAGTAAAGTAAGTAAAGTAAAGTAAAGTAAAGTAAAGTAAAGTAAAGTAAAGTAAAGTAAAGTAAAGTAAAGTAAAGTAAAGTAAAGTAAAGTAAAGTAAAGTAAAGTAAAGTAAAGTAAGTAAAGTAAAGTAAAGTAAAGTAAAGTAAAGTAAGTAAAGTAAAGTAAAGTAAAGTAAAGTAAAGTAAAGTTAAAGTAAAGTAAAGTAAAGTAAAGTAAAGTAAGTAAAGTAAAGTAAAGTAAAGTAAAGTAAAGTAAAGTAAAGTAAAGTAAAGTAAAGTAAAGTAAAGTAAAGTAAAGTAAAGTAAAGTAAGTAAAGTAAAGTAAAGTAAGTAAGTAAGTAAAGTAAAGTAAAGTAAAGTAAAGTAAAGTAAAGTAAAGTAAAGTAAAGTAAAGTAAAGTAAAGTAAAGTAAAGTAAAGTAAAGTAAAGTAAGTAAAGTAAAGTAAAGTAAAGTAAAGTAAAGTAAAGTAAAGTAAAGTAAAGTAAAGTAAAGTAAAGTAAAGTAAAGTAAAGTAAAGTAAAGTAAAGTAAAGTAAAGTAAAGTAAAGTAAAGTAAAGTAAAGTAAAGTAAAGTAAAGTAAAGTAAAGTAAAGTAAAGTAAAGTAAAGTAAAGTAAAGTAAAGTAAAGTAAAGTAAGTAAAGTAAAGTAAAGTAAAGTAAAGTAAAGTAAAGTAAAGTAAAGTAAAGTAAGTAAAGTAAAGTAAAGTAAAGTAAAGTAAAGTAAAGTAAGTAAAGTAAAGTAAAGTAAAGTAAAGTAAAGTAAAGTAAGTAAAGTAAAGTAAAGTAAAGTAAAGTAAAGTAAAGTAAAGTAAAGTAAAGTAAAGTAAAGTAAAGTAAAGTAAAGTAAAGTAAAGTAAAGTAAAGTAAAGTAAAGTAAAGTAAGTAAAGTAATAAAGTAAAGTAAAGTAAAGTAAAGTAAAGTAAAGTAAAGTAAGTAAAGTAAAGTAAAGTAAAGTAAAGTAAAGTAAAGTAAAGTAAGTAAAGTAAAGTAAAGTAAAGTAAAGTAAAGTAAAGTAAAGTAAAGTAAAGTAAAGTAAAGTAAAGTAAAGTAAAGTAAAGTAAAGTAAAGTAAAGTAAAGTAAAGTAAAGTAAAGTAAAGTAAAGTAAAGTAAAGTAAAAGTAAAGTAAAGTAAAGTAAAGTAAGTAAAGTAAAGTAAAGTAAAGTAAAGTAAAGTAAGTAAAGTAAAGTAAAGTAAAGTAAAGTAATAAAGTAAAGTAAAGTAAGTAAAGTAAAGTAAAGTAAAGTAAAGTAAAGTAAAGTAAAGTAAAGTAAAGTAAGTAAAGTAAAGTAAAGTAAAGTAAAGTAAAGTAAAGTAAAGTAAAGTAAAGTAAAGTAAGTAAAGTAAAGTAAAGTAAGTAAAGTAAAGTAAAGTAAAGTAAAGTAAAGTAAAGTAAAGTAAAGTAAAGTAAAGTAAAGTAAAGTAAAGTAAAGTAAAGTAAAGTAAGTAAAGTAAAGTAAAGTAAAGTAAGTAAAGTAAAGTAAAGTAAAGTAAAGTAAGTAAAGTAAAGTAAAGTAAGTAAAGTAAAGTAAAGTAAGTAAGTAAAGTAAAGTAAAGTAAAGTAAAGTAATAAAGTAAAGTAAAGTAAAGTAAAGTAAAGTAAAGTAAAGTAAGTAAAGTAAAGTAAAGTAAAGTAAAGTAAGTAAAGTAAAGTAAAGTAAAGTAAAGTAAAGTAAAGTAAAGTAAAGTAAAGTAAAGTAAAGTAAAGTAAAGTAAAGTAAAGTAAAGTAAAGTAAAGTAAAGTAAAGTAAAGTAAAGTAAAGTAAAGTAAAGTAAAGTAAAGTAAAGTAAAGTAAAGTAAAGTAAAGTAAAGTAAAGTAAAGTAAAGTAAGTAAAGTAAAGTAAAGTAAAGTAAGTAAAGTAAAGTAAAGTAAGTAAAGTAAAGTAAAGTAAAGTAAAGTAAAGTAAAGTAAGTAAGTAAAGTAAAGTAAAGTAAAGTAAAGTAAAGTAAAGTAAAGTAAAGTAAAGTAAAGTAAAGTAAAGTAAAGTAAAGTAAAGTAAAGTAAAGTAAAGTAAAGTAAAGTAAAGTAAGTAAAGTAAAGTAAAGTAAAGTAAAGTAAAGTAAAGTAAAGTAAAGTAAAGTAAAGTAAAGTAAAGTAAAGTAAAGTAAAGTAAAGTAAAGTAAAGTAAAGTAAGTAAAGTAAAGTAAAGTAAAGTAAAGTAAAGTAAAGTAAAGTAAAGTAAAGTAAAGTAAGTAAAGTAAAGTAAAGTAAAGTAAAGTAAAGTAAAGTAAAGTAAAGTAAAGTAAAGTAAAGTAAGTAAAGTAAAGTAAAGTAAAGTAAAGTAAAGTAAAGTAAAGTAAAGTAAAGTAAAGTAAAGTAAAGTAAAGTAAAGTAAAGTAAAGTAAAGTAAAGTAAAGTAAAGTAAGTAAAGTAAAGTAAAGTAAAGTAAAGTAAAGTAAAGTAAAGTAAAGTAAAGTAAAGTAAAGTAAAGTAAAGTAAAGTAAAGTAAAGTAAAGTAAAGTAAAGTAAAGTAAAGTAAAGTAAAGTAAAGTAAAGTAAAGTAAAGTAAAGTAAAGTAAAGTAAAGTAAAGTAAAGTAAAGTAAAGTAAAGTAAAGTAAAGTAAAGTAAAGTAAAGTAAAGTAAAGTAAAGTAAAGTAAAGTAAAGTAAAGTAAAGTAAGTAAAGTAAAGTAAAGTAAAGTAAAGTAAAGTAAAGTAAAGTAAAGTAAAGTAAAGTAAAGTAAAGTAAAGTAAAGTAAAGTAAAGTAAAGTAAAGTAAAGTAAAGTAAAGTAAAGTAAAGTAAAGTAAAGTAAAGTAAAGTAAAGTAAAGTAAAGTAAAGTAAAGTAAAGTAAAGTAAAGTAAAGTAAAGTAAAGTAAAGTAAAGTAAAGTAAAGTAAAGTAAAGTAAAGTAAAGTAAAGTAAAGTAAAGTAAAGTAAAGTAAAGTAAAGTAAAGTAAAGTAAAGTAAAGTAAAGTAAAGTAAAGTAAAGTAAAGTAAAGTAAAGTAAAGTAAAGTAAAGTAAAGTAAAGTAAGTAAAGTAAAGTAAAGTAAAGTAAAGTAAAGTAAAGTAAAGTAAAGTAAAGTAAAGTAAAGTAAAGTAAAGTAAAGTAAAGTAAAGTAAAGTAAAGTAAAGTAAAGTAAAGTAAAGTAAAGTAAAGTAAAGTAAAGTAAAGTAAAGTAAAGTAAAGTAAAGTAAAGTAAAGTAAAGTAAAGTAAAGTAAAGTAAAGTAAAGTAAAGTAAAGTAAAGTAAAGTAAGTAAAGTAAAGTAAGTAAAGTAAAGTAAAGTAAAGTAAAGTAAAGTAAAGTAAAGTAAAGTAAAGTAAAGTAAAGTAAAGTAAAGTAAAGTAAAGTAAAGTAAAGTAAAGTAAAGTAAAGTAAAGTAAAGTAAAGTAAAGTAAAGTAAAGTAAAGTAAAGTAAAGTAAAGTAAAGTAAAGTAAAGTAAAGTAAGTAAAGTAAAGTAAAGTAAAGTAAAGTAAAGTAAAGTAAAGTAAAGTAAAGTAAAGTAAAGTAAAGTAAAGTAAAGTAAAGTAAAGTAAAGTAAAGTAAGTAAAGTAAAGTAAAGTAAAGTAAAGTAAAGTAAAGTAAAGTAAAGTAAGTAAAGTAAAGTAAAGTAAAGTAAAGTAAAGTAAAAGTAAAGTAAAGTAAAGTAAAGTAAAGTAAAGTAAAGTAAAGTAAAGTAAAGTAAAGTAAAGTAAAGTAAAGTAAAGTAAAGTAAAGTAAAGTAAAGTAAAGTAAAGTAAAGTAAGTAAAGTAAAGTAAAGTAAAGTAAAGTAAAGTAAAGTAAAGTAAAGTAAAGTAAAGTAAAGTAAAGTAAAGTAAAGTAAAGTAAAGTAAAGTAAAGTAAAGTAAAGTAAAGTAAAGTAAGTAAAGTAAAGTAAAGTAAAGTAAAGTAAAGTAAAGTAAAGTAAAGTAAAGTAAAGTAAAGTAAAGTAAAGTAAAGTAAAGTAAAGTAAAGTAAAGTAAAGTAAAGTAAAGTAAAGTAAAGTAAAGTAAAGTAAAGTAAAGTAAAGTAAGTAAAGTAAAGTTAAAGTAAAGTAAAGTAAAGTAAAGTAAAGTAAAGTAAAGTAAAGTAAAGTAAAGTAAAGTAAAGTAAAGTAAAGTAAAGTAAAGTAAAGTAAAGTAAAGTAAAGTAAAGTAAGTAAAGTAAAGTAAAGTAAAGTAAAGTAAAGTAAAGTAAAGTAAAGTAAAGTAAAGTAAAGTAAAGTAAAGTAAAGTAAAGTAAAGTAAAGTAAAGTAAAGTAAAGTAAGTAAGTAAAGTAAAGTAAAGTAAAGTAAAGTAAAGTAAAGTAAAGTAAAGTAAAGTAAAGTAAAGTAAAGTAAAGTAAAGTAAAGTAAAGTAAAGTAAAGTAAAGTAAAGTAAAGTAAAGTAAAGTAAAGTAAAGTAAAGTAAAGTAAAGTAAAGTAAGTAAAGTAAAGTAAAGTAAAGTAAAGTAAAGTAAAGTAAAGTAAAGTAAAGTAAAGTAAAGTAAAGTAAAGTAAAGTAAAGTAAAGTAAAGTAAAGTAAAGTAAAGTAAAGTAAAGTAAAGTAAAGTAAAGTAAAGTAAAGTAAAGTAAAGTAAAGTAAAGTAAAGTAAAGTAAAGTAAAGTAAAGTAAAGTAAAGTAAAGTAAAGTAAAGTAAGTAAAGTAAAGTAAAGTAAAGTAAAGTAAAGTAAAGTAAAGTAAAGTAAGTAAAGTAAAGTAAAGTAAAGTAAAGTAAAGTAAAGTAAAGTAAAGTAAAGTAAAGTAAAGTAAAGTAAAGTAAAGTAAAGTAAAGTAAAGTAAAGTAAAGTAAAGTAAAGTAAAGTAAAGTAAAGTAAAGTAAAGTAAAGTAAAGTAAAGTAAAGTAAAGTAAAGTAAAGTAAAGTAAAGTAAAGTAAAGTAAAGTAAAGTAAAGTAAAGTAAAGTAAAGTAAAGTAAAGTAAAGTAAAGTAGTAAAGTAAAGTAAAGTAAAGTAAAGTAAAGTAAAGTAAAGTAAAGTAAAGTAAAGTAAAGTAAAGTAAAGTAAAGTAAAGTAAAGTAAAGTAAAGTAAAGTAAAGTAAAGTAAAGTAAAGTAAAGTAAAGTAAAGTAAAGTAAAGTAAAGTAAAGTAAGTAAAGTAAAGTAAAGTAAAGTAAAGTAAAGTAAAGTAAAGTAAAGTAAAGTAAAGTAAAGTAAAGTAAAGTAAAGTAAAGTAAAGTAAAGTAAAGTAAAGTAAAGTAAAGTAAAGTAAAGTAAAGTAAAGTAAAGTAAAGTAAAGTAAAGTAAAGTAAAGTAAAGTAAAGTAAAGTAAAGTAAAGTAAAGTAAAGTAAAGTAAAGTAAAGTAAAGTAAAGTAAAGTAAAGTAAAGTAAAGTAAAGTAAAGTAAAGTAAAGTAAAGTAAAGTAAAGTAAAGTAAAGTAAAGTAAAGTAAAGTAAAGTAAGTAAAGTAAAGTAAAGTAAAGTAAAGTAAAGTAAAGTAAAGTAAAGTAAAGTAAAGTAAAGTAAAGTAAAGTAAAGTAAAGTAAAGTAAAGTAAAGTAAAGTAAAGTAAAGTAAAGTAAAGTAAAGTAAAGTAAGTAAAGTAAAGTAAAGTAAGTAAAGTAAAGTAAAGTAAAGTAAAGTAAAGTAAAGTAAAGTAAAGTAAAGTAAAGTAAAGTAAAGTAAAGTAAAGTAAAGTAAAGTAAAGTAAGTAAAGTAAAGTAAAGTAAAGTAAAGTAAAGTAAAGTAAAGTAAAGTAAAGTAAAGTAAAGTAAAGTAAAGTAAGTAAAGTAAAGTAAAGTAAAGTAAAGTAAAGTAAAGTAAAGTAAAGTAAAGTAAAGTAAAGTAAAGTAAAGTAAAGTAAAGTAAAGTAAAGTAAAGTAAAGTAAGTAAAGTAAAGTAAAGTAGTAAAGTAAAGTAAAGTAAAGTAAAGTAAAGTAAAGTAAAGTAAAGTAAAGTAAAGTAAAGTAAAGTAAAGTAAAGTAAAGTAAAGTAAAGTAAAGTAAAGTAAAGTAAAGTAAAGTAAAGTAAAGTAAAGTAAGTAAAGTAAAGTAAAGTAAAGTAAAGTAAAGTAAAGTAAAGTAAAGTAAAGTAAAGTAAAGTAAAGTAAAGTAAAGTAAAGTAAAGTAAAGTAAAGTAAAGTAAAGTAAAGTAAAGTAAGTAAAGTAAAGTAAAAGTAAAG